>CAMXCT020000668.1:1037735-1395235 GCA_947184155.2 Cladocopium goreaui | reverse complement strand
GTGAACTATGCGGATTTCGAAAGGGCGCAAAGGGTGCAGAGTCACGCGAGTTTCTGGATGTGTCTCGTCGTGGCGTTTCGTAACGGGAGTCACGCAGCTCTCTTCGCAGCTCTCGCTGCAATCGTCTGCCACTTGCACCTGACACGGTGCGATTCGTCTCATCTCGGTCTTTCTTTGCCGAGGCATGACGACTTGAACCTTTCGATCTGCTTGGTGTGGAATTCACTTCGTGTACTTCCACCTCTGGAGAGGGCAAGCTGATGGAACTTCGGCCAAAGGCTGATGAGATTCGAGAAAGCAGAAGCCAAACTGAGATCAAAATCAGAAGGATTCGATCCAAGGGATAGTACAAAAGGACCTGGAGTTGTTCCCAAAGAGGACTTGGCAAACCACCTGGAACTTCAGTGGCATCCTGTTCTTCTGGGCATTGACCCTGACATTGGCCGTTCTTTCCATAGGAATATGGTCTCTCTATGGGCCACCAGGAATGCCTAAGGTCCGGCAGGTCCGGCAGGTTCCCATCATTGGTTCGCTCTTCCAGCGTTTTCATGCGCGCATTCTGCTCCGTAAAAAGCTGAACAACCAGTGCTAGCATCGTGTTGAGGCATGAGATCCTCAGCAAACATGATCAGTCTCTACCAACTGCATGTAGAAATGATCCACAACATCCACTCTACACATCTCTACACCACACGGATCCACACAATCACCAGGCCACACTTGGAGCAAGGTCAGAGTTTCAAAATCCACCAATATGAGGTGGAACTAGCATGAACTGCATTTTGACACTTGAAATATCTTGATATCTCTGATCAGCATGTGGTTGTCCGTCCATGGAGCATCTTACTCTCAGATGATCAGTCGATGATTGTCCGAGGTCCAACTATCCGAGATTGTCCGAGCATCACATGTTTGTTGTGCTCCTGAAGTATCGCTTGGCTTTCCTGCATCTCCCGCAGCTCCTGGCAGAAAAAAAGGCACCTGAGAAAGTGAGAAGCTGCTTTTTTTCCAAATCAGCTCAAGCTTCATACTGAGACATATAGTTTCATATAGTTTCATTATGTTTCATTTTTTCTTCACAGCTGTGGTGTGTCAATGAGACATACTTTCAAATTGAAATATGCTGCGCACATGTGACATGATGTGCACGATGTGTGCGCATGGGTCCATGTGTGGTCCTTGTTGATTGCAACCAGTGCTGGCATGGAGGAGTCTTTCTTGGCCTTGTTTGTCGGTGCTTCCGCTGCCAAAGAATCCAGGGTTGCTTGAAGCTTCTCCAGGGATGCTAAGCCACCTGAGAGGGGCCACAGCATGCCACAACAAACCAGGTGAAACAAAGAAGAAGCAAAGAAGGAACGAAGAAGAATATCGAACAAAGTCGAACCAAATGAGCAGAACCTCGATCCACATGACACGGGTCTTCTTTGCATTCCTTGTGACACTTCTCTAGAATCTCTATGGGCTGTGAAAGCCCATCCCTCAGCCAGCACGGCTACAACGCATGACCGCATTCTCAGTCGCAGACTGCCACCACTCTCTGGAGTACTTACGTTGAGCTCCACCAGCATATCCTGAGTGAAATGGCGACAACAGACATGCCACAATGCGGCAATCAAGGATTGCCTACGCGTAAACCCTACAGGTCACCGCAAGAATCTCTGGTTCTCCTGGGTCCCAAATCGTTCACCCATGCCAACAATACCTATGTACCATTATGTACCATATCTATATTGTAATATCATTCTATATCATTCTATATCATTCTATATCCCTATCATTCCCTATCCACTTGTGCCATCTTGTGCCTCATCCCCATCTGATTTTGCTTCCACCGTGAGTTGCCGAAGCTCCGACAGCGGTGGCTTCGTCTCTGGCTGAGCCACCGGCGCTGAAGCATTGCTGTCGTCTTCGGGCGGCGCCACGGCGGGGCGATGCAGCACTTTGCTCCGCAGCCAGGTGGACACGTCTTTGATCAACGCCAAGGGCCTTCACAAAATCTGGGACGAGCGATGAGGTGTTTGTCTCGTGCAGTGAAATACTGTACATGAGGTCTTTTTTGGACTACGATACCGTCAACTTGAATCAACTAATGAGCTATTTTTCAAAACAAACAAAACAGCAGTGCGAACTGCTTTGAGCTGTCCTATGATTCTCAAATAAATAATCTTCAGAACTTTGTCTCTGACATGCTGTTGCGACCCAAATTGAAACCTTATACTGTAGTGTTTTTAAAAAATAATAAAAGAGCATGAAATAGCGTTAAATAAATGTTAAATACAGTAGCTCAAGCTTGCATCAAGCGACAAATCAGTGTAGCTCTTGGCTTCCTTGTTTTCGTCTCCAGCTGTGGAGTCGCTGTGACCGGAGTCTTTCGCTGGTTCCAAGGGTTCTGCGCTTTGGCCCAGACTGGGAGGCAAAGCTGCAGCTCTGGCCACCTCCTCAAAGACAGCCAAGGTGTCATAGTCATTGATTGTGTCATTCAATGAAACGTTCTTAATGATCATAAGATCATGTGTGTACTCTGAGATTACAATATATTACAATATGATTCTGATGATACTAAGTGAAACACGTATGATAAGTTATGATAAGACAAATTCAAATAAATTATGATGGTTCTTGCAAAAAAAAAAGTCAACTGTGACAACGAAATCAAGTGGAATCCATGTCCACTGCAAAGATTCAAAGAAACACAACACAACATAAATCAACATAACCCTTTCGTATTTGCATTGTTTGCCTTCCCTTGGATTTCATCATTCTGTTGCACCATACAATTGGCGCAATTTTGTCGCATCTCCTCGTGCCATCTGGCGATGTCCAGCAAACTGGGATCGACACGTCGGTCTCTGCGATCCTCTGCAGTTCGTTCCTTCGCGATGTAATTTGTCGCTGTGGCACCAAAGACCTGGAAACGTGTCAAGGCGCAAAAGGAGTTGTCCTCCATGCGATGATGTGACAACACTCGGATCTTCAAAAATCTCACCCAACATTCTTCTGCAAGGCGTTGACAACGAGATCCCACGTCGAACAGCTCGTAGTTGGAGGTGGAATTGCTTTCTATTTCACCCAGCAATCTCCAGGTTTCAGTGGGATATTGATTGGAGCCCAGGATCTGCAAATGTCGGTATCCAGATGCAAAAAGTTCCAAGGTCACCAGGCCAACATATTCGACAAAAATATCTTCCAGAAGCGAGATCACAAACCACGACCGGGTCTCGCACGGAGATAACATGTACAAAGATTTGTCTGGTGAAAGCACAGCTTTCGCATGCAGCAGACCCTTTGCGTGGGTTACCAAACGAGCTCCAGCATGCATCGAGGCGTAGTCATATCGTACCCCGTTCAAAAAGTCGTCCGAATACGGTTGACTCCTCAAAGGACAATCAAACAAAGCTCTTCAGTCACTTTCCACTTTGTCTATCAGCTAGCCTAGTAGCCAAAACACTAACACGAGCCAAATTCAAAGCAAAAGGAAGTTCGTCATGTCAGCAGTTGCATGCAATTCTTCCTTGACCTGTGTAAAAACCTGACTGTGCAAGTGTCGTCCTTGAATCAAACAAATGACAATGTGTGAAAATGCCCAAAGCAAAGCCATAATTTAAAAATGTCTATAAAAGTATTTCTATGGTAGATGTTGCTTCACATTGAAACATGTCGAAACCATCTGCATTCTGTTCACGGCACCTGATGAATCTGCCTTCCTCGCTCATCGCCCGAGCACTGCTGCGGCTGACGTTGTCTGCTGATATCAGCCTCGTCTCGTTGCTCGGCATCACCAGCGGTCCGGGAGAAACAGCATGGCACTGACACACTCGAGTCGCTTGAGCTTCACCAGAACGATTTGGCACCGATTGACCACCAAAAGTCTCCTGGAAGGACGACATCATGAAGACATGTTCCTTTATGTTCTTTTATGTTCTTTTATGTTCTTTTATGTTCTTTCGTTTTGTCTGGAAAGATGTGGTTTTCCGGCTGGGACTGGGGAGGCTACCAGGCTACCATTGTGTTTCTTATTGCACTTCCCTCAATGAACGTTGGAGGCATGGGCGCAAGGAACCCAAGCCATTGCCAGCGATCCCACGATCCCATGGGCATCCCATGTCCTCTGTGCAGAAGACCAGGCCGTTTTTGGCCACCAAGGTCTCGGAAGCCCATTGCTGCGCCACATCGGCAGCATCCTCCGGGAAGGCTTCCAAGCCAAAGCGCACCTGCTATGGCACGGTATGGCACGGTCAAACTGAGAAACCTTCGATGCCTTGGAAGACCGCTGTTCTCTGTACCGCGTTGTACCATTTTGTACCATGTTGTAATGCATGTTGTAACCTTCCAACGGTTTGAAACATGTTATTTAAAAAACATGTTGGAACATGTTGAAACTCTGGGACTTAATCACCACTCGTTCAATTACAGAAGCTGCTTTCCTGGTGACGCAACTCTTGCCTCACCAAGACAGAGGCAAATCTGTCCTTCATCAGCACAATGTTGCCATTCGCCAGAGCGAGATGAGGGCAGAAGCTTTGAAACCATGGCATCACCAAAACGATGCCAAATCCTGCCATTGTGCAACTCAGCCGTCAAATCTGATGGTCTGGATTCAAGCAGATTTGCAAGGTTCTAGGTGGCAACATGGATGTCCACATGCACATATTACATCATATTACAGAGTCCCCTAGTGTTTTTTCTGGTGCGTTTCACCGGCGCACCTCGACAAGTATGCTCCAGAATCGCTGTCACAGCGGAAAAACGGCTGGGAACGTCTGCAGCAGCTTTTCTCGGGACAGCTCCTCCAATGCTTTCGCTTTGTTTCGCTTCATTGGTTTGGACTCTGCTGGCTCTCTGCTCACACCGCAATTGACCCTATCCCAATCTGTTTGCAAGATCTTCAATGGGGGTAGTTCTTTGAGGGGAAAAATTGCCTTTTCACTTGGTCTGTGGGCCCCTTCCCAGTCAGCTGAAGCGGAAAAATGGCCAGTTGGGAACTTTCCCATATACAGCAATACAGAATTCCTTGACCTCTTGTCTGCTTAACGTGATGTTCTATGTTCTAAGTTGCGTGAGGCTACGCCGTGTTACTGTTCCTTGTTGCTTCACTGCGAACCTGTCAGTATAAAGGTTCGTAAGACTGCGGATGTGTCTTTTTTAGATGAGTGAAGATGGGGCATGCGTTGTGCAAAGACTTGTAAATTCTTGTAAAGATGTTTAAGATATGTGTAAAGTGTCTCCAGCTCCTTGCAGGTGTGGCTGGCCGCGGCGACTTCACGGTGGTTTTCGCCTGTCGCTCCACAAGATTTTCGTAGCTCTTGGGCCATCTGCGCAGTGGGAAACGAGGCCATCTGCACACAGGTCGAACAGGAACTGGTCCTTGGCTCAACTCTCAGGATGTGCTGAGCATGTACTCCGTTTGCTGCGTGTCGGGCCAGGTGATCTCGGGTAAGTTCTATCCCAAGTTAGGAACACTGGATGCATCTGGATGCGTTGTAGATATTCAATTTGAAGACTCCAAAGCTTCTTTGGGTTCCTTGTAGTAGCAAGCCCCAGCCAAGATTTCAGGATTCACCATGACTGATCTAGCCCAGTGAAACTCGACATCACTTCTCAATATTTGTCAATGAAACCATTCATCTCTCGTCCAAGTCGCCCTTCTCTTCGTCGCTATCCACAGGCATCTCCAGCGGCACGTCCGGGCGCCAGCGAAAGGTGCGTTGCAAGGGCAAGCTCGTGGACTGGGGGCAAACATCAAAGATCATCAAAGGTTACTAGGACTGGTTGCTAAGGAAACACATGGTCAATGTGGTGGCAACAAAAACGAAACAATTTGGTGTTTTTGGGGAAATTAACCCTTCATTGATTGAGGGTAGTTACTTTTTTCTATTATTTCCTTTTTTCAGGCTATTTCTGGGGTTCTTCTCTCCGCTCTATTTCTGGCTTATTTCTAGCTTGTTGCAGGCTTATTGCAGTCTCCTTTCCGGGGGATGGTTTCAGAATGTGTGGGATTTCATGAATTGAAATAGCATGAAATAGCCATTATGTGATGAAAAACCTTGAAAATCGTCGAAACATGTCGAAACGTCAGGTATGCAGCTACGCCATTGAAACATCAGTCATAGCAAGTTCCACCCCATTGCCCCCAAAGCTCCTCGTTGCTGGACTCATTTGCCATCGCCACTTCGTGGTCTCGCAATCCGCCACTAAAAAAACAATAATCCACCTGCGGATCGCGGCATTGCCACCGCCCACAGACCTGTCAAAGGGTTCAGAATGATTCATAATCAACACCCAAACTGACTTGCGACCTGAAATGCACAAAAAAAACATAAAACGTATGTTTCTCACTTCTCAATTGCCATTTACAACAGATTCCGTCACCCACCTGCAAGTAGTCCGACGGTAGCAACACCTGAGTCGATGAAGGTAAGAGATAGCCATTTTCACGAATTTTCTCTCATGTCAGAAGCCCGCATGGCGCAGGGGCAATCCATATAATATTTCTTTGTGCTCCACTTGTGCTTCTCCTTTGACCTGTCAATTCCATTCTTATGCATGCTTGATCCTTCGATGATTCCATTCGTTGCAGGTGGTATGAAATCATGCTAAAACATATGGTGAAATTGCAACCATGGTTCATGTGATGTGAGGATGTGAGACTACCATGTTGATCCATGTTGGTTCACCACTTTTCTGATTTTTCTGATCAAAGCTGATCAAAGATCCCTTTGATATCTTTGATTCGATGCCTCGGAGCAGTTGATGTCGCTCTGCACGGCGGCGTCGCCCAGGTGGCACAGCGCCCAGAGGGCACCGGGACGGCGCCGCACCGCGCTGCGCTCCGTGGGCGCCACGAGCACCGACGGCGTCACCGATGTCACCGGGTCCACGGCCTGACACCAAGGCCATAACTGCCATAACTGCCATAACTCAACGGCACGGCACGGTTCTGGCGCAAGGTTCTTGAAGGTTCTTGAATGTTTCCATGAGTTTTCGATTTTTGTTTCATCCTGTTTCATCCTGTTTCATCCTGTTTCATCCTGTTTCATCCAGTCCAGTGCCCGTCTAGTCCAAACATGTCCAAGCTGATCACCCGATACCCCTGGTTGGAAGAGCAATGGTAATTAAACAATGTTAAACAAGTTGAATGTGCTGAACAAGTTCGCTTGTAGATTAACTATGATTATCTATGATTAACTTATGTTATCTATTGTTATCTTACAGTATAATCAGTAATATCAGTATATAGGTGCTCAGCTCCCCAAAATTCAAACCGGACTCACCTCACGAGCATCGCTGAGGTTCGCGACGGTCTCGTTGCGCCTCTGAGAAGCTTCCGGTGGGGCATGGTGGGGCACATCACACAACAATTGAAGAATGATTGACCGATGGTTCAGAAACGTTCCGAATGATTGGCTGTGTATGACTGCGTAATCTCTACGGATTTCTGAAACACAGATGTGTTTTGACTGGAGAAAATGCAGATCGATGGACAGATGATGTCAACGCTTGACGCTTGGTGTCCCCGCCTTCCAGTCTCACTGACTGATTCGATCCTGGGTGTCTGAAAACCAAAGACATCAAGAGACTCGCAAGTGCCGTTGGAATGGGATTGAGGAGGAGCATGTTCAATTAAAGTTGGGGGGAGGGTATCTACAATCAAGCCGGAGGGAATCAAACCTTAGTTTCTCACGTCTGTGCACTCACACATGACGCAAATAGATCGAAAAGCAGATCAAATCTGCTTTCTTCAGAAAGTACTTGCAATCACAACAAACTGAAACATAAAGAATAAGTGGAAAACAAAATTGTAAACAACATTGCAACTTATAATATGTGCAAACTCACCGTGTCAAGTGACTCTGCAGCAGCAAGGAGAGGCAGCAATGGCAATAGTACGCGGACCATTGCAGCTTTTTCATGGCCCAAAGATTCAAAGGCGCATACGTAAGTGCATGCTGCATAAATTGCATTTTGGCGTGCCTTTGTCCGAAGATTCAGTGTCAAACAGTACTTGTCATCGAAGCTTAAGTTCTCGTTGCATCTGGTTGCAATAGGTTCTGCAGTGTCTTTGACAGAGTCAGATAGTCTTTTCCATTCAGAAGTGTGTTGCGGTGATCTTCGCATTCTTCGCCTTTATGGCTGCTGCCAATCACTGCTCTTGCCATAAGTTGAGGCCCAGTGCTGGCACGTTCTGGCATCTTCTTCATGAAAAAATGGTACATTCAAAAAATGCATGTCTCAAAAACAGAGACAAATAAGCTGCAGTGGGAAAATCAAGAGGTGCCAGTATATGCCCAACGATTGAAATGCGTGTCTGACCATTTTATACCATTTTGCATAGAAACTTCATACTCTGTTGTTATCTGTTGTTATCTGTTGTCTTTGAATGGGCCGCCCTGTGAAAACCAATGGATCTGAATGGACTCTTTACTTTGAATTCAGCGGTTGCACACGAAGAAGGAATATCCAGGCATATCAATCTTTTATATTCTTTTATATTCTTTTATTAGGCTGATTAGATCTGGTTAGCAACACAAAAACAAAACTCCAGTAGTAACCCTCCACTACTAGCGACACAATCCAAACCCTTCGCCTCTAGGAACTGCTGGACGTTTGCTCCCGATTTCAGACCTACAGGTTTCAAGATCGACCCAAACACAGATTACTCTGAAACTTGTGTGTCACGTTCTTCCTCTATTCTCCGCCTCGCCAAGTGTGCCTGCCCGGGAAAGTATGTTTGTTGAATGTGAGCATCTACTCTTCCCAATGCCAAATGTGTCTGCCCGAGACACTTTGTTTTAATATATCCTTGGTTTCATGTAATCCTTTGATGTTTGCTAATGTTTCGCGTCACGTTATTGTTCTTCTGTTACGAGTACTGTTTAGAATGCAGCCCCAAACAGTCACATCCAAGGTTAAATCGACAAAGCGGTCAGCTGTCTTCAATCATGCGCTGGTAGGACCCATATTCGTGATTGGTAGTTGCACGGTGGGGCTTCAACAAAATATCCACACTTAAGGATCTCTACTTTAGCGGTGCTGAAATCTACTGGTTTTAAGATATGTTAAAAATGAATTAAAGTTAAATGAATTCACACTTTCTACGTGTTGGAATCAATTGCTTTTCATCGAAAATCATAGCCGGTATCGCCGGTATCATCTGAAAGTGTTGTTGCTACTACCTCGGCACTGTGCCGCAGTCACGAATCAGAATCACCAAGCCCCTCAGTCGCACACCTTCACCTGGGAAATCGCTGGCGTGGGTCCTTGTCAGCTCCACTCAGGTCATGGGTCGTCTACATCTTCAACATCCAGATCATCCAAGGATGGCCAAGTTCCCCAAAGCTCCAACAGCTGAATCCTATCGGTCCTGTCATCCTTCATCATCCTTCATCATCCTTCATCATCCCTCATCCCTTATCCTTCATTGCATCTTGCTGCCCCTCCCAGACCATCAACCCCAAACCTGCGTGTGATATCATGCGATATCATGCGATCTGAGTCCTGCTCAAATCTCATCTCCAAGAAGCTCGGGAATTTGCACCCGCACCTGGCGGAGGAAGATTGAGGGGTCGGGGACACCCATGGACACCCCGAAGGCCCGAAGAATCATGACAACCGTGATGCAGTGTCTATTCAACGTCAAACCAAAGCGTGGGCAACAGGGCAACCCCCAAAGAGCCGGGCCCGGCCTATTGCACCAGGGCATCCAATTTTCCTAAGATCTGCTTCAGCGGCAGCCCATGTCCTCCAGTATCGGTGGTCACATACCTGCGAGCAATTTGACTCGCTTCGAAAAATGACAGAAAGTCCGGCCATGTCCCACCTGAACACTGGCCGCGGCCACCAGCCCGCCAAGATCAAGGCATCCCGTTGCCAATCAAACAGCAGGGCTCCAGTCTGTGGGCCAAATGGGTTCAGTTCGATGACGCACATACCGCCACCTTAACGAGATTCAAATGTCCAGACATGTCCAGACTGTCCAGTGACTGTCCAGGTCTACATAGCTTGACACGGTGTGATATGGTCTTCGACGACATGCTTAGGACATCTTGAGACATGCTCAAAACATGAGGATCTTCAAACGCTTCCGATTTTTCCACGCCTTGGAGAAAAGCAAAGTCCACCACACAGGCACTGAACGAAGACAAAAGCCGAGCTCGCACGTGATGACCAAAGAAATCCAAGACCTTTTGCAAAGTACCATCTGGATCCTGAGCAGAGCGAAAATCTGGGAGAATGCTGGTTCACAGTTCAAATTGCACATCTGGTTCCAAAATGCCACTGTAGATACTGTAGTCACAACAACGGCTAATAGATGCTAATACTATTTCATATATTTCATACTCTGTTTTGGATTGTTTTGGCACAAGAGTGCGAATTGTCTGGAAGCAAATGAAGCAGTCCTCGACAAAGCGTGGGACCACCGTGCAGCAGTGGTATTGCGTCACAGCGGTCAGTTCCCCGCCAAAGACAAAGCCTTCGAAGCTACATGAAAAAAACTCTGAAAAAATGTGTCTTCTTGCATTGCTTTGTTTATCTTCATTGCATGCAGAAAAATAAACAGAAAATGAGTGTTAGTGGAAAATGTGAAGAACGAACCATCAACACATCTTAACAATTTCTTCCATATCGAGGTCGTGCCTCGAAGCTCTGTCTCCACCAAGAGTCGGTCTTCCCAGCGCCGCACCTGGCAGAAGCTTGCTGGGACATCCGTAAAACACGTCCCACGCGTACCATGCAGACTCGGGCGCAATTCGATTGAGATTCTGTCGTATGCCCACTGTCACACATTTCTTCATGTAGCGAATGTCATGATGTATCATGATGTATCATGATGCATCATGATGTATCTATATGATAGTCATCGATAGTCTATATCTATGATTATCTATGCTTGTCTTCCCATCAAACTGAAGCACTGTGCATCATCCTTTGTGGCGCCTGTATCCTGTCTGCAATGCCTTTAATGCCGACAGACTGGATGCGCAAACGTCGCAGCCAGAAATCCTCGTAGGTTCTGTGACTGTTCCTTGGGTCTAGACGGTCTAGGCATTTAACGCATTTAACTCTCAACCAACAAACTGTCTCATGTGAAACGATACTCATATAGAAGATGTGGTAGGAGGCACCCTTTTCAAGATTTGGTTGAAGCACTCGGTCATCTCATGCTTAGCAATCTTGGCAAGTGGTTTTGCAAACTACATAATCTACATATTGTTGCCAACGGATGAATGCTGTGTTTGGCAACAAACATGTCATGTTTTCCTTCTGCACATTTCAAAAAACGAGTCAGTCAGGGGATGAACAATGCATCGCTGCTGGCATCTTAAATTTATATCAGTCAGTCTGCCATAGCAATTTCATTTTGTGTACCATTTGGATCCATTTGGCACCTTTCTCCCCTGCACCAACAGCAGGACAAGAGTGCCACCACCCGAAATCCAGAAGCAACTGAAGAGATATCTGACCAAGTATTTAGGTGGCAGTATAGGTAACACTCAATCATAATGTGTCAGCTAGGTCAGGCGTTACAGTTGTAAATTACGAGTAGTTGTTCAAACGGTTTCTTCATGATCCTCCCAAAATACCACAAATTCTTGCTCAAGGCTCGTCAACATCCATAGAGCCTCTCCGCCTAAGTGACAGCTGGTTCCTATCCCGAAACATCTGACCCCATCTGATCTGATTTCAGCTGTCAGATCAAGTTCTGTTCAAGTTCTGTTCATGCAAGTCGCCGGTTTTCACACACGTCAGTGACATCAGCATCCTCACAGCCGCGATGTTCCGCTGGGTCTCCTCATCGACGTCCGGCATCTCCTGCGCTGTCAGCGCGCAGAACTCAAAAATAACATCAAATGAAGATCCAAATATAATCGTTTTCTTTTCCAAAAACGTCATTCAAATTGCAAAAGCAGAATCCAACGATTTGAGACCGATGTTATCGGAGCAATTGATTTTTTGTAAAATATTCATCACCAAATCATGACCAAATCATGACCTGGCTCCGGGAATCCTTCCGAACTCGCTTTTGGAATTCAGGCCATTTGCTCGCAGCACCGAGTTTCTCAAGGTTGTCCATCACAGCGTCCTGAAGCCGGTCCGTGTTTTTTCTATCCAAGAACATTCCCGCACAAATTTTGGCAAGCAATATAACAGGCAATGAAAATAATGAAATAATTTAAAAAAAACGATAGATGATAGATATATTTATGATTATCTATGTATATCTATAACCCAGGATACTCCAAGAGTTTTTTTTTCCATTCGGTCCTTTGGTGACAAATAGTTTAGACGCACAAAGGCTGCCCCAACTTCGTCGATGGCATCGTCGAGTTTTCGCTGTAAAGCCTCGAGGCGTTTCACGTCACAGGCGCGGCGTTTGCCCGAAGGAATCAGCGCCAGAGCATCATCCGTGGCTCGGGCCAAGGCCTCGATATCCTGCACCGGATCTGCGGTGAGAGCAGTGAGATACAATGCTGGTTGCGACCGTGATCTTGATTTTTTCCAAATGGCATGATTAGGACAGGCATTTTTCATTATGATCAGAATATGGTTGTTATTCTTGTTGCTGTTTTGACCATTATGATGTCCTTTATTGTTATTATGTTTGTCAATTTGTATATTTTGTTATTGCTATATTTGCTATTAAAAAACGCGAGGGCGTCTAAGGCCGTGTACCTAGTTTGAGCGTGTTTGGGCTGTACAAAGGGTGGAAAATTGCACGATGGGAATGCCAGAAATCCAAAGGGGAATGCTGTAACCCAAGGCTTCAAAAAATGCACGCCCACACGTAGCCTGTGGGCGTTTCTTTGCCGTGCAGGTTTTTCACCAATAGCGGTGTGAGTTGAAAGGTAGAAGGTAAGAGGTGAAGAAAAGGAATTTGAAGGGGAAAAGCTGGCAGTGCCTGCTGGTCTAGACCAGCAAGCACTATTCTTACAATTGAGTTATTATCAGTGCTATTCTTACTATCACTATTATTACTTTTCCTACTATTACTGTTACTTATTGTTATTAGTACTTTTAATGTTATCATGTCTATTATTAGTGTCATGCGCATCCACTCATTGAGAGGTGTGCTTTTGCTGACTCTTGACCACATTGCTTCTACCCAAAATCCCTTCAGTTTGGTGTCACGATTATGATCTCTGTGCAAATATTATCATTAAATTATCATTATATAAATCTATATAATATATTATAATATAGCTGTCATTGCTCTTATGCTCTCATCATCTCTCATCTACACTGCTCAGTCATGGCCTCAGCTTGAAGTGCAACACTGCGTGAGAGAAAGGTCACTGGCGTCAGCTGCCCATACCAGGTGTCAAACACAAAGCTGCGTTCCTCCAAAGCGAAGGCTTGCAGCGCTGGGCTTGCAGCCAGTTCAAGCACCAAAACAAATGACTTCTTGAACTTCTTAGAAGTGTCAAAACTGCTCTTGCAGGGTGATTCAACAAATGACATTGAGCCCTGTGGGGACTCCCATGCTGCTGGATGCTGCTGGATGCTGCTGGATGCTGCTGGATACGCGTCCTGATCGTTACATGCAGCTTTCAGGGCTGATTGTGCGATCCGTCGGAGGATGAAAGCAGCTGCCGCAGCCACAGCCACAATCAGACCCACTGCAGACAATACCGTCACAGCAGTCACTGCGGCCATCATGGTGCAGCACAAAGAGATGCAATGTGCACAATGCTGTTCTTACTGTTCTCTACCACACGATTCGAATTGTTTCTCACTCTTTCGGCAATTCAAGTTTGCTCGCTCTGGTGCGGTGCACAGAGACGATGTGGCTGCGGGAAGTGTGGAAATGGATGGAAATGTCTCAAATGGTTTTGTGACACTGTTGCTGCCGTTGCCCATCCCAACAGCAATGGCAAGATCAGTTGCTGAACCGTTGCGTACAGCAGCACATTGGTTTTGCGCTCAATCCTTGGGATCCGAGGCTGTTGGAAACTTGTGCCAAAACCAGGCACGGCAAAATGGTGAGAACCAAACGAAGACTGCTGAACTTGAGCTCTGCAACGCCCTTTCGCAGAATTAGAACACGCAAAGCTGATCATAAGAGTCCAGTAGAATTCATAACATGTGAATGATCTGACTCAAAAATCAAGTGTGAATTCGCAAATGAAGTTCTGAGATCGAAATTGCGTAATTTGGTTGACGCTTTGCCGGCGCTCTGGTCTGCAGGTGTCACAAACTGTTCCTCTTGCCAGCAAAATCGCATCTAGGAGGTGAAACTTGCACGCTTAGCGGCTTGAATGCAAAAAGACTGGTCCTTTAACAACTCGTTCTGCAATTTTTGCAACTTGTGCTGCAAGTGAATTGAATTGCAATGTTCTATCGACCCCCTCGAAGAAGTGCTCTAGCAGCTCTTGTACTTCACCCCTAGCTATGGAACTGTCAATCGCGCGAGCGCTCCGCAGCGACAAAAACAGACATTCCGCGAAGACTACATCTTCGAAAGCTTACGAAATGCATCGAATTTTATGCAAATTCTGAAAGCGGCTCTAGCCGGTTTCAGGAGATGCAAAATATTCCGAAGAGACATCCCAAGTTTTGGATACCGAAAAAGCAAAAATTCCTAACACGGCGAAATTGTTCCTTTGGCCGCTAACACATCCACAGATTGAAGAAGCCGTCGGCACACCTGACAAGGGCCATGAAAATCAACCCTGTGTGTGAACTGTGAGAAGTGCAAAAGCACGCGGTAATGCTCGGTACAAACATGTTTCGTCTATAATTGAATTGTAATAACTGTGCCAAGACATGCCAAGACTATATGCAATTCCAAAGCCTCCATGCGATTCGTCCAGCACCTCAACAAAGCTAGCTCCACTCAGCAAGGATCAGGAAACAACTTAAAACAACTCAATTGCATCAATGATAGAAAGGTATAGAAAGGTATGGAAAAAAAAATCGTCATCAACCCTCACTCTGAACCCCTGCACTTCCTTCAACACTTGGAAGCGCTGCAAGGTGAAAATCGGCTGCGCGCCTTGTTGTCCTCTCACGCGCTTGGTTGCCACGTGTTCTTCGCAGCAAGCGCTTCCGGTAGCGACGCCGCTGCAAACGCTTGGCACTCTCTGACAGACTGAGGCTCTCCTGCACAGCGCTTTAAGACTTGAAAATGGTCGAATCATATCGAATCAATGCTGTATTGCCAATTGTATCGATCGGTATCCATGCTGTGGCCGTTCCCAGCGTGTAAGAGCCATGTCTCATGTTTCCTACTACTTCATACATCACAGGTTAGCTGAATTTGAAGCCCATTGAATCTCTCGAAGAAATAGGCCAAGATTGGTCGAGTCATACTGTGTCATAGTATCATGTCATATTATGTATATATTATGTATATATTATGTAAAACGATGCTTGAACGCTGCCAGGGACCGTAGAGTCTGAGTCGGAGAAGAGTGACGTCCAAGTCTCCATGAATTCCTGCAGAAACCCGGCTGTCTCAGCGTTCAAACACTCTAAAACAGCTTGAGAATTTTGAGATGG
Source organism: Cladocopium goreaui (assembly GCA_947184155.2). Classification (NCBI taxonomy): domain Eukaryota; class Dinophyceae; order Suessiales; family Symbiodiniaceae; genus Cladocopium; species Cladocopium goreaui. The sequence goes on along the minus strand of CAMXCT020000668.1, from coordinate 1,379,737 downwards.
GAGCCAAGCTGACTCCAAAAAAGAGACTATTTCCCAGCAGTTTGACTAGGATGTTGCAACATCTACTATTTTTGACCGTGTTTGAAACTAAACCCCTGGCCGAGAGAAGGCTGAGTCCGACGAGCTCAATATGTGTTTGAAGGCTGAGCTGCAGGTCTCCTTGTCCGAGCTTTGCTCATCCTCCTCACAGGCTTTGGAGGTGTCGGAGTGTGTAGCAAAATGGACACAGAAATGACATGAAATGACATGAAATGACATGAAATGACATGTGACGACCGTGTGATCTTTTCATATCAAGCGTCCTCGTCTTCATCCTTCTCCTCTCGTTGCTCTGGGAAACCTGGATGCGAATTAGATCAACCGTGAAAACCTGGCGTTGAATGTTTGGACTGTATAGAAACATCGGGTTTCAAATAATCCAAGATTGTCGCTTGTTGTTGCTTGTAACTTGCAATCTAATTGTGACACTCAGTTCCATAATTCAGTCTGCTTTTTGTGCCCATGATGAAGATCGGACTCTTAATGGGGAAATTTCATGGGGTACCACAGAAAAAAAGATGGAAATCGTCAGTTACTCTCAGAACGGTCAAACACACTCGGTCCAGTCGAGTATCACTTGGTCACCTGTGTTCAACCTGTATTTCAACCTGTATTTCAACCTGTATTTCAACCTGTATTCAATTGTCGATACTTGTTGCACCTTGTTGCGACTTGCCACTTGAGGCCAACACTCCGCTGATCTTCCAGCGATTGCAGGGCACGCTGCCAGGCCAAGGCCAAAGCTTCCCTGAACTGCTCCGCCAAATTGAAGCGCCGGCCTCACAGTGCGCGGAGCGATGTGGATACGATGTCTATACGATGTGCATATGTTATGCATTGTTATTTGCGTTCATCAAATTTCATCAATGCATAAACACACGGTTGAAATCCAAGGCCGCCCCTGCACTGCTGAAGGAACAGGGAGATGTGTTGAGAAGGCGAGCAAATCATCAAGATCAAGGCAAATGAGATTCTTCCAGCTCAGAGCATGCTGAACTCTGGCAGCATATCCAAACGGTCATCGAATTTCAAACAGTACAAAGTTACACGGCTTCAGGCTTCATCTTCCCCTAATGTGCCACATATCACTTGTCGATATTTATCGGTTGATCGTTTGAGCGATGAACTTTGGAGATCTTTGGAGATCTTTGGAGATCTTTGGAGATCTTTGGAGATCTTTGGAGATCTTTGGATGTGCAAGTGCTGCAAAGGAACGTGAAACCGGTCGAGACTCGCCCTGAGAGCTTCGGGGCTTCTCTGACTCCTCCTGACACCAAGCTTCACCAAGTAACAAAGCTACAAAGCTGCACCACAGAGCAGCACAAAGCGACACAAAGTGACAGAGACTGAACCTGGAACCACCACTCGTCTTCGTGCAACACCGTCTCTTTAGACTTTGTCTTCTCCTCAGATTGAGAGCAAGAACTTCAAGTGAGGCCCGGATAGCCCCAATTCTGAATCCTTCTAATATACTATATCCGGTTTTCATCGGTGTTCCATTGTGTTAGACCTTACTTGTAATGTCCATCGCGACGTTCGCATTCTGACTTGGAAAATCATCGAAGCCGGTCCTTCGTCGGTCTGCGTTGCGGGAACAGCTTCGCACCGTCGGGATCCAGTAGGCTATCCTGGAGCAATGCTTGCACCAACACTGATCCTCCAGTTATCCTGCACTAATCCTGCACCTTAGAGTGCTTAATTTGAGTAAAAGTCAGCATTTTGAACATCATCCAACGCTAGCCATCCCGTCATAATGGTTGCAAATTACAAGCAATAAATGATTTTGAAACTAGTCGTCCCAGTATGTTCTCATCACTTTGCGCTGCGGCCAAAAGAGAAATGCCGAAACTTGTCTGGTCTGAAGGATGTCTTTGTCCACTGCCAGTAGCAAACTTGACTCTCCTTGATTCTGAAGAGGCCTCTAGGTTCCACAACCACCTCTTCCTTAACCTTGAGGCAAACGCTGTAAACACTGTGAAAGCTTGCATGCTGCCATGCTGCAAAATGCGGAAGTTTGATGTGACGCACCTGAGGCGTGGGTGGCTTCACCTCTGGCAGCTCTTGCTTTGCCTTCGCCTGGTGTAGCTTCGGAGCACACAGTCAAAAATCAAAAGCTTCAGCAGTCTGCAGCCTTCAATCATATATAATAGATTTATTATAGTATTACATGTAATACACAATGACCAATATTCCACCCATATCACATCCAAAAAATGCAATGACTTGACATGACTTGACAATGATACTAATCGTCACAACCTGAAACACTACCTACCCCACAGTCATCCACAATGTCAACACTGATAGGTAAGGCATCTGTTGACGCAAGATCATGCACAAAATCATGTGTCACCATCTGTCACCATCTGTCACCATCTGTCACCATCTGTCACCATCTGTCACCATCTGTCACCATCTGTCACCATTCACCACATTTCTACACATGGGAAAATGAAGGCTCCAAGTGCCTTCGGCTGAACGGTTGGCGTTGACGGATGCGTCGGAGTCTTTGGCTGAGGCCGAGTGACCTCCTGGAGAACGAACTGCACACAGGACATGATAAGATGAAGCGATTGATGATTTAAGTTTGCAAAATTTGCAAACACACAATGAACTCTGAAAATATCACCAAACAAGCATCGATTTACTTCTCAATCAGTTCAATGAATCCTAAGAGTTGCCACAAGACGACAGCAGTGAGAAGAACTAAAGTCACTAAGATCTAAATGAAATATTACTACCGCAATCTGCCCCAAAATTGACTGTCATCAAGTTAGCACATGTTAGCACAACATGCACAGAATGCGTAAGTCTGTTCAGTGTCCGTTCAGTGTCCGTTCAGTGTCCGTTCAGTGTCCGTTCAGTGTCCGTTCAGTGTCCGTTCAGTGTCCGTTGTCCTCAGTCCTCAACCACCTCCTCCTCTTCAGATTGCACGCTGGGCGTTTTAACTGGTGCAACAGGCTCGTCCACCTCCTGCCATGAAGTTTGATGCTGTCATGTCGTTGCACTCCATTGCACTCCGTTGCACTCGGATGACCACACTTGCACTTGGAGAAAATGGAGAAACATGGAGAAACTTGATAAACCATATTTAACCATATTAAACGATTCATAGAAAAATGACGTCGCATACGTCGCATACGTCGCATACGTCTCCTGTGGCGTCGGCTTCTGCGGCGTGGGCTTCCGACTGATGGGCGTCACGGGCGCCGTCGGCGCGACGCTGGGATCGGTCGGCAGGACCTGCGGGACCTCCACGGCCACCACGGCTTTGGGCGTCCGGGGGATGTAGGCGTCCGGGAAGGACGGCACCGTCTCCTGGCGAGGTCTTCGTATGACACTTGTATATAATTATATTATATATATATATATTATTTTTATATTATATCAGCTATCAGTGCTAACAAGCTATCAGTGTTAACAACCTATCATGTGTCAGCTAATTAAGTTGTCAAAAACAAAAATTTATCTTCAAAGACTCCGCAGAAGGAGCGCAAACAAAGCAAAAGAATCGCAAGCAAAAGACATTCTGTAAATGACATGAACATGACATGAGCATGACATGAAACATCTGCGAAGTTGGAACAGTCTCAAACTGTTCAATCCATCTTCCCGGGCCTTCACTTTCGGCACTTCCACCGCCGGAATCGACACCACCTTGGCAAACTCTGGCGGTGGTGGTACTCGCCGCCGCTTCGCCCCAAATATATCGTGAAGCCTCAGGAACAGTTGCAACGAGGCTAGCGGGCTAGCAGCAGGATCATGCAAAGAGATGCCAAGATCCATGAACAGGCCGCAAAACGTCAGTATCACTAAAGCAGGTAGTTGCAGTCGTTGCAGAGTTGGACTTGGATTCTTCATGATTCTTCACAGTGTCCAATCACTGGCATTAGAATCATCAAAGCTCAAAAGACTCGTCCGACTCCGACTCTGCCTTCGTCGAGCTTGACGCGAGTGCAGCTTCAGCCTGAAGATTTGTAGGTCTTGCGAGAGGTGCTCCAGCGGCAAATCACGCTCCCGCGCGATCCTGCGCCACGTTTCACTTCAGTTCACTTGTTGGGATGCTTGTGATGAAACATGATGAAACTATACAAAAATAACTGGTTCACTCCGTTTCACTATCTTCCTGCCTGTCCAGGTGCTCAACAAAAGCCATATCTAAACGGGCTCGCCGCGAATTGCTCATCGGCTGCAATCTCGCACGATTCATCCTCGGAGCTGTGGCTGTGGGAGAAAGCTGGGGATCGGATCGGAACATCTGCGCGTTGAAGTGGAACATGTGCAGATATTATATAATTATTATGGATCTTGCATATCATGCAGCAAGTCACGCGTGCCACCTTGGGTCTCTACTAGTCTTTACTCAAAAAAATTGTCCAACCCCAATCTGAAGTTCCATAAAAACCAGAAATCAGTCAGATAAGAGAAATGGTGTTACCAGCCCCAGGCCATCTTTTCGAAAATCAAAAGGATTCAAAAGGCATAAGTTTGGATCTCCGGCACATCATCACCATCCGGCTATTGAAGCCATGCCACGCTGAACGGCCCTGCACCAGCAGGTCGCTCATATCGACATCAACGCCCATCTCCTGTGATTCAGCCACATTGCCAAAAAATCACAATGGCCGCAATGGCCCATCGATTTCTTTGTCCAACAAAAAATCGAGCGACTGTGTCATCCCTCATCAAAGCAAAGGCTTTGCTATGAAAATTACAAATGCATCTGATCGGAGCACCCACCTCAACTGTGACCCTCAAACCCCAAGCTCTGATACTTCACAAGACGGGAAGCTCAGCACTGACCACAAAGCCTCAATTGTGATGTGTCTTGCTGGCACATACGAACCATTCTTTTGAAATCCTTACATGTTTTAGTGGGAGAAATGCAATTTTGCATCAATGTCCGCTAATTCGCTGCTTCCGCTCCTGAAGCCACGTCATGAGCGGGACACCTTTCCGTTGCTTGTGCATGTCTCCAAGATCCTGCAAAGAGCCAAGTGAGCCAAGTTGCTGCAGGCACTGCGACATCTGTATCATGCTCTTAGAAAGCACACGTTTTGTCAAAAAATGCCAGAGAAAGTCAGACGGTCTGGCCCGAAGATTCATTTTTACCATCATGTCTTCAGCATGTCTTCAGCATGTCTTCAGCATGTCTTCAGCATGTCTTCAGCATGTCTCCAACCCTAGCCTGAAGCAAGATCAACTGCAGATTGAGGGAAATTTCCCAAAAGTAAGGCTTCACCAAATATGCAGATAACTCAGATAGTAAGTCTCCCTCTTTCCCTCCAACTTCAACCCGGCTTCGGTCCTTTGGGTCGGGCTCCTGAAAGGTCTGAAAGAAATCCAAGGATTCCAAGGTGAAACGCGTGAAAGACCGTGAAAGTTTTGATTTTTTTTGCGGCACGGCTTCAGTACATCGTACAACTCACCACGTGACCATACGTGACCCATCCTGCCATGCCGACCTTGCCAAGTCACAGCCAAAGGAGTGTCGGTGGGTCTCACGAATCTTGTAACAGTTGTAACATCCATGCAATAGCCATGTAAAATCCATGTTGTTCATAGCACGGCAATGTCTTAGCATCTGCAGATCTTGTCTTCGAATGGAAGTTGTCACACTTGGTTTCCAACGACGTTGACCCAACTGAACTCTGCGCTGTTCCCATTCCCGACCTCCAGGCCGCAAGCGTTTGGCACATGACAGCACTTTTCCGACCGGGTGACGACTCCGGTGAGGACATGTGACATGCTTCTTTTTGGCACCGTGGCTTTGCCTAAAAATATCCTGCAGGTCCTGCCAGGGTCCACAGCACTGCTCTAAAATAGAATAGATACACATCTGAGGGTGAGCAGACAAAACAACAGCACATGTGGGAGGAAAATCAAGGAAATACTTCACAGGTGCTCTTTGCTTCTCATAGATATGTAGCTCCTATTTAGCTCAGCGATGCAATGTCCCAAAGCGGCAGCCTGCTCCAACGTCGCACATGAGGAGCTAAACCTCAATCCCAGGCTTATCATTGACAACAAAGTGACTTCGTCCTTTGTTTCTCCTGTTCGTTCCTGGTGTCTGAGCCCTCTCCTGCCCTGGATATTCTCTAAAGGACTGCTCTCAAAACGGAACATATCCGACAATCCCTCAGCCTAGGCCTATACACTGACCACAGCGGCCAGACTTCAGACCCAAGATGGAAACTGAACGAAGCACCAATCACATCCAGCGGAAATTCAATGTCCTGGCGGCCGAAGCGCAAAAGGTGTTTGACTCTCTCAAGCAAATGGCCTGATTGAGGGTTGTAGTTGGACAACTACGACCGTCTCGCATCATTGAGCGCAAGTCCAATCACAAAAGGCTTTGTGTTCAAGCTCATTGATTCTTCAAAACATCAAGCATAGTCGAAGCATAGCGTCAAGTGGCACCAAGTCTGTCAATTGTTTGGCTGCCACACAACGAAATTTTCCAAAACAACTCCACCCAACTCCCGGCAACCGGGGAAGGCAACCTCCATGGGAGGCAAAGTTGCTACCCTTGAAGACCTGTCGAATTGGCCAGGGTTTTGCAGCCACAAATCGTGCGACGTCAAACTATGTCAGAGTCCCGGCTGTCACAAGATGTTGCTCCGTTGCTCCTGTGCCACTCCGCATTTGCACAGCTTGTGTCCCAAGATGTCCGAAGTGGCGCCAAGCCTTCTGCTCAGCTTCGGCAAAGGACCACTGGGATGCTGAGGCTGACTGAGACTCCTGCCGCATGATAGAAGGACTCCCGTTTACATCAGTTTACATCTCTACATCTGTGTAACGCTGTTCTTAAGTTACTTAATTTGGTAGTTGCAACATGTCACAACCTGGAAAACCTCGTCTGCGTTGCGTCTCTGGTTTTCTAGGTCTCCTTTGACCTTTGCGGCGGCCCTTTGAATCTGCAGTAGCCTCGGACCACTACTTAGAATACAATGTGAACACAAATCCACAAGCACTTGAATGACGAGAGGGGCGAAGGGAGTGATGTCAGTGTCATTTGTAAGGCAGTATGTTTTTTGCATTTTATTTTTCAAGCTATTCACAACTCCATGGTCTCATTCCACTTAGTCCCGGACATTTCGCTCAACTGATTCTGTGCTAGTTTCAAAGCTCCTGCCCAGCCATTAGACAACTGCGGGCTCTTAAGTCTTAGCACAAACTTCCAAGCCGTTTTCATTTCTGTCACGCGAAATTCTGAGATCTCTATTTCCAAAAGAATGTGTTCCAGACGGACACAGAACTCCAGGGCTCACTACGTCACTACGTTCACTCGCGCAACACTTCGCTCCCTGTGATTTGAAGCGATGACAAAGAAAAGGGCGAGAAACACCTCTCGGACTCTGGCCAAAGATATTTCAATTGCCCCAGAATGCCCCAAATCACTTTCAAACTGATCAAAACGCCAGCTTTTGCTGCTGCACAGTCATACACCATCATGAAATAGACCATGAGCGCACCAAGAGTCCTAAGAGACCTACTGAAAAACCCTCTGATAAACCCATAGACATCATGGACTGCGGACATCGACTGACTGTGACTTGGCCTGGACGGCATGGGTGAGGAGAAGTCTGACCTCCAGAGCGCTGGAAGCGCCCAGAAATGTGAAACACGTTGTGACACGTTGTGACATTGAATGTACGTATAATGTACATGAATGCGCTCTGAAACACGTGGCATGCCCTTTCTGATCTTTCTGATCTTTCTGATCTTTCTGATCTTTCTGATGCCTCAAATTCAGAGCACATGATGCACATGGCTAGACATCCAACCCCTAGCGTACACAGCTTGCAGGGCCCTTCCTCGAAGAGAATTCGGACCAGTACGATTCCCTGACCAAGCTCCAGGATCCAAATGGATCCAAATGGATCCAAGCTTCATTGCCACAGCACTTGCCACTACCGCTTGATACATCTTGCAATGACATTCCAACAGATTCTAACATTCACAAGCCGTAAATGATGATAAATGATGGTAAATGATGGTAAATGTGTAGATTCCTGGGAGAGTGTTTAAGAGTCGGTCTTTGGCACACAGGTCGTAACGGTCAGCAAACCTCGTGCCACCAAAGGATGTGGAGACAGAACTCCTGAAGAAATCACATCAAAATATATCAAAATCATCAAATCACTCCGAATCACTCCGAATCACTCCATATCGATCTTCAAATCTCCATCGCTCAGCTCGCTCGGCTCCTTGTGGGCGGCAAGGATGCGGAGTTAACCAGCAACCTGCGCTGGTTAGGAGACAAGGCTTTGCTTCAAAACTGCACTGATTCCGCGGATTCCGCGCCTCTGAGGTTTCTCCACTTGCCTGAGCACTGCATCAAAGTGTCAGCTTGACTCGGGTGAGCGGTGCATTTTGTAGGATATTCAACATGTTCAACGTACATAACTAGGTAACTGCATTCGCGGTCCCCGGTACAGATACCTATACCTACCCTGTTATTGCAGCAAAGCCAAGAAAAAGTGTTGACACTCTGGTGCTTGACTGGGAACCCCTGCAGCTTTGTGCCCACGGCATTGAGATTGCAGGCCAGATTGGCCTTCCCCTGGCCAAGGCATTGGACGATGTTGGATCCACAATCTATTTATTAAACTTCCATGACTAGGTGACCACTGAAATTGCAAGAGATATCACAAGAACCGTGTGTGGCAGTCCCTGACTCTCTCGCTGGCCTTTCTCATTAGAGCCACATCTGTCGGAGAAAGCCTTCAGAGGTCTGCACTTTGTGGTGGCACGTGTGGCGAATCTTCGTCTCACAGGCTACTTGCCCCCGCCTAAAGCTTCAGGTCGGCTGGTGACCGACGTATTTTGATCTACGGCTGCGGAAAAGTGTCGACATTGTGAATCATTGTGGGATGCGAAAAGATTCGCGATAAGTGTGCAGCGTGAATGCAAAAATCATGCTGCCAAGGGCCAGCAAGAGAAGTGTCTACGAAGCATCTTTTGTGGCAAAACTGGAGGCACTGCTTCGTATATCAACATGTACAAGTATCTTACAGTATCTACAATTATCTACAGTCAGTACCTGCATTTTGCAAGCTGGAGGTCAATACCTCAAAGATGCAGCTTGACGGTCCCGCGACCAATTTTAGACTGCTTTGCAGATCTCAAAAAGTGCAAGTGGAAGCGCATGACACGTTGACGGAGTCCTCTGACTGGCCCCGTGTGTAACTCAAGAAGAAGCCAGTAATCGCAAGCAAGCTGCCCGTCACCTGAAATTCCAAAGATTCGATCACTTTGTAGCAGCGTTGGGTAGCAATCCACAGCATAGGAACATGAGATGAACATAATACAACATGTCATTAACACAAATATATTATATGTTAATTATTGTTGACTCTAGTTTCACACTTTGACGAATTATTTTCTATCATAGATTTTAATTTCCGAAACCACATAGCCCGCGCCTCAGGTGTAGAAGGGACCGCGCCCAACAGCATTGCATCCAAGAGCAAAGACAGAGGTATGGACAAGCAAGCGACCATGGCAGTTTGCGAAGCTCCCATCAACTTGGAGCAGGAAAGCCATCCCAAATTCAACATGAGGTCATTCATGGAGAGAAAGCCAGCGCTTCCTGAAAGATCTGAAAGGTTTGTGAAGCCAAATGCAACGCCTGAAGCTCCCAGCGCTGTGCTGAATATCAATGCTGTGAGCACTGCAAGACTGTACAGGCCTTCCAAGGCCAAAAGTTCCGTCACTTCGCAATCGAGGCTGGAGACGATGATGGCCACAAGTGAGTAGAGTGTCGTGGCAGTGAGACAAAGCGCACAGCCACTCAAGCTGTTACCTGAGCCAAGCCATGGGAATATGCACAAAGGGACCAATACGATCCAAAATGACAATATGGTGCTAAGGGACCGATTGAAGGCGGAAGCCAAGACCCAAAACATCTATATTGCACAATTAGGCACAATATATCTAAAACTCAAAATGATGCAAAATGATGTGAAGGCGGAGGAGAGGAGAAACCATCTCTGTTGAAGCTGAGCTGAGCTGCCTTCGACCTCTGCATCTGTTGCCAAGAAGGCACCAAACAATGTGATGCAGCCACCAACAATGACCATGATGCTGGGCACTCTTCGAGTGACTATTGCCTCCAGCAACATGGCAATGACAATATCGAGGTTCCACACCTCAGTTGACCAGCCGCACACTTTGAAGAGAAGGATTAGGCTGCGGTTTGCTGATACAAGTTTCCGTAGCTGCTTTGCTGAGCCAAAAAGTCTGAACAATTTGGAGAACGCTGTATGTTATCATGAGTTCATGACCCTCCTAGCTGTCAGATGCTGTCAGGTCTTTAGGAACTAGACTAAAAATATTTAGAGATGCCCAGATGGCGAGACGTGAGCAGATTGCCGTGACGCAAGAAAGAAGTCTAGGGTCATCTTTGATGTAAATTTGTGCTTAACAAAGTGGTTTCGATCGCGCACACACACAAGTCATTTTCACTGAATATTGATCGAGACTCCAAAGTATTCACTGCAGGTGTGGTCTGTGTGAATGAGCTGTACCACATCGAATGCATGGCCGTAGCACAGAGCGAGAGCGGTATGGCCCCCAGCCAAAGAGGTCCCACTGCTGGCAGCGACAAAAACGACACAAAGCGAAGCAAAGGCCCAGCCTCTTGCGGCGCATGCCGCCCTTGCGGTCCCTGTTCCGCCGATTGAGACTTGAGGCAATGAAAAGGCACTAGGGCCAACCTGAAAGTTGAGACAAGGCAGTTGCAACCCTGTGGGCCCCTTAGTGTTATTGGAACCGGATGGAGTGCCTCAAGGCTCGCTGGATTGTTTGGCTGCCCAAATGAAAGGCATTTTTATCAATTTATTAAATAGATCTTGCACATCAAAATACTGACCCATCAAATACAACTTAAACTGCCTTCATGTCAAATGAATAATACAGCACATCCGTGCCATTTGCCAAATTCATCAAAAGTAGCTACGTTCGTGCTGGGTTCTTTGATGGAAAAAGCTGGTGGACAAGTGTTTGAGTCAAACGGCTCTCCAAACTACTGTGACGGCTCACCAAAAAACAGCCGTTTGAGTCATGCGGTCCAAAAAAATGCTGTGAGGGTTCACCAAAAATGAAATGCAACCAATCGTATGTTCTGATGAGAGCAGCTGTGTCTGATTGGGCGAAGGGCGTAAGAATTCAAGTCCTTTTCTGAATCAATGAGTACCAAATCCAAGTAACAGTGACCAGGAGCTTTGCACCACCAGTGCTGCTATCACGGGTGTGTTCGCCAGCAGATCGTGGATTTGGAAGGCGCCGAGCTTTTGAGCGTATTGCGGTGACATCCAGCCAATCAGCCTAGAATCCGGAAGCAGAGCGTCAAGATGCTTCAAGTCTTGCTAAGGAGTTACCAGAGTTACAAGCACCAGAAATCACAAGACTTAGAGCGAAACTATTTGGTCTCTGTCCAGGTTCGTACACCATCGGAAAAGAAGCCAAAAACGCGCGATCAAACATGTGTAGGCGCGGGTGTACACCGAGTTCAACGGAAAGCGCAAATTAAACAAAAATGAATCCAAAAAAAAAAGGACCTCTTTTGCTTCAAAGTAGCAAGATCGACAGGCTCAGCATTGCTGACGCACTCACGCCCAGCCTGCCGAGCTCTCTGCGCGGGGACGCACCGCTTTCAACGCTTTCAGGAGTGGAAGGCTCCAGCAAAAGCTCCGAGAACCTCCGAAGGGAATACAGACATGTAGCAATGCATCATAATGATTCATAATGCATCAACAGTATCAACAAATACATCATTATATCCCAGCTCAATAAATATTTCAATTACAGTTCTTCCGCTTGCCATTTGCACCGAACACTCTCAGAAACTGGCCCACCATTGCAATTTGGATGACGTTTTGGTCACCCTTTGCCAAGCAGCTGGTGTTTCTTACCGAAGGTCCAGCCACGAGGTAGCCATCTCTGTGTCCCATCCAAAAAGAACATCTATCACTGGTTCCCGCGCTTGAGCCGTTTAAAGACTGCACATAGAGTCCATGGAGTCCATGGAGTCCATGGGATTGGAAGAGTATATCTAGCACATATCTCATCATAGCTCACAGAATTCACCCCCCTCTTGAAGAGTACACACTTTCTATCATCCATACGCACTCTCCATGCAGCAATGCAAGCTGCAAGAGATTGGAAACCAAAAAAACAATCCACTTGTTTCGATTGCAGACTAGTAAGTGACTTAACAAGAGTGTGATCAAGACTTTCAAAACATTTCGTTCGTCCCTGATCAACTCATCAACTTTGACCCAGAAGCCGAAAGAATATAAAGTCTGCATGGTTCGCTGCCCAAGTCCCAACATCACCACAGTTTTCGCCAAGAAGGCTCCACGCTCTCTGGGTTGATGGGATCCCGGGATCTCGGATGACACGCTTTCGATATCGAAAAAGTTTGGAAAAAGTTTGGTCCCATCGACCCCTTTCGATATAGAAAATAGATTTTCTACGCTGCATCAGGCCGCACTGGGCGATGCCGAACTAGGCTGGGGCTGGCCCAAGATCGCCATGGGGTGACTATGGGTTGCCTTCAAAACGTTGCATCAAACGTCAAAACATCATCAAGCCATCCTGAAACATCCTGAAACATGCTGAAACATGCTGAAACCATGATCAAGGCATCATAAAAGCATCATGCAGAGCTTCAGGTGTAGTTCCATTATCAACTTCTGCTTTCACACTGTGCAACCACCCGAGCGAACGTCAAAATGGCATGTAAAATCACAAGCATCGATTCCCTGTAAATCACATATGCGGCAGATGCGGCAAATGCTGCCTACATCGAGCGAGTTTCTGAGATTTCACAGCGAGTTTCAGTGCGTTGGTTTCACTGCAGTCACAACCCAAACCGGGTCGCCATGTCGAGGACTCACATCCTCACGCGGCTCAAATTTGGGTGGGGGAAAACACCAGCATGTAACAGAACAAAACACATAAACACATTATATATATATACATATATCGACTCGAAAAACAGAGAAGGGCATTTCTTGTCAACCTCTTGAAGCGTAGAGTTGTTCAGACCACCAGTTGACCGAGCACTCTGTATCTAAAACGGAATGCTGGTTTCATGCGTATTTAAGGAAAGCTAGTAGCCTTAGTATTGCCTTAGTAGCAGCTAGATTGTATAGGATCATCTGCCTCTCTACCTTGATCTTTTGAGGCTATTTATACAATTTTTAAACCTTTCACCAAGATCAACTTGCGCCAAATGGCCATAGTGTTCAGCTTCTCCCAGCCCTTCTCTGGGCCATGTTGGAAGTAGCGACCTGCGGTAGGTTTCGGCTAAGATTGGCTGCAAACAAAGAGATCCAAACAGGTATGTAAGGTGTGTAGATATTATATATATATATATACTGTACACGAAACGAAAACAATTGGACCAGCACAACTGTGAAACCTGGTGAAACTGTGCGAAACCACCTATAGATCAATGATGATCATTGAATCATTGGATGTGGTCATGTCGTCCTATCTGGGTCTGGACGAGGGAATGGCCCTGAGGCGCCCTGACACACAGCATGAGCATGGCCCTCGCCATCGTCCGGCTCGGCAGCCCAAAGTCGCACCGCCTCGTTCGTGACTGTAGCTGTTTTCTCCAAGATATTTCAAAGTCAACAAAGTTTGGATTGGTTTAGGTCGAGATTTTGTAGAAAGTGTAGAAGGGTCTGCTTGATTTTGTAAAATCTTGCTGAGTTCGGCGCCTTCTCAATAAAGGAACGATGGGAGAAGACGATCATGGCCATCCCTCCCGGCTTCAACACGCGCTGCATCTCTGCAAAAACTTCACGAGGCTTTGTCAAGTATTGTACCTCACCACAAAGTGACAACGCTGCTCGAGGGCCAACTCATTCTTACTGCATCTTACTGCATCTTAAACATATATCAATATCAATATCATTATCATTGTCATTATATATATATACACTATAAGTTCTAATATATATTGTATGTGTGTGTGATATGTATATATGTATATATTACAAACAAATTCCAACGTCAGATCACCGAGATCAGTGTATCTGTGCCGCCACGTGGCGCTGAGTGCCAGGGTGGCACCATCGAAGGTGTTGTCGGCCCATGGCAACTTCTGCTGCTCGTTCAAATCCTCCCACTGCTCTCTGTGTCCAATGTGTCCAATCAAAAAAGAAGGTCAGAAATGTTCAAAATATCCAGCAGAAAAAATACAATGGGACAAATATTCATAATATTATATATATATAATATATTATTGTTATTATTATCATTATTATCATTATTATTGTGAGGTACATGGAATCACGGAAACAAAATGCTGTGGAAAAACGCCTGAGCGAAAGCAGAAAAATAAACAGGAATACATTGCACCACATGACACATACTGCATACGGTATAAAATGGTATAAACTCTGTAAACCTGTGTGTGGCCAGTGGGTCTTGCTGAGATGATATCTTCGTGGACACACAGACAGTGTGAAAAGAACGGATAAGACCTGGGGAGGCCCAATAGTGAGATTCAAAATTGCTCTGCATCAGATTGCAGATCAGCATTCAATACACATCCGCTTGGATCCAGGTTCACTTTACAAGTGGATGCCAAAGTTAAAGTTATATACCGTATACCGTAAATATCCGTAAATATCCGTAAATCCTATAAGTCGTCCCTTGAGTCGTCCCTTGAGTCGTCCCTTGAGGTCACCATGACCAGGTCCTGAATGTGGCGTTCCGTTGCCACTTCGTTCATCTCCAACTCGACAGAGTTCAGACCGTGCACCGCCACCTCGAAGCGAAGGTAGCGATGGAGTTGTGCACAGCGAAGGTAGCGAAGGTATCTGCCATTTTTTTGGACAATTTTGGAACTTGATGGAACTTTGGCATAGCTATGTCCATAGCCTGGGACGCCCGTTGAATCTCTGCTGGATAATGGGAGTTCCAGCTGGAGCACCTGAAAATCGAGGCGATAGAGAAAGATTCAACATTATTCAGATTATTCAACTATAACAGGTGACCATGATCGTACAACCAAACTGTTTCGCCACTTGGATATGGGTCAAAAATCAGAGACACACTGTGAACAATTTGAACACATTGAAAGTAAACTGATCTAAACAGACCTGGACTTGAAAACCTGGACCTGAATGGACGTCGACATCGACTATCCTCGAATATCGTCGACTGTTAAAATCCAAAGTGGAGGCGATGCTAAGGGCTGTGCAGATCTAGGACCTTGAAGCCATCGGGACAAGCCTGGTGGTCGCAGGAATTCGCGTGGTCTCTGTATGTCTCGGTGATCTCTAAGACTATCTCTAAGATGTCTATTCGAGACATGTCTCGAGTTGACTTTTCAGCATCCTAAGGTAACTTACGCATCTCACTTAAGCATTGTTCTGAATTGTTTTGCCATTTTTCTGAATTGTTCCTTTCCTCGATCTTACTAAGGTCTCGCATCCCGCTTCGCAGTTGTTTGGCTTCATCAAGGTTCCTCATGTTTGTTTACAATATTTATGTTTATTTATATGTTTATTTATGTTTCACCTCTTGGCAGATCTCCGCACCTTGAAAATGGCCTCGTAGGTGTCAGTGATACTCTGCAAGGAGTCGAGATCCAAGTGTTCCGCCAAACGTGGCTCGGCGTACATCTGGTCATCTGGACCTTGAGATCAGTGGATCATCGATGCATGTGTTGGTAACATCGTCACATTCTATGTCATAGACGAGCAGATCCATCTAGCTTCCGGCGCTGTGCTTATGTTATGTTCGTTACTTTCTATGTATATAAAGTTGTTGTTTGCCTTCTTGGGTCCGCAAGAGACCCTCAAGACTCCGAGGTCAGATGGTGATTCCATGTATTACCAATGATTACCAATGATTACCAATATATCTTAGGTATTCTTATAAGTTCTTATATAATATAGGTTCATCTTCGTCATATTCCCTTGCCATGGCAGCCATGGCATCTGTGGAGTCCCCACGCTCGTCCATGCGGGAGAAGTCCTCCTCCTCGCCACTGGTACGATGGGATGGTGACGATGTGTTTTTAAATGTTTAGAGTAAAAATATGTAAAGATAGATAGACACTACAGGAATATGATATATATGTAGGAAGTGGAGAGGTACCCTGATATTGCCTTTGATGTTTCATGAAAAATAGATCGACAATAATTGGAATAGAACAAATTAGATTCTTTGAAACGACTGCGTTGAGACCCTTTGTCTACTTTGAGGGGAAAAAAACATCAAAAAACGCCTAATGTCCCAATGTGTCCCAACGTGTCCCCATGTGTCCCAATGTGTCCCGTGCCTTGTATGGCCAAGCAGTTGGCAGCCATCCGTGCTGTGCTGGCAACGCATGACTCACCGGTGTGAAGGGATTCGCTTGGTCAAGGCGGACCTCAACGTGCAGGTCCCAGGTGTCAAGAGGAATGAAAGAGACTCAAAGAGTATCAAAGCAGATTCGAGAAAACGTCAGGTCCCTCTTCAAACCGATTCGATTCGTAGCTATTTCATCCTATTTCATCCTATTTCTACATTCTATAAGGTGAATCTGATGTGTGAAGAATATTCAAAAAATCTACCTTTTACACTGCTTCATTGGTTCCCTTGCGATGGAGTCATGGGAGTCATGAGAGTTACAGTTCTGGTACCCGGTGACTCATGGCCTGTCGTCCGTGGGGGCCATCGATGGTCATGCCCATGAACTTGCCCCGCTCCATGACCTGCTGCAGCACCTGCCAGCGCAGTGCCCGCGACACGACCAACACCACCGGACTCCACACGCAGCACCGCCGAGATCTGCCGAGGTCGGTCGCTTTTTTCTGACGACTCAAATGACTCAAAACGACTCACAAGTTGCGGCTCTCATCAAGACTTGGTCTTGGAGGCGCTCCTTCTTGGAAGGACGCAAAGCCGCTAGGCGAGGTTGACACCTCAACTGTGTGTGTGTGTGTCCAATCAAATCTTCAAACAGATTTAAACATATGTCTTTACTTTGTACAATGATTTCTATATTAGTCACTAATTCATCTATATCTTAGAGGATGTGCTTGCACACTTCATTCTGCACCAGCAACCAGCCATGCTGGCAATGCCCTTTATGATCCTTTATGTCACTTCATCCTGTTGCCCATGCTGCACATCGATATTCAGAGTAAAGTTTGCAAGCGCACTGCTCACAACTCGTATAGCCTCCAAGGCATTCGCTCTTTGTTGAGAACGATCCACGAACGGAACATCGTCTGACCGAGTCCCATCACGATCCAGTCTCTCTGTGCCCGGAGGGCGGGGAAGCACCAACAATGTTTGGTGCGTTTCACGGAGTGCCACAGGACCGTCCGCAATCCTTGCACCAAGAGCCATCAGCTGCAAACACTCACCTCCTTCGAAATTGTAAAACTCCAAGGTGTGCTGATCTTGCAGTCGTCTGCCAGAATGCATCAAGATCTGTTTCTCTGGACCGATGCCACAAAACTCCTGAAGTTCTTTCTTGAGTTCTGCAATGGTCCGTGTATGGTGCAACCACAATCTCTTCCGTCGCTGCGGGGGCCAGGTTTCCAGGATGGTCAGGAACAATTCTGTTCCTTTGAGACACCGCTTCTTGGCACTGGAATTCCACTGTGCCCTGGGAGTTCTTAGACCAGAGACAGGGATCGAAGGCTCAGGGATTGGTGCAGTTACATCGTTGCAGGATGTGACTTGTAAGCTGCAGCTGTCATCCCGGACACCGCAATCGCACAGGCGACATTCATTGGCCAAGGTCCGACCACCATGTGTCAAGCGCTGCTTGCTGGGTGGCAGACCTGTGACTTGTTCGATTTGCTGCTTGACCTCAACGACCAAGTCAGACTGCCTCACATGGACAACAAACGGTTCAGCTTTGAAACCAAAGACGCGGATCTCGAACTTGCGGGCGTTTCGACCACATCTTGACACGTGGATGAATTGCCTAGCTTCTACCCCACTATCCAACAAGCTTCGGCGATCGTGTAGAACCCTCCCTTTGTAAGACAATCTCATGTCGTCTGCTGGGATTTGGAGAAGTTCTTCCAGCAACTGCTTCACAGCAGCAACACGTAGTGCCAACACCAGGCGTAAAGGGATTTTCTCACCTGTGATCCCATTGCAAACGAAGAAAAGACTCGGTTGGTCCGTGGCTGCAGCCAAGACTTGTTGTGGATCCTTTGGGCTCTCCCAATCCAAAAGTCGGGTTGGCGTAGTACCAATGGAGCCACAGCTTTGAAATTTCTTCTCCTGGACGGTCGGAGGCAAGGCTTCTGGCTTGGCAGGTTGAATGGGATTGTGCGAGCTGCCAGAGCACTCAGACTTTTCGCGCACATCAAACATCCGCTCAATCATGCCAAAGCCAGTGGTACATAGCACACAGCACACGACAAATCATTGCACAAGCAATGGAGCTGGAAGTAGAAATGTGTTCCTTGTGACAGTTGTCAACACTTGTTCATGAAGGTCCTTATGCTTTCTGTTTCCATGGAAAGAATAAGGAAGAGGATTCTGCACTGATAAACTCACCATGCTTGTGCTACAGTATCTTACCTTATCTTCCACCAGAAGCCAGAATCTCATCAGGCACTAGCGTTAAAACCTGGAGCAACAGAATCACGGACAGGGCTAGCTGCGTTTGGAATCATTTGGTTGCATTCGAACGTTACAGTACTTGCCCTTTGCACTTCTGATGTAAAACTAAGTAAGGGAGGGGAAAGAAAAATAGCAATTTATTGCAGGATATTTAGGGTAAAACTCCCCTGTCCAATCCTGTCCACAACGCTATACCAAAGTACATCTATTTCCGACGTCAACTACGAGGCACTTTCTTGGATCTCTTGGGCTAAAAATAGTGCGAAAACGATTCAATATGAATATGACCCAACAAGATCCAACAAGATCCTCACGGTGACCCATTTTCAGTGGCTTAACGACTCCTTGCCTGCTCCCACGCATCCACGGACCGGAGACCCCCAAGTTCCAATCCATTACCAGAGGCCTCCATCGAAATTGGACATCGGTGGACATCAATACACATCAATAGACCCCAACAGAAAAGGGAGAAAGGGGGAGCCATGTACATGTAATTATGTACCTGTTGGTATCCATGTATCTCATTCAGTCTGGGTAGTCTGCATTCAGGCATCGGTCGCATTGCAATTGTGAAAGTCAACCATGTCCGCCATGTGCTGAAGTCATATCCACAGCCTGTTCTCGCAATAAGAAGTGTGGCACTTCACCCAGCATTGCGGAGAACTCCTGGCACCGCAAACTGGGGACAAAAGCATCTTCCAACACGTGCACTATATCACCATGATTCACAGTTATTCTATACAAATTCAGAAAACAAAAATTCTCATCCTGGAAATCCTTTGACTCCATATACTCCATCCACTCCACTTGCCGTATCTGCCATCGCTCGGCGCGCTCCTCGTAGCGGTCTTGGACGGCGCCGCGCAGCTCCTGGCTGCGTTGCATCGTGGCCTCACCGTCCAGGCCGACGGCCTCAGCCGCCGCGCGCAGCACCGATGCATCGGAGATGTCCTGCGACGGCAGAGTTCACTGTCGCACCGACACATGAAAAACTTATTCTAAAATGTTACATAAATGTTGTATTAAAATGTATTAAACAAATATAAACAATAGAAACAGACATTAAACATCATCAAACAGACCATGTTGAACGTTTCCCATTTCATGACATTTTCACGTGTGACACGGATTCTTGGTGTTTCTTTTTCAATCGAGCAAATCCGTTGTCCTTGGCTTCCTCAAAGTACCAGCGAGAAAGCAACTGCACCAGCTCATGCTGAAGGCCCTTCTCCTGCGTTGATTCTTCTGGGACGTGTAAATCAAGCCTTGCAATGACTACAAACGTGGATTTGTCCAGCAGTCATGGCGCCTGTAGTTTCAAGTTATGGCATGGTTCTCAATTCGTAAAGTCTTCGTGTACTATCTTTAGGATACACTTGTAGACAAATATCTCATGCACCCATAAGTCGCTCCTGTGCAGCATGGATGACGCAGAATGCGTCAAAGGTGTTCACGACACGGCGGTTGGGATTCATTTCCTTAAGATCCCCCTTGCAATTTGGGGGGGTTGCTGGGACCCCCGATTCAGTAGAGGACCCCAAGGTCAGGCACCAAAAAAATCTTTACTATAAATCAATCTCTGCTCTCCAAACTAGGATGTTACCTTCTACAAAATCAAGAACCTTCCACAGAAAAAACATCTGACAAGGCAAAATCATTCTTTCTACAAAATCAATAACCTCACATTTGAAAGCATCAAAAAAAAAGTTGGGATTTTTTTGGGGTAAAAACCTCCAGGATGATTCTGTAGAGACTTGTGTTAGAGTCGATTCTGTAGAGATGTTTTGTTTGTCTTTGATTTTGTAGCATGAATGCGCTCACAAGTTTTACAAGTCCCATCCAAAGTCCCAAATCAAAAATCCATACATGTTGGGCAAAAGGGGTTTCAGGGGAACTATCCTTTACAGAATCAAGGTCATTCCCTCTTACCATCTCTCACCACTACATAATCAAGATCTGAAGATATGACATTGAGGGGCATGCTTTACCAGAAAATCAAAGACCTTGTGTCGCCAGCCTTATTTCTACAAAATCAATTCCCTGACCAAAATGGAAGGTTTTGTGCACTTTCTGCTCACTGTTGGGGCCCCCCCATTTACAGAATCAGGGACCTACCAAGATACAGTCCAAAAATGTCCAAAATGGGTTGTTTTTGGGTGCTTGCCAGCCCATGGTTTTTGATTTTGTAGCAAAGTAGGGGTGCAGGATGGCTCTCCAGAATCGAAGGTTTTTTGGGGTGCCAGCCCCCCGATTCTGTAGAGGAAACTGCAGGATTCCTTAAGTAATTATTTCACAAAGTTCAAAGCGGTCTTGGAAAGAACAATAACAAGGAAATCAAGGAACAACGATGCACACTACCCGACACCACGTCCATTGAACCCAAGGTTCAACACCTGCTTCACGACCGTAGCGCCGAAGCGGATAGTCCTCCGAATGCGCGTAGTCCTTGGAAGTGGTCATCATGGAAGTTTCGATCGACGCAGTTGCGGCTGATATCACTTCAGTGATCAATGAACGATCAATGAATGACCACTTGAATCCACTTGATCACAATTTGTCACGACCCAGTCCTTGGTGTATCCAAACTCTCGCCAAAGATAATCATCAAGGCTCTCGCCTTCCTGCCAAGAGCTAACAAGACCTTGCCAGATTTATCATGATCCCACACAAGCATACACAAGCTACATAGTGATTCATAGTGAAATTGTTGAGAGCCATTGATAGCCCATGTTTCTTCACGACCTAACTTGGCAATGTCCATGTCAATGCAGACCTGGTGACCTTCAAAGTGACGCTCACATCTTGCTGTTTCCGGCCTTTGGCACGTTCGGATTTAGGAAAACTGGGTGGTAGCGGACCACCACTGAGTCTTGCCTGGGTCGAAAGATCTCAAGAAAAATCAGTGTTTGTTTTGTTTTGTTTTTGTTTTGTTTGCTCTCAACAGGTCTAGCAGCAAAGCAACGTTTCAAGTTCCTCCCCCCCTCTCCAGAGCGATCCAGCTGAGCGGCAGCCCCATATTTTGAATTGCAGCTTGGAGATTCATTTGGCTGATGAACGAAAAAGGGCATCGCACGTCGGTGAGCAAGTCCACTTGGATGTCGGGCCCACTGCCATCTCCTGAAACCAAGAGCAGCCTTCATGATCTTAGTAGTTTTAATATGATCGAAGTACATCTTAATCTTAGTACAATCTGTTTATTTCGTGTTGTTTCTTCATCTGCCGATGCCACACCCAAACAACTCCAGCCACTCGTTCCACCCCGTTCCGCCCATTCCACCCCGTTTCGCCGGTGCCTTGCTTCCGACGTACGATGGGAAGAAGGGCCGAAAGTTCCTTGAAGCGCTGAGAGTCTGAAAACTGCACGCGCGCCTCCGGTGAGACCATGAACCTCAGCAAATCTGGAGAGTATCTGGAGAGTATCTGGAGAGTATCTTCAAATATCTTGGAACATTTGGAAGTGTTGGAAACTTGTTGGAAGTTGGAACCACCTGGAAAGTATTTCTTTGGTGCAGCTGATTTCAGCCAAGAAACTGTCGGAATGCCGTGAAGCTTTGCCTCGAGTGTTGTGAGGCCGCTTTTGAAAGCGTCCATTGGAAATGCATTCCAAACAGCTCCAGACTTGGTGGAAATTTCACATCCATTCATCATCCATTACATGATTTTCTGGCAAGTCTGTGATTTCGGCCAAATTCGGCCAAGGGACTTCATGGTGATGTTCAAGTAACTTTCGTCCATCATCGCATTCCATCCCTTATTCACAGCCGCGGCCTCCATGCCTTGGCAACGCGGCAACACCTTTGTGGAAGCCCAGGGTCCCCGCAACACTACGCTTCGCACGATGCCACGATGCAAACGAGGTGCCTTCTGGAGCTGTACAAAGTGTGTCCCACGGCACATACCAAAAGTTGCAGTAGTTAAAGCGTGCCACACCCGGTTTCACTGGATTCAGCACCTTGGTCGAGTCTAGAGATGTCTAGAGTCTAGAGTCCAATTTATATATGTGTCATTGTGTATCAGTGATTTTCAGTGTATCAATTTACATCTACAGTATTCTACAGTCATCTACATCTGTGATTCATTAAGTCTTTAGAAATCCGCAGCAAGGTCAACGACGGTACTTGGCCCAAGACAGCATGGCGGCAAGCCTTAAGTTTGCCACCTGAGGCCAAATTCACAACAGAGGCAGATTCGGCAAAATCGGAGTCAGTATGGTTGCCCTGAGTCAGTCAGTCTGCATTCCACCAGGGCCGCCAGGGCCGCCGGGGCCCCTGGCCTGTGTAGATCTGCGCAAACGCGCCCATCTGGAGGAGCAAGGCATTGGGGTCGCTGCAATTCAGCATGGTTGTTTCCCCAACCTGGCTGGAACTGTGACAAAAGAAACGTGTAGAAAAAACATGAAAAGATTAGAAAAGTATGGAAAAGCTGGATTTATTGAGATGGGTGGCATCTCATGCTCTGACCCAGCCTCATTCATGAACATTAAGCCAGAGCCGGGTGGCTCAGGGATGAATTCGCCAGTGATTTCACTAGCATACATCTCCTCAGGTCGAGATGACACAGATCTTTGATGGCAATGATGGCAATCATAAAAGGATATAAAATGCAAGTGATTCCAAGTGATACATTGTCAGGCCGTCAAGTTTGCAATGCCAACATGCGATCAATGCGATCGATGCGATCGAGTGGCCTTGTGAAGAATGGTTACAAAATTGGAATCGACATGCCATGGCAGCCAGTAGTCTGTTTCCGGCTGCGGAACTTCAGAAACTTCAGCGGCAGAGCCTCGGATAGTCAACCCAAAGAACCTAAAGAAGTAAGCCAAGGGTCCAAGAATGAGCCAAGCATGATGCAAAAGTGAATGTGCATGAAGTCACGTGCAAATAGGTGTGCCAGGTAGTTTGCTGACCCTTGTTACCCATGTCTTTAATCATTTCAAGCAGCCAGCCAAACTGCCCGCCAAACTGCCAGACAGTTCAAGAGGATAGCCAGTCGACGTTGGCTTCACAGGGGCACTGGGTGTCTGCATAGTTGCCATCCCATCACTAGCATGACCGGCCGTCTTCACAGGTGTAGTATGGGTCCGCATGGACGCAAGGCCATCGCCAGCATGACCGGCCGTCTTCACAGGTGTAGTATGGGTCCGCATGGACGCAAGGCCATCGCCAGCATGACCGGCCGTCTTCACAGGTGTAGTATGCGTCCTCATGGACGCAAGGCCATCGCCAGCATGACCGGCCGTCTTCACAGGCGTAGTATGCGTCCGCATGGACGCAAGGCCATCGCCAGCATGACCGGCCGTCTTCACAGGCGTAGTATGCGTCCGCATGGACGCAAGGCCATCGCCAGCATGACCGGCCGTCTTCACAGGCGTAGTATGCGTCCGCATGGACGCAAGGCCATCGCCAGCATGACCGGCCGTCTTCACAGGCGTAGTATGCGTCCGCATGGACGCAAGGCCATCGCCAGCATGACCGGCCGTCTTCACAGGCGTAGTATGCGTCCGCATGGACGCAAGGCCATCGCCAGCATGACCGGCCGTCTTCACAGGCGTAGTATGCGTCCTCATGGACGCAAGGCCATCACCAGCATGACCGGCCGTCTTCACAGGCGTAGTATGCGTCCGCATGGACGCAAGGCCATCACCAGCATGACCGGCCGTCTTCACAGGCGTAGTATGTGTCCTCATGGACGCAAGGCCATCACCAGCATGACCGGCCGTCTTCACAGGCGTAGTATGCGTCCGCATGGACGCAAGGCCATCACCAGCATGTCCCACAGTTTTCACTGATGTCTCGTTGGGACTTTGCATAGGTTCGGGTAGTTCGGCGATCGAACTTGCATTTGAATTTCCTGGTGAAACGCCCAGTCCATCCTTAGCAACGATGAAATAAACATGCAATATCATGCAATCTTGAAAGGCCAGTCCCGTTAACAGCAGGATGCAATTCTCTTGTCTTCGACATCTCTTCGCTCTTGTTCGGAAGAAACTACCAGTAAGGCTGAGGAAACTTAGCTATGTCGCTCTGGTTCAGACAAGCTTCCCTCGTCTCCAACAAACGATCCTCCCTGGTAAAACCTGAATCATAACCTCAGCTTCAGTGGCAAGCTCGGGCATCCGACTGTAGAAGCCTTGACTTGACATGAGACTCTAATGAAATCTAATGAATAAGATTTAATTAAGATTTACTGTATGTCAACGTGTTGGACCCAATTTCACGAGTATCAACAACCCCTTTCTTGACCCCCGGCTGCCGAAAGCTGCTGTCATCTACTTGGCTAGGGACAAATAAAGCGTCCTGCCAATGCAGGCCCGTCGTCTCCTTGGTATTCGGAAAACATGGAGCTGGAGCAGAGCCAAAACCAGCCGTGCATGATTTGCATGGACAGAGTCTGCGAGAGTCTGCGTCACAGTGCATGGAGTCTACTCAGTGCCCCCGATATCAGACTTCGAGGCTCAGTGCACTTTGAAATCTTTGCACCAATTTGCACCAAGCTGCCAAGACGTTCGAGGCTTCGGTCCTTCTGCCACTGCGAAATCTCCGTGTCCAAAACCTTGTCACAACCTGCCGCAGCTGGAGCGTTACCAATCTCTTAAAGTCTTAAAGACTCTTCAAAACTCTTATTGCTTTGAGCACAGAAATGGCACTTCGGCCCAGCAGCCACGGAGAATTTGCAACGAAGTCGAGTACATCACATCAACAAATTTCACCCACGTCTCGCGATAGTCCTGATCAGTCAAGCAAATGGAAGCTTGACGAAGCTTGGAGCAGAATGGAACAAAATCTTGGAAGCGTATCCACAGAAAGTCTGTCCTCGCTTGGGAAAATATTCTTGCCAAAGAACGGATCCTCAAGCATGCTCTTGATTCAGACTCTTTCTGAAAAGCCAGTGCTTTGGTTTGACCCTGTGATCATAGAAAGAAGATTTTTAAAAAAATAAAAAACTACTTCGACAGGCATCAAAACCTTTTGTAAAAACTCCTGCGGTAAAACCATGTAGTGTACATATCATCGTACTACTCTGTAGCGTTGGTTCAAAAGGATCAAGTGCTTAGCGGCCCTTTGTGGTTTAGCCCCATTGTTATTGTAACATTGTTGGCTGACCTTGTAAAATACAGGTTATCAGCCGTAGTCTCACTACTTTGCTATGGGGACCCCAACCGACCTATCTCTCGCCGTTCCAGGGTCAGGTCCATCGGCTGTCGCTGTGCCCAATGTGGCCGGGGGCAACCCCGAGCCGATGGATGACGAAACAATGTTCCAACCCGTTGTAGCGTACTTCACCTTCATACAAAACAACCTTTCCCAAATCACCAGTGGGAACACCCTGCAAGTCATGAGGGAAGCTGAACAGAGGCACCTTCAGATAATGCATGGAGTAGTTGACTCAATTCGAAACGAATGGTCAAGTAGGCTCGTAATGCAGGAGCAGGAGTATGAGCAAAGGTTGCAGGAGGTTGAAGGTAAGGCCATCAGTGCCGTCAACGAGGAAAGGAAACGAGGCGACGAGTTAGAGGTCAGGTTAAATCAGGCTCAGGCATCGCATGACAAGAGAGTAGAGGATTTCAAGGTAGAGGCAAACACAAAGCATGATCAGAAAATCGCAGAGGAAAGGCAACGTATCACTAGTGAATTCGAAGCTTCCTATGCACAAACTGTTGAACATGCTAAGAATGCCATAGCTGCCACAAAGAAGCAATATGAAGATCAGGCTGCAATTGATCAGGCCAGGCTCATCAGTTTGAGGACCGAGTTCGAGAACTACAAGAAGGAGATGGCCGAC
This sequence comes from Cladocopium goreaui, assembly GCA_947184155.2. NCBI lineage: Eukaryota > Dinophyceae > Suessiales > Symbiodiniaceae > Cladocopium > Cladocopium goreaui. The sequence continues at coordinate 1,353,313 of CAMXCT020000668.1, read as the reverse complement.
AAGATCAACGAGGCAGCGGCTCAGAACCTTAGCCTTCAGGACCAAATCGATGACCTTCAGGAGCAGTTAAAGCATGTTGCCAAAGCGCAGCATGCCTCCGTTCCGAAAGCATCCGTCCAGAACGCTGAGCCGGCCGCTACCACTAGCGTGCCCCACTTCAATATTGCCACTCCCAAAGCATCCGATGCACAGGCTGCCAAAGGCAGTGATGAGCCGATTCATGAGTTGAAAACGCCTGCAGTGTTGGCACAAGAAGCAAAGGCCAAGTTGGATGAGCTGCTCAAAGGTGGCAGTCCCAAGCAAAAGCCGGCTGTCGGCAACGACCAGCCCCAATTGCCAACGCAGTCAGGGTTTTTCACCCCCACTGAAGCTATCAAAACTCCCCCAAATGACTCTCCTAAGAGCGTAACCAAGCAACAGCAAGTGATGGGTCCCTCAGATCTTATTGAATTGGTAAAAGCCTTAACCCAAAGGGAAGAAAAGGATAAGCCAAAAACTAAGGAGGCCGAAATCATCAAGCTGAACAACATGCCCGCTCCGGAGTCGTATAGGACTTGGAAAAATCATGTCAGGGATGAAGTGAAAAGCTGTTCAGATCGCCCGGATGAGGCATGGCTCTGGCTCAATGAGGTGTATGATCAAGAGTGCACCAGAGAGCAGTTGGAGAAGAAACTCCAAGATCCTGGAAAGTTCCTCACGCTGGATACAAAGTTATCAGCAGCGCTCACACGCTCAGCCGGAGGGGACCTTGCAACTAGGATCTTGAATTTCAAAGAGCAGCAATCCCGAAAAGGCATCCAGGTCAGGGGAAGGTATGTTCTGCTCATGTTTGAGGACTACTTCAAGACATCAGAAGAAGCAGGTAGCCTTTACAGAGTAGAAGATCTTTTGGGTGTTGTCAAAGTAGGCGATACTGTCCAGGATCTCCGAAGATTCATCAACAAATGGGATGCTACCCTAGCTGGCATGGCTGTCACCCCCGATGATGCTGTGTTAAGGGACATCTTGTTGAGGCAGATCCGACCAAGTCAGTTGCTGAAATATGACATTGAGATGTTTGACCGTGCTCATGAGAAATCCCATGAAAAGTCTTATAGTTTTCTTCACCAATCCATGAAGAACTTGATCGACCGTGAACGATTAAGGGAGAACAGGAACCGCATCGCGGAGAAGAACAAGGCTGGGATCAAGGACACGAAGGCCGCACCCGCCAAAGGCGATGGTCGCGGTGGCCGAAAGGGCTCCCCAAGTCGTGGTAGATCGCAGGAACGAGGTGGCAAAGGTGACAAGATTTGCTATAAGTTCCAAAAGGGTACCTGTGATAAGGGGAAGAAGTGTCCATTTAAGCATGTCAAGGATGACAAATCTCGAACTCAATCACCCAGAAGAACCAAGACACGTTCACCATCAAGGGGCAACAAAGATGATAAGGGGAAGAAAATGTCCAAGGAAGAAATGGCCAAAACCCCATGTATCTATCATGCCCAGGGAAAGTGCAGACGTGGTGACAAATGTTTTTATAAGCATGATGACAAAGCTGCTGCCGCCACCAAAGACACCAAAAGGGCCAATTCACCCGCTCCCAAGAAGAAGAGCAAGGATTCCACAGCCGCTCCATGCCTGATCCAGAAGTTTGCATGCATCGTCCGAAAACAGCCGAAGGCAACTTCGTGCTCTGATGAGTCAAGTGTCAGCATGAAGCGTCTTAGATTCCGAAAGGCCCCACATGTGATCGAGGTGAAAGCAGTTGGTCATCAAGTCCCAGTCAAGCACCGTCCAAGAGAGTTCACTAAGGTGTACAAGACAGCTGAAGACGTTCCAGTTTCATCCAAGGTCGAACAACATGAGGCTCAGGTTCGTGCAAGACAGCTTCAGGAAACTGTGAAACTTCATGATTCAGATGTTGCACCTAGTTGTGGGTTTTGTTGTTGGAATGAGGACACACGTGACATCACATGCAAAGAGTGCAGGTTCATTAGCGGTCCCAAAGCTCTTAGAGACATTGGTCGTTTCCCGTCAATTGCCACAGCCGCGCCAAAGGCCGGCGTTAGTTGGCTTGTCGACTCAGGTAGTGAATCCGATCTTGTGTTCAAGGGTATGTTAAGGGATGTTAGCGCCAAGAACTGCCGTGCAGCCGAGCATCCGACTTCCTTAGTCACAGCCAACGGCTCGACTGAGGCCAATGAGGTTGCTGACGTCAAGTTGTCCGCATTGCCAGATCCTGTGCATCCGTATGTACTTGATCATACCCCAGCTGTGCTCTCCGTAGGAACGAGATGTGTAGATCAGGGTTACAGTTTCGTATGGCCTGCCAACGGCAAACCAATCCTAGTCCGTCCAGATGACAAGGTCGTCCAGCTCAAGATCGAAGGTCATGTCCCAATCTTGGATGATAGTTGCAAGGTTTATCCCAAAGATCAATTTCAAAAGGATAAGCACCTCAAAAAGTTGTTTGCAATGCCGACCTCACGGTCGAGCTCGAAAGCCAAGCGGGACGAAGCCCAAGATGAAGAGCAATTGGACGAGCTGGTGGAGGATGACGCTCAGCAGGAGTACATCCGAAGCCGCAAGACTGAGGATCTGTTGGCTGAAGCTGCAAGTACCCAACATCAGTACACGCATTTCCCCAAGAACCCCTTTTGCAGAACCTGCCAACGAGCAAGGATGATGGCACCTCAAGCACGAAAGAAAGGTGGTCAGAAGAGAATCGAAACCGAAGTGTTTGGTGACCACGTCATTGGGGATCATGTCATCATCAAGAAAAACGTAGAAGAGGGTTTCAGGGGGGAGCAAGTTGCGTTGGTGTTGAAAGATCTGCACACTCAATATCGGTATGTCTACCCTAGCCAATCCAAGGACTCACAAAGCTGTGTTGATGGTTTGAATCACTTCATTGGATCAAAGGATGATGTTCAAGTCGTGTATACTGACAATTCCCCAGAATTGATCAGGGCCATCAAGGATTTGGGTTACAGACACCAGACTTCCATTGAATATGTAGATTCATCAAAGTCTTTTGCTGAGCGCGAAGTTCGTCAGATGTTGGAAGGTGCCCGGAGCAACTTGTTGCAATCAGGACTTCCTTTGAAGATGTGGCCATTGGCCATGCAGCATCATGCGACCGCGATCAATGCAAGCCCCCAGCTTGACGGCAGTGAATCCCCATGGCAACTCAGGTTTGGTGAAGAGTTCCCTGCAATGCACATTCCATTTGGTGCCAAAGTGTTGTTCTGGAATAACCCCAAGAGGTTGGATAACACATCAGGTAAGCTCTCCCCAACAGCAAATGAAGGAATTTTCCTTGGGTATTACATCCAACCAGGTCATGATTGGAAGGGTGAATACTTAGTTGCCAAGTTGGAAGCCGCAGATTATCATGTCAACTGGGGTGCACTGACAATCCAAAGAACAAAGAGGTTGGAATTGCCATCCGAGGGTTTCATCTTTCCTTTGAAAGCTCTGATTGACTCGAAAGCACCCAAAGCCGATCGCCTCGAGGACCAGGTCATTCCGAAGACACCCAAAGCTGTGCCTCTTGAGTCCAGTTTGCATCCGCCACAAGATGAGTATGAATACGAGCCAGGAACGCCTCTACCAGCCGACAGCGATGTCGAGCCTGATGCACCCGAAGCGCCCGTATTTCCAGATCTCAAATTGACCCCCAAAGGTGAAATTATTCCAGATGGACATCATTGGGATGGTCACCGGATTGTACGTAACTACAAAGGTTCAAAGCGTCCGGAGGGGATCGACTCAGAACTGTGGAAGATGTTAGGACCCCAAGATAGGAAGTTGATCATCGAGGAAGAAGCAAAGAAAGCAGCCAAGGAGCAGGAGGAAAAGCCAGCATCGTCATCTGGCAGCAAGGGCAAAAAGAAGAAATCTTCACCGGCCCGGCTTGAGGCAACTCAATGCCCTCCTGCAACTGCAAAGCTCGTAGGCAACGTTTGGGAAATTATTCCAGCCACTTCCCAAAAGTTTTCCGTGCCGGCAATGCCAAAAGTTGCCGCGCCTGCCACAATTGAGCACCGGCCTCGAATTAGAGAGCTCGTCAGAGAGAAGATCAAGGAACTTGAGTTCAAGGTCGCACTCGAGCTTTTCGCTTCAGTTGCTAGGCTTGTATCAAAAGATGAGATTGCCAGCAACCCCAAGGCCAAGGCCGCCCTTGATAAGGAGTGGGATAATCTCCGTAATAAGGGTGTTTGGGATGAGAAGCGTGTTCGTGAATGCCGCGACATAGTAGCTGAGGCTCGTCGCAATGGCCAAACTGTGCACCTAGGTCGAATCTTTGAGGCTTGCTATGAGAAGGGTTCTGAATTGCCTGAATCAGACCCTCGCCGGAAGTTCAAGGGTAGGACGGTTTTCCAAGGGAACAATGTCAGGGACGAGAATTCCGATCACGCACTCTTCAACGAGTTAGGCTCTTCCCCAGCATCCATGGAAGCAGCAAAGCTGCTAGATGCTTTCGGTAGTCAGCCCGGATTCTCCAAACAGCAGGCAGATGCAATCCAAGCCTACATACAAGCCCTCTTCACAGGGGTGCCCACATGGTTGTCACTTCCACGCAACAGATGGCCCAAAGATTGGGAGAAAAAGTACTGGCAACCCATGGTTCCTATGTTACTCGCCCTTTATGGTCATCCTGATAGTGGGGGTATTTGGGAAAATCATCTCAATAGCCGTGTGGTAAAACAGGGTTGGAAGCAAATTTTACCTGACATTTGGCATTCAATTTTTCATCATCAAGAGCTCAACTGTCTTTTGGTTGTGTATGTAGATGACTTCAAGATGGCTGGCCCTACCGCCAATCTGGAAAAGGCATGGGCAAGCGTCAAGGCTGCAGTGAACATTGGTGATCCTGAGCCGTATGACCGCTACTTTGGCTGTATGCACCGTGAATTTCAAAACATCCGGTTGCCTTCGCAGGCACACCCTTTCGCATTCGCCTTTGAAGCCAAGAAGTCAGCAGCCGCACAACACAGAACACAAGACTGGTGGGAACATGATGAAACTAACATGGCATGGATCAGACACCACATACAACCCCGAAAAAGATTGTACCAGCCGGTTGATGAGGGGGGAGATGTAACTTGTCAAAACACGAGTCGCATAACTTTCTTTGACTAAAAGGTCACATTGAAAAGTTGTCCTAGCATCACCGACGGGAACAATCAGGGGGGCTATGATGTTTATACAGATGATTGGAAAACATCTAGCAGTCAAACAAACGAATTCTGGACAGGAAAAACAGTTTTCTGTTATGGACAGGACGGACCTGACAAATTCAAGCAGTTTGCAATGGCAAGCAAAGCCAGACCAGGACCACATCGCGACAAACGCGAGGCTAAAAAGGAAGCCAAGGCCTCTAAGTTCAGGGGGGTTGAACACGCTGTGAAAAACAAAGCTGGCGTCATGGCCAAGCCCGTGAACTTAGTGAGGTATGACATGAGTGATTTCCTGGGGTCCTGTGTAGAAAATTACTGCAGTCTTGCGAAAGTCAGTCCATCGTCCTTAAAAGAGGTGCCAACACCATTCACAGATGCTGGCATCGCACGGCCCACACTCAGTGAAGATGAAAAGCCTGGCAAACTCCAGCCAGTGGCCAGCAAGATCTTGATGAAGATACTATTTGCCGCCAGAATGGCAAGGTTCGATTTGCTACGCGCCACACAAAGCTTAGCATCAAGAGTGACAAAATGGTCCATAGAATGCGATGTTGCCTTGCACAGATTGGTGTCATACATTCATTGTACAAAGCACCACTTTCTAGAGGGTTTCATTGGGGATGCCTTTGATGAATGCCAACTCTGGCTTTTTGCCGACGCAGACCATGCAGGCGAACATGATAGCAAGAGTACCACTGGCAGTGCCATTGTGCTTGTAGGCCCCAACACGTATTACCCCTTAAATGCATTCAGTAAGAAACAAACGGTTGTTGCCATATCTTCAACTGAGGCTGAGGTAGTTGCCGCAAATCACAGCATGAGAGCTGAAGGCATTCCAATGCTGGCCCTGTTTGAGCAGTTGAACCTTTTCAAGAAGCTACAGGGTAAACCAGCTCGCGACGCCGCGAAGCCCCAAGAAGATGCCGTGTTCACTAGGATCGACCCCGAAATTGATGAAATCCGTAATGGGAACGTCGATACGGGTTGTAGTGCTGCGGATCTCAACTCCCTCAAGGCCAGTTTCCCTGAATTTTATCAAGTTAAATTTATGGAGGACAATCAAGCGACTATCACAGTCATGTCCACCGGTTCATCAGCATCCATGAGACACATGAACAAAACACAAAACATCAACTTCAAATGGTTGAAACAACAATTTGAAAGTAAACAGTTCGATCTTCTCAACGTAGGAACCAGTTTCCAAGTTGCAGACATTCTTACAAAACCTTTTACCCGACCAGCCCTTTGGTTGCATGCCATTCATCTCATTGGCATTGGTCCGACAAAGGTGGAAGAAGCAGCAGCCCGCCACACCGCGGTGCCGAACTCCACTAAGGTGCCAAAACTAGCAACCGCTGCCGGGAATCAGGGGGGCTCCCAAAAGTCTTTTAAGCCCAGAATGTTGATCGAATTTTGCTGCTCTGACGATTCGAAGCTTAGTACCCCAAGAAAGTCCAATGAAGATTGCCACTGCATTAGGGTTACCGAAAAAGAAGATGGTACCACTAACAGCTGTCGGCAACGGCTAGCCTCTCAAGTCCAAGATTTCAGAAATGATTTCAATGACGGCACTTTGATACTTTATGCATCGTTGCCCTGCGTTGGAGGTAGCCCATGGGGGAATGTGAATGGCCTTACTGTTGAGGGTCAAGAAAGAATCAAAGAGCAACAAAAACAGTTTACCAAGTTGTTCAAATCTTTTGTCAAACTTGTGGATGAAGTTCATGATGAACGAACCTTGATAGCATTTGAACTGTCCAAGAATTGCAAGTATTGGAGATGGCCGATGGTTAGAAAATTCCTTATAGAACGTTCCATGACTACTCATCATTTTGATGGTTGTATGTTGGGGGTTCTTGGAAACAACGGTCAACCAATGAAGAAAAGTTGGACTATTGCAGGAAACTTTAAAGAACTCGCAGTGTTAGACTCATTTAAATGTGATGGCAAACATGAGCATGATCAAAGTAGGGGCAAAGCTCTTAAACTTGCTGAGAACTATACTTTCAAGTTGACCGACATGCTCCATGAGTGTTTCCGGGTAGCTGTGGTGGGCCAAACATCCAAAAGGATTTCACCCGCTGTCATTCGTGCCTGTCCTGCTAAAATGGCTGACTCGCGATATGCCACAGCACACCCGGCCAGCCGCGAGGCTGCGCTCGAAGCCACACGTGAGGCTAACAAAGAAGCATGGTTGCTCCTTCACAATCGCATTTTGTTTGCATTGGCCATGCGCAATGAAGGTGAGAATCAGGCTGCTCAGGACCTTGTGGATGGACTGATGACCGAATGGACGCCGGCTTCGGCCCTGAGGTTCTATGGTCGAGAGGATCCGCTTGCAGAATACCTTAGCTTCTGCTTTTTGCCAAAGGAGTCCCACATCGAAAAGATCATGCTGCCAGAGATGCCTGTCAATGAAGTAATCTGGATCTTAGTCTCTGACTCGTCATGTGCATTGATCACAGGGCGTAGGAAAACACTTAAGAAGTTTGACCTGTCCGAGCATTTCCGGCAGCGCAAACCTAAGTATGTGACTGAGTTCATCCATGAGATGCTTTGGGGCAAAACTTTGCAGAAGCTGGTCAAGCGTGGGATTGAATTGGCCGCGGACGCCCGCGAGCGCTACCCTGATGCACGCATCAACCTGCATTTGTCCTGGTTCGGAAATGAATTGGTGGGAGAGGATGGGATTGCCCAAAATCCAAATTGGCCGTACGACGGCCCCAACGGGCACTGGCCCACGATCCTGGATGATTGTGAGCGCCACTTGACTTGGTACATCAACAAGGCCCGGGAGTTGGATTTGCAGTCGGCCGGTCTCACGACCGCGCCTTGGAGCGCTGATTATGGCATCCATCCTATCTTTGACCAGTTCTTTGATGTTTTGGAGCCTCGATTTAAAGCTCTTACCAGCAGCCTGCAAGGGCTAGCCAATCCGAAGTATCCGTGGCTGAAAGCAAAGGGGTACGCCGATGCAATGGAATTCAGAGACCAGTGGCATTTCGCCAACTCTGAAGAAAATCGCACGCGTCTTGCTGCCTATTGGACAGCTACCCTTTTCGCAATTGATTGCGGCTGGCGGGTTGGTCGGATTGGTTTGCAGCTTACTGAGTGTGGCCAGGAAACATGGGATGATTTGCGGAGGAACATGAGCGCCGTCCTGGACGAGCTGCCAAGATCCTATCAGGAGACATGTGCAAACATCACCAAGTTGCTTTTTGGAGAGTCCCGAAGACACATCACGCCGACGGGCAGGTCATTCACCAAGGAGGACGTCGAAGCTCAACAACCAGACACCGAGGACTACATCGACACCAAAACGATGCCTTCTGGCACGTTTGCTGAGCCTCCCAAAGATGACCCTCCAAAGGCCGCCGGCGACGGCGAGCCCGCTGCATCCAGCAGAGCAACAATCCTGGTCCAAACGGCTGAGGTCATGTTGAAGTCGCGACCGAAAGCAGCACCAGCCCCAGTGGATGAGCCCGCAGATGACAAGAGAGCCACATCCAGCCAGTACCAGCCGCGGGCAACCGCGCGCTTAGAGGAACATGCATCCGGCCACGTGAAAGCATATTGGATGGAAGAGCATTTGCCTGAATACCAATATACAATGGTGACCAATGCAGACGGGGATGATGTGCCCGGGATCCTCTTTGAAGGTACGGCTTATGAGCTGGAGCTGATATCGGCATCCGACGTCGAGACCATTGCAGGCCAGACTCGCGTCGACAAGAAGTTCTCCGATTTTGCAACTCGTGTCAACAAAGTTTGCAGGGGGCATGGGTCCTGTTCCAAGGTGCCAATGGACAAAGACCTTTGGATTGACTTGGAGGATTTCGCCAAAGCCTTCCGCAAGGAAGTGCCCCCAGATGTGTTCATCACCATCGCAAACCTGTTTGGCACTGCAATGAAGATCGACAAGCATGGCAAGAGTAGGTTCCAATTCTTGTGTGCAAAGATCTCCCATTTCCTGTCGACAATGGCCTAGGCATGCCGTATTACCCTGTGAAAATCCGTGCAATTCAGGGTCACTCCGAAGCTGCCTTGAAAACCGCCGGGGGCCTTTATGCCAATTCAACCATGGTGTATTGCTCAAACCAAGTATCCCCCGAGCGAAAAGCCGCCTTCACTGGCGTGCCCTTGTGTGCCATGACTGAGGTCCCTGAAATTGTTTTTCATCGCACGATGAGAAGCAGTTGGAAGAGCATCGCACAGAACGGCCTGATCCCAGGCGGCGGTGACACAGTCAACAGTGGCCGTGCTCATATCTACATGGCAGAACACTGTATCGGCACACAGGGATATCGATCTGGATTAAGAGCAAAATGTCCAGTCGAAGTCAAAATCGCAATGCGGCAAGCAGTTGAAGCTGGTGTCATCTTTAGTCGCACAGAAATGGATGGTATTTTGTGTTCAGAACGCATCCCACCGCAGTTTCTGGTCAGCATCTCAGAAGATGGACAGGTGCTTTGGTCCCGCGCCGAGAGCAATCTCGAGCCCAGTACATGGACAGGCGCGGCATCAGCCTCAGCACCAAGATCCACAGCGGTCACCCTGACTGCCCGAGATGATGCAAATGACGACCCAATGGATGACACCAGCACGGGGCGACCCGATGCCACGTCCACTGATGATGCAGCCACTGCCCCAATGCAAGTTGACCAGCCGTCCGCAAGGACGCGCCGTGTTTACATTGCACCAAAGTACTGCGAACCTTTCATGGGCTCCTGCCCCCTCTGTCAGGTTGAGTACGTCAGTGGCCAAGTGACATGCACCACATGTGGATATGAGCCACTCCCAGTGGACGAAAGTGGCGAAACAAAAGAGGCCGACAGATCCAACAGAAGGACCCGCATCCTTGAACGGCGAATGCAGAGTCTCGCCGGGTTCGGAATGTATGGGAAGATGAGCGGCACCTTGTTGACGGCTTTGACAAATGAGCAAGCCGATCTTCTTCGCCGGGAACTGGGCCCCAGGGGAATCACATCCGTGGAATCAGCAGTCCTCAAAGACTGCCGCGATAGGCATCGACGTGCAAAGCGCTGGGATATGAGGATGTGGAAGACAGATTCGCCAGCGATGTCACCTTTTGCGACCGCATCCACGGTGAGGGGAAGGGCCTGCAGGATTGTATCTTTGATGATATGTTTGCATACGGCAACCTCCCCGATCCCCCAAGGACTAGAGCTCAGGTCTCGGCTGGCGTCGCCGCCAATGCCCAAAATGAAAGCTGCTTATCCAAGCTGATTTTCATGTCACAGCCCCGAGGCGTGGATGGGTTCCCAGTTGAGTTCCGCAAAACATGGAAAAAGGTCTGGGGTTTCATGTTCGGCCGCCACGTTTTTACAGAGGATGAATATGTCAGCTACATCGGCCGTCGTGGCGCATACCGTGGCCTGTTGACCTGGAAGGGCACTGTCCAAGTTCCTTTTGATGGCACTCTTGAATTCCTCGAAAAGGTGTATGAGGAAAACCTTCCATTGGTTCGGGGCAACCTTGAACGCAAAGAGAAGCAGAGCGCCGCTGCAAAGGCTGGAGGTCCTGGAGGTCACAAGGCCGACCCCACGGTCGCGCCCACTGCTGAGCGAAAGCGCAAAGCCGAAGCTGATGCATCCGCCACCACACATGCCGACACAGCCGCCTCAAGCTCTGCTCGCGCAGACGCCTCGCACGCTGATGCCCCAGTTGATCCCAACAATGCACCATTTCTTGCACCCGAACCACCAACATCCAAAGCAGGAGCACGACCATTCTTGGAGCCTGAGACACCGCCCACTGCAAAAGCAGCAAGCACAGTCACATCGAAGGCTGCAAGCTCCGGTCGCCCGGATGCCTCTTGGAGTTGGAATCGTGATCACTATGGTGCACGCCGAGAATGGAGTTTCTGGCGTGGGGCTTGGTATTACCGTGACGAGGCCGGCGGCCGGTGGATCTATTGGAACCGCAGGTAGACGATGATTTTCTTTTGTAGCATAGCGCAAGATGCGGCATGGTAATGCGCCTTCCTTGCAAAGCTGCGCTGGGTTTTACGGGCTTGAGCTTTTTATAGGGACCTTTGAAAGACTGCACAAAATGTTCAAAACCAACTAAAGAAATTTGGCTACCCGCGAGGGTATGCTTTTCTGGGTTATTCGTTCTCCGCAGTCGTCCCTGCTCGCCCGAGGGGGGTGTAAAAACTCCTGCAGTAAAACCATGTAGTGCACATATCATCGTACTACTCTGTAGCGTTGGTTCAAAAGGATCAAGTGCTTAGCGGCCCTTTGTGGTTTAGCCCCATTGTTATTGTAACATTGTTGGCTGACCTTGTAAAATACACCTTTTCTTGGAATCTGATGAGGCAGGAGCCGCTTTGCCACCATTCAGTTCTTCCTTCACGTTGAAAAGGAAGCTGTTCTGAAGCCTTCAGAGCTTGCATCCATTTCAAACTGAATGGCAGAAACCATACGTACATTAATCATCATTTATCATGGTTCTCATCTGGTTTCTCTGGATGTCTAGCATGGCTCTGCATTCTTTTGAAATCTTTTGAGCACGTCCGAATCGCACTGCAACGAACCGTCAAATTGTAAATTGTAAGCTATGTCCTGCTTTAATGCAGCAGTCTCAAGGTCAGAAATTGTGGCGAGCCAACCGAAATGAAAATCCGAGCTCGAATGTCCACCAGCTAAGTTTTTGACGGGTGCGTCTCGCTGCCTGCAATCTGCTGAAGCAAGTTTCGACCACCAAGTTGTGTGGGCATTTTGAGTTTGGGGATGGTTTGGATTGGTTTGGGATGTTTTGGGTATGATGACAGTGGGCAAGCTGTCAACATCATTTGCTTTCAAGGTCGACATCAGTGTCACCCGCCTGGAGTCCCACTCCAACCAGGATATGTATTGTTGACAGCCGCCGAGCGTTTGCGCCCTTCCGCATCCAGCAGAGCCAGGTCAACACCTGCAGAGGTGCCGCAATGCCGCACGTGCCAACAAGACAAACAGTGCCAGACAATGCTCATGATATCTCCTGATGGAATTTCAGATCCAATTCAGCACAGAACACATTTTCGATCATGTTAGACTGTTAGATTTAGCAAGTCAACGCTAAGATCTCTCGGAATCGTGCCTGCACGAAAGGCGTCTTGTTTGAGCTCAGCATAATTCGGAATCCCCGTGATGGCCACCGCGCCGTAGGCACGCTCACCTCGCCGAATCGTACCATGCGATATTTCACCGGACCTTCTCAGCACGAGGATTCTGAGGATTCTGAGGCCCAGTCCAACAAAGGCCTTGTGAAGCTTGTCAAGCGCAGCAGGCGTCAGATCGCGCAGCCTCACAATATATATATATATATATATAGTCATAGATTAGTCATAGAATGTCATAGAGTGACTTGGGGCTTCCAAATCCGCTTTCGGCATAGATGATCCATGATTTTGCGTGATTTTGCTCTGTGTAGGGCTAAAAGAAAATCCGTCACTTCGGAATCTTCAAAAAAGGATTAAACTCTGAGGTGAGTAGTTTGTCAGGGCTGTTCTGCTCAGAAGCATCTCCTCTTCAATTCTGCATCTCACAGATCCTGAAAAACAATTCCACCACTTCGGACCAAGGGACTCTTCGTAGGGGATCTGCACGACAGGTTCCAGAGGCGCCACTTGCCCCGATGGGACCAGAGGAGCTTGAGGCATTGGGGGCATGGCTTGGGATTCAGGTTGGACACGCACCGCCAAGGTCGAGGCCGCCTCGTTGCCATCGGGGCATCGGGGGCCGCACTTTTGAGTGGAGAACCAGACTCGACTCAACTCCACCCACCTTGAAGGAGACCGAACTCAGCATCCTGTCACCCATAAAACTTCACAAACATGGCTAACCGGCTAACCACATCCAGAGAGAATACAACATCATGTAATATGCAACTAGAATACATTCATGAAATTACATTGAAATTACATTGAATATATATTTATATATTTGAATATCAAATTACAGAGCTCCTCAGCTCCTCGTTCTGTCTCAATCTGGACATCTGTCACAACTTCTGTCACCATCCCTCCAAACCGTGCATTTCAACTCTGGCCAGTGCGACGGATCCGTGATCTTCCACGCCAACAGAGGCCGAACTGAGCATGGCAGCGGAAAGCGCCGTTTACGGTCGCCCAAAATGCCCAATCATCCTGGTTTTCCAATGTTTTCCATATCCATCGCCATTTTTCGAACGATTCCAATGTGCGCAGTCACTTTCAGATATGTTCCATGTTTTTTTCAATGTTTTTTCGATGTTGTTTTCAATGTTTTCAGATATGTTCATCCCGGTTTTCTTCATAGTGTGCTGAGCTGGGCCGCCGAACAAAGCCTCCAACGCGACTTCGTGATGTACTGCACCGAAGACCTCAGACAAGGCTTCTTGGTCCAAGGATCTACATGTAGGATGACATGGATTCAATTCAGAAGATTCAAGATGTGAGAACTGAGATCCTGAGATTCTGAGATCTTCACTTCATCATGTGAGTGTGACAAAACCTGTGCAGGCAAAGGATGTGCAAGAGTGCACCCGAAAAAATTGAGTCATCCTGACTTCCTTCCATGCGAAAAACATCGAAAAACAGACTGCTTGCCACTGCTTGCCACTGCTTGCCACTGCTTGCCACTGCTTGCCACTGCTTGCCACTGCTTGCCACTGCTTGCCACTGCTTGCCACTGCTTGCCACTGCTTGCCACTGCTTGCTGCCAAGGCGCATGACTATCCAGGGCACCAAACATTCACAGCTTTAGCGAGGGATGGAAACTTTGAAGCCAAGAATGTCCAGCAGGTCTCGCTTGCTCTCAGAGTCAGGTCTCCATTGTCTCCATGTCTCCAATTGACTACAGTAGTTGCAACCGATGATCACCAGCTCACTGATGAAGAAACACAAAGTCACCAAATGTCCCGAAGCAGTTTGCAAAGCAAAACGCTTTGTGTTGATCGGTTCAACTCACACCAATCACTACCAATCACTACCAATCACTCTGGCACGCACTGCGCACCTTTTGACACAACTGGTTATGATGCTTCAGCAAAGCCTCCAGCTGCCCTACAATTCGGGACAACTGGTCGCGGACCCGCAGGCCTTATTTCGTAAGTTAATAACATAGGACACACTGAAGAGTGTAGCCCTCTGAACAATAGGCCACCAGAAGCAGGCATTGGATCCACACAGGACTTGTTTTTACAGTGACAGCCTGATTACAACAGTTTCCTTTGAGGCTTCTGTGACTTTTTTGGCTTCTTGGTGACAAGACCTAGAGCTGTGCAGACACGAACTCTTGGAAGGTCTTTGCGAAAGATGCATCTCGGGGCACATCATGGCCTACAAGCTTTGCCAAGAAATCCGACAATGTGCTGCTAAAATTGCAGTGCGCTCGATCCAAACAAATATATTATTATAATATAATATGTTATATATAATTATATAAATATAATTTGCTTTGCTGCTGCTTTCGTTGTCCTGTTTGCAACAAAGGGACCCTTGTCATGGGTGTAGACCTGCTTCGCTTTGAAAAAGTCTCCAACTTGTTTGCCTCGGACATGGAAATTCCGAGGTTGTAGTGATTCAGCTGAAATTGCTGTGACACAGGACACTAAATATTACAGGAGTGAACTCGGAGCGAACAAGTCCAGCCAAGTCACATTCCTCCACGTATTCCTCGCTGTTGTCGTAGGTCAAAAGGCAAGGAGAAGACTGCGGTCTTAAGCCAGGTACTTTCACGGGCGAGAAGAGAACTCTCCATGAACAGTCCTCCAAAGCTCAGTGCGACCAAGTCCCAAATTCAGATGGTCCAATGGCTACCAGATGGTTTAGGTCGTTTAGGTCGTTTACGTGGTTCATGTCTGGATGAAACCAGATGCACAAATACCCATAAAACACCTGCGCCATCTCAAGCCAACGGAGTCACTCATCTTTCTCAAAACGAAGTGACTAAGCCAACAGCAAAAATGAAAAGCTGTCCAGCAAAGCTGCCACAGCGCCACCCTGCGAAAAGCCAACAGCGCCCACGGCATTCACCGCGCGAACACTTGGAAGTGTTGCACTGATGGCGTCATAATTCCTCTGCCACCCTGGCGATAGCGTTGAATTTTTCAAAGGACCACCAAACTTCTGGATATGGACCATGTGACCATGGATCGAATTGATACTTTTCTATAATTTTCTATATACTAAATTGGTATAAATTGGTCCTTTTCTATATACTAAACATTACTAAACATTACTAAACCATCCATTGAGGGCTACCACATCAGCATCCTGTTGACATCCTGCTTCGTCGATGGAGTCCATGCTTGACCAAGCCATGCCTGTTTCGAAGTCGCCTGCACCCCACCACCTTTGGCGGAAGCATCATGATGAATATGGCACAATTCAGAAATTCTGCATATCCATGTTCCAAAGATTTGGACTCACACATGTCAATGCATGTCAATGCAATTCAATACCTTGCACCATTGCAAAACAGATTTATAGAAGTTTAGACATGTATATACATGTCATGTTTGAATTTCATCAGCTCGTTTCATCAGTTCATTCAGCCTTTCATGTCTTGGAAGCCCCGAGTGTCCAGCTCGCGGCCATCCGAGATATTTGGTGCTGCTGGACCCGTGCCAACTCGTAGTGAAGTCAGTGAAGTCAGAAAGATCCATTCCACTACGCCCAAACTGCCTGCCATGCCACCCATGCCACGGCCATGGCCACGCCACGTTTGAAGGGCGATGATTCAGAGTCAGAAGTTGTAACAAAACTGGATCTCACAGATCATCTCACTAAAGGCTCCTTGCTGTTTTAAATCCAGTCCCAAAAGCGGTGTTCTCTGCACAACCTTAGCAGCTTTTAGTGACGCACGCTGCGCACCATCAAAACATCTCAAAACAGGCGCAGAGAGACTGACCAACGTCCCCATCTGCGCAGCCAATGCATCGCCATTGGACCGGAAGCCGTGCAAACACACGGCCTTCGGTCGACTGAGTTGAGACCTTAGTAGGACGTGTAGTTCAGCATTGGTGAAGTGCTGATGCCGTTTCGAAAAAAATCACAAGACCGAGATCTTTGAAAGATCTTAGGTTGTGACTGCGGACCTCCAGCAAAAGATTGCAAGAGTTTTCCTGAAAATGCAAAGAGACATCGAAAATTGCAATAGCATGTGATAGCTGCCAGGTCAGAACATCAAAGGCCTAAAAATTCGACATCGAAAAATCAGGAATTTCAACCCACACATCGCGAAAAGTTTCGCTTCAAGCCAAAGCAGCTGGGAGTTGGATTGTCAGAAAGATCTGCCACCGTGATGACCTTGCATCAATGTCCCACAAAATGCCGATCAAAATCCGCCGACCCCGGCAGACGCAAGGGGGAGCGCGCCAGGGAATAATACTTTTGACTCTTGTTTCGGACTACTACCGCAGCAGCAGCAGCAGCAGCAGGAGCAGCAGCAGCAGCAGTAGCAGCAGCAGCAGCACCAGCAGCAGCAGCGGCAGCAGCAGCAGCAGCAGTAGCAGCAGCAGCACCAGCAGCAGCAGCAGCAGCAGCAGCAGCAGCAGCGGACGACAGCACCAGCAGCGGCAGCTGCGGCAGCTGCAGCTGCAGCAGCAGCAGCAGCACCAGCAGCAGCAGCAGCAGCAGGAGGAAAAAGTAGCTAAAATAATCCTTTTCTATGGGTTTCAGAAGTTACATTAGGGAATTTTTGGTTGCAAAATAATCCTTTTCTATGGGTTTCAGAAGTTACATTAGGGAATTTTTGGTTGCAATTTTGATGCTTTTCCGTCCTTCACTGCCATGGTGTTTTCCCATCCGGGGGCTGTCTTTTGAACAGAAGGAGTAGCAAGAGCAGGAGCAGCAGCAGCAGCAGCAAGAGGAAAAAGTAGCTAAAATCATCCTTTTCTATGGGTTTCAGAAGTTACATTAGGGAGTTTTTAGTCGCAATTAGGAGGAAAAAGTAGCTAAAATAATCCTTTTCTATGGGTTTCAGAAGTTACATTAGGGAGTTTTTGGTCGCAATTTTGATGCTTGTCCGTCCTTCTCTGCCATGGTGTTTTCCCATGAGGAAAAAGTAGCTAAAATAGCTCATTTTCTCTCAGCAGCTAGCAGCCAGCCAGCAGCAGCCAGCAACTTTTAAAAGCTCTTAACAAGGTGGAAATAAGCTGGAAAAATGATTTTTGTAGGATTTCAGAAGGGACGTTCCGGCCTCGAAAAACGTCGATTTTGGCATCGGTTCGTCCTTTAGGGCCATGCTGTTTTACTGCCGGGAGGTGTTTCGGAGGCGTTCGCCAGCAGCAGCAGTAAGAGCGGTGCAGCAGCTAGCAGCCAGCTAGCAGCCAGCCAGCAGCCAGCCAGCAGCCAGCAGCTTTTAACAGCTCTTAACAAGGTGGAAATAAGGTGGAAAAATGATATTTTTGTAGGATTTCAGAAGGGACGTTCCGGCCCCGAAAAACGTAGATTTTGGCATCGGTTCGTCCTTTAGGCCATGCTGTTTTACTGCCGGGAGGTGTTTTGCAGGCGTTCGCCCGCAGCAGCAGTAAGAGCAGCCGCAGCAGTGCAGCAGCTAGCAGCCAGCCAGCAGCCAGCAGCTTTTGACAGCTTGTAACAAGGTGGAAATAAAGTGGAAAAATGATATTTTTGTAGGATTTCAAAGGGACGTTCCGGCCTTGAAAAACGTAGATTTTGGCATCGGTTCGTCCTTTAGGGCCATGCTGTTTTACTGCCGGGAGGTGTTTCGCAGGCGTTCGCCAGCAGTAGCAGTAAGAGCAGCGGCAGCAGTGCAGCGGCTAGCAGCCAGCCAGCAGCTTTTAACAGCTCTTAACGAGGTGGAAATAAGGTGGAAAAATGATATTTTGGTAGGATTTGTAAGATTTCAGAAGGGAGTTTTACTGCCGGGAGGTGTTTAACAGGCTAAGAGCAGCGGCAGCCGTGCAGCAGCTAGCCGCCAGCCAGCAGCAGCCAGCAGCTTGTAACAGCTCTTAACAAGGTGGAAATAAGATGGAATCTGAGATCTTTTTGTAGGATTTCAGAAGGGACGTTCCGGCCTCGAAAAACGTAGATTTTGGCATCAGTTCGTCCTTTAGGGCCATGCTGTTTTACTGCCGGGAGGTGTTTCGCAAGCGTTCGCCAGCAGCAGCAGTAAAAGCAGCCAGCTAGCAGCCAGCCAGCAGCTTGTAACAGCTTGTAACAAGGTGGAAATAAGGTGGAAAAACGCTAGTTTTCTAGGATTTGTAGGATTTCAGAAGGGAGTTTTACTGCCGGGAAGTGTTTAGCAGGCTAAGAGCAGCGGCAGCCGTGCAGCAGCTAGCAGCCAGCCAGCAGCAGCCAGCAGCTTTTAACAGTTCTTAACAAGGTGGAAATATAAGGTGGAAAAATGATTTTTGTAGGATTTCAGAAGGGACGTTCCGGCCTCGAAAAACGTCGATTTTGGCATCGGTTCGTCCTTTAGGGCCATGCTGTTTTACTGCCGGGAGGTGTTTCGGAGGCGTTCGCCAGCAGCAGCAGTAAGAGCAGCCGCAGCAGTGCAGCAGCTAGCAGCCAGCTAGCAGCCAGCCAGCAGCAGCCAGCAGCCAGCCAGCAGCCAGCAGCTTTTAACAGCTCTTAACAAGGTGGAAATAAGGTGGAAAAATGATATTTTTGTAGGATTTCAGAAGGGACGTTCCGGCCCCGAAAAACGTAGATTTTGGCATCGGTTCGTCCTTTAGGGCCATGCTGTTTTACTACCGGGAGGCGTTTTGCAGGCGTTCGCCAGCAGCAGCAGTAAGAGCAGCCGCAGCAGTGCAGCAGCTAGCAGCCAGCCAGCAGCCAGCAGCTTTTGACAGCTTGTAACAAGGTGGAAATAAAGTGGAAAAATGATATATTTTTGTAGGATTTCAGAAGGGACGTTCCGGCCTCGAAAAACGTAGATTTTGGCATCGGTTCGTCCTTCAGGGCCATGCTGTTTTACTGCCGGGAGGTGTTTCGCAGGCGTTCGCCAGCAGTAGCAGTAAGAGCAGCGGCAGCAGTGCAGCGGCTAGCAGCCAGCCAGCAGCTTTTAACAGCTCTTAACAAGGTGGAAATAAGGTGGAAAAATGATATTTTGGTAGGATTTGTAAGATTTCAGAAGGGAGTTTTACTGCCGGGAGGTGTTTAACAGGCTAAGAGCAGCGGCAGCCGTGCAGCAGCTAGCCGCCAGCCAGCAGCAGCCAGCAGCTTGTAACAGCGCTTAACAAGGTGGAAATAAGATGGAATCTGATCTTTTTGTAGGATTTCAGAAGGGACGTTCCGGCCTCGAAAAACGTAGATTTTGGCATCAGTTCGTCCTTTAGGGCCATGCTGTTTTACTGCCGGGAGGTGTTTCGCAAGCGTTCGCCAGCAGCAGCAGTAAAAGCAGCCAGCTAGCAGCCAGCCAGCAGCTTGTAACAGCTTGTAACAAGGTGGAAATAAGGTGGAAAAACGCTAGTTTTGTAGGATTTGTAGGATTTCAGAAGGGGGTTTTACTGCCGGGGAGTGTTTAGCAGGCTAAGAGCAGCGGCAGCCGTGCAGCAGCTAGCAGCCAGCCAGCAGCAGCCAACAGCTTGTAACAGTTCTTAACAAGGTGGAAATAAGGTGGAAAAATGATATTTTTGTAGGATTTCAGAAGGGACGTTCCGGCCCCGAAAAACGTAGATTTTGGCATCGGTTCGTCCTTTAGGGCCATGCTGTTTTACTGCCGGGAGGTGTTTTGCAGGCGTTCGCCAGCAGCAGCAGTAAGAGCAGCCGCAGCAGTGCAGCAGCTAGCAGCCAGCCAGCAGCCAGCAGCTTTTGACAGCTTGTAACAAGGTGGAAATAAAGTGGAAAAATGATATTTTTGTAGGATTTCAGAAGGGACGTTCCGGCCTCGAAAAACGTAGATTTTGGCACCGGTTCGTCCTTTAGGGCCATGCTGTTTTACTGCCGGGAGGTGTTTCGCAGGCGTTCGCCAGCAGTAGCAGTAAGAGCAGCGGCAGCAGTGCAGCGGCTAGCAGCCAGCCAGCAGCTTTTAACAGCTCTTAACAAGGTGGAAATAAGGTGGAAAAATGATATTTTGGTAGGGTTTGTAAGATTTCAGAAGGGAGTTTTACTGCCGGGAGGTGTTTAACAGGCTAAGAGCAGCGGCAGCCGTGCAGCAGCTAGCAGCCAGCCAGCAGCAGCCAGCAGCTTGTAACAGCTCTTAACAAGGTGGAATAAGGTGGAAAAATGATATTTTTGTAGGATTTCAAACGTTCCGGCCCCGAAAAACGTAGATTTTGGCATCGGTTCGTCCTTTAGGGCCATGCTGTTTTACTGCCGGGAGGTGTTTCGCAAGCGTTCGCCAGCAGCAGCAGTAAGAGCAGCCGCAGCTGGCAGTGCAGCAGCTAGCAGCCAGCCAGCAGCAGCCAGCAGCTTTTAACAGCTTGTAACAAGGTTGAAATAAGATGGAATCTGATTTTTTTGTAGGATTTCAGAAGGGACGTTCCGGCCTCGAAAAACGTAGATTTTGGCATCAGTTCGTCCTTTGGGGCCATGCTGTTTTACTGCCGGGAAGTGTTTCGCAAGCGTTCGCCAGCAGCAACAGTAAAAGCAGCCAGCTAGCAGCCAGCCAGCAGCTTTTGACAGCTTGTAACAAGGTGGAAATAAGGTGGAAAAATGCTAGTTTTGTAGGATTTGTAGGCTTTCAGAAGGGAGTTTTACTGCCGGGAAGTGTTTAGCAGGCTAAGAGCAGCGGCAGCCGTGCAGCAGCTAGCAGCCAGCCAGCAGCAGCCAGCAGCTTTTAACAGCTCTTAACAAGGTGGAAATAAGGTGGACAAATGATATTTTTGTAGGATTTCAGAAGGGACGTTCCGGTTCCGAAAAACGTAGATTTTGGCATCGGTTCGTCCTTTAGGGCCATGCTGTTTTACTGCCGGGAGGTGTTTCGCAGGCGTTCGCCAGCAGCAGCAGTAAGAGCAGCCGGAGCAGTGCAGCAGCTAGCAGCCAGCCAGCAGCTTTTAACAGCTCTTAACAAGGTGGAAATAAGGTGGAAAAATGATATTTTTGTAGGATTTGAGAAGGGACGTTCCGGCCCCGAAAAACGAGATTTTGGCATCGGTTCGTCCTTTAGGGCCATGCTGTTTTACTGCCGGGAGGTGTTTCGCAGGCGTTCGCCAGCAGCAGCAGGCATGTTGCACCCCCACATGCCGTTTTTCCACAATACCTAATGGAAACCATACAATCGTCATCCATTTTCCTTCTTCACATTTTGAAATTTCCTCTTGATCCACGGCTTGGCTCCCTCACTTGGGTCGAAGTCTGCAAGGGCAAAGTGTAGCCAAAATAACCATGGGCAAGTCACATCTGCAGCATGTCGTTCTAACAACTCTAAACAAATAACTTTTGCGTGGCGCACAAAAAAATGATGCACCGCACCTTAGGTCTTTGTGATGATATGTGGTGACCTCTAAGCTGGAGCTTTCTTATCCTAATAGCTTTTAGCAGTTTAGTCTTAGGTCTCTCAGCCCAAATGCACATAGATGTGTTGTTCAGTTCAGAGCAAGCTTCATGTCAACTGTCTCGTCACTCTTGCCTGTTTCACCAGCCCTTGATGAAATTGGAACATTGCGGCATCTGCTCAAGGCCTATAAGTCATCTGCATCAGGTATATTTTGCCGGATATTGTTTCACTTTCTCGAACAGTTGCATGGTCCGCAAAACATGCGGAACCTTACGAAAGTTTACTTCGGCAAGAGAACCTTTACTTATTCTTTTCCGGGGTCGGCGGCAGGGGCGGCAGCCCTTAAATCATCAAATTGACCAAAGATCAAAGATCAACCAAAGATCCAGGAATCCACAAACCAATCGCTTCAGACCCACTCTGATCATTTCAAGTCGCCATCTGATAAGTTCATATAGTTTCTGTTTCTCCGATTCTCCACACCTTGTTGACCTTTGAAGACAATCGCCGTGCCAATGAGATGAGGCTCAAAGAATCCAGGCCTCGGGATGTCTGTTGCAGTGCCAAGCAGTACCACACGGCCATCTTCCACAGCTTTCGTTTCTTGATGTTTTTTTGGCAACCGTACATGTATCATCATGTATCATCATATCATCTGTCTATCAGTTAACGTGTCCGACCTGGCTATGTAATCTGACATGGTGTATATGTCATGCTATTTCATCAAATCTATTGTGCGCTAAGATACGTGCACTATCAGTGTTTAAGAGATAAAACTAATATAAAACTGATAAAACACCTTTCACCTTTCCCATAGATATCCCATCAGCCACAGAGCTTGCGGAGATTTGCGGAGCTTGCAGCGCCTGCATCTTCAAAGGTGGTGTCCATCTCAATGGGACCAGCCATTTCCTCAACGATGCTGAAGAGCCATCCACCTGGTGAAGAGTCGAAGAGTCACATGATAGACACAATGCTTTAGCTGATGGAATCATCGAATCAACCACAAAGCTAGAAATCAGTGTCCCAATCTTCAGTACATCTGGATATAACATCTGGATATAACATCCATCGCTATCCATCGCTATCCATCTGGATCTCCAAATACGTCGAAGTCGCCACGGATCGCAACGGCACTCTGAGGCTTCGACGCAAATCGCCTTCAGGTTCGTCCTCTGAGGTGATGACAAGTCCTGCGAAAGCATTGAGACATTGAGAAAACATTCAAACAGAATCTATAAATAATATGTTATATAGATATGAATTATAATGATAAATATGGATAAAAACATAAATGTCGCTTCACACACGATTTCCCTGTTGGAACTGCGAGAGGAGGCAATCCTGATGTCATTTCAGGACTCCGCAACTGTCCTCCCAAAGTAAGCCACTCGTCCAGGTTGCTCAAAGGCTCCCACCGAGGAAGCACAAGGCAGCCAGCCTTTCCAGGCTTTCCAGCTTTGCTTTTAGATTTGGAGCAGTGGCCAAGGGACGAATATCAATGGATTGAAATGAAATATCGTTGCCAAGTTGTTCGATTGGGAACGGGTTGGGGCAGGTTGCGCCTCGGGACTCACCTCCTTGAGAATGGCAGCAACGGATTTGGAAGTCGTGATGACCTCGGGGTGCGCTCAAGGGCCTTGTCCAAGTGCGGATTTCAAACACGTGATGACCATTGAATCAATACTGACAATACTTATTCATAGGATTTCATAGGATCTCATTGAAAGATTGAAAGAGCAGTACCCAAAAACCTACTGTGGATAGTCCAAACTTATTGACAAATACAACTCAAGACAACCTCCTTTCCATTGGGTCCTGGCCATCTGCGCTTGGTCTAGCTTCTCCGGGACATCTTCCAAGCACTGCACGCAGTGCACCCGCACACCACCTGTTGAAGGCACAGTCGAACTACAGGAAACGAAATGGACGTCTCGATTTGGCAAGGCCAAGGAAAACAGGCAAACCGCACACCTTCCTCTGTGCCAGCTGCACGAAGGGACTGGGTCATGATGTCCTTGGACGAAAGAAACAAGATGGATCAGTCAAAAAATGGATACACCACATGATCTGTTTTGTCTCCATTGATATCGCACATCTAAGAATTTGGATGCAACATATGCAACGAAATAGTCTGCGAAGAATTCAGGTTCAAAATCGTCACGTCTCTGGCAAGTGTCTCCGGCAGAGCCGATCACTTGAGGTCGGCTGGGCAAGACAGGTACACCATCTTCAACAGCCACCAAGACCTTTCCAACGTGGATGCCCTTGGCAAAGTATTCCAAGGCACCTGAAGTTGTTTTCGGAGGCTGGGTTGAATATGTTGCATGCTATTTTCGTCGGAATCTCTGGGATTCTGGCCTTTTAGATTCGCCATGCCGAAGGTTTTCGTCGGTAGCCGTGGGAGGCTTGGCAGCTCTGCCCAAACCTGGCACACTTCACCACTTTTGTCATACGCTGCTTGGAAAGCAATTTAGACTCTTGTTTCTCTAAGATTCTGGATATTCACTAATATTCATGATATATTCAAAATATGAATCGATAATTTCTATAATTCCATCGTATTCCACATATATAATCATATATAATCAATGTTGATCCTGATTTTGGGGATGCTCTTTCAGTTGTTTGGTGCTAATGTGACACGTGCTGACCTTTTGACCTGTGAAGATTTCCGTCCCGGCACCTCCTCCAGCAGCTTTCTGCATTCGTTGGGTCGTTTCAGCATCAAAACATCAAAATGCGCCGCATGGTACGAGATGCCTGGCGACATCTGGCGACATCTGGCGATGGACCAACTGCCGCCAAGGAACATCCGGGTTCACTGAGTAGTTCACTCTTGATCACTTGAATCGCTTGACCAGCTCGAGTCATGACTCGAGCCCTTCACATTGGCTTTGCCTTTGTTTCTGGTGGCTTTCTTGTTTCGTCTTTTCATCAGACTAGAGCAGTCCTGGCTTGTCTCCTTAATTTCTTGAAGATTCAGTCAGTATGCTTTCAGAGGCGTCCTTTCTCTATTTTGTACTCTGTTTATCTCTGTTTAACTTGAAGCTCATGCTGCTCAAAATTCTCTCAGTCCCTGCCTTTCAGGAAAGGCGTCAGTTCCATTTGGGTGCCCTCGTATTGGTCACGTTTACCAATCTCCACAAAGCGACCAAAGTCCCGAAGCCTTGGAGATCCAACAGGAAACCAACAGGAAACCAACAGATATCAAAAGATGAAGAGATCTGAAGAGATCTGAAGAGATGTAAAGAGATGTTGTGCGGGGCCATGTGAAATCCCTCTGGTGGATCGGATTTCATGTAATCACGAAACTGCAATTGAAAGCATCTCATTTAGCCCACATTGAAACCACATCAAAGACATTCAAAGACCAGGCACAAGTTCAAGGATGCTGGAATGGCTTTGCCACTCAGGGAGTTCAGGACCACGTCAACCCCCTCCCCATCAGTGGCCTGCCGAGCAAATGACTTGCAGCATACGGCTATCCGATTTTATCGATGGCAATCGCCGGATTTGTTTTGGAAGCTGAATCCCTTGGTTTGAGAATAGAAATGAAGCCTCCTAAGAATGGTGGTCTATGAAAGAACTCTTTTGACCGCTCCTCCAGAATTCCTTCCTCGAAATCTGCCACTTTTCTGCTGTGGAAAGCTTGTGCACCCAGCTGCCGGAGAAGTGCGCGCTTCTCCTGCTTGAAACTGTTCAATTTTGTAATCCAAAACCGATCTTATTCGATCTTCATGAATCTTAAATGTCTTAGATATCCACATCATCCACTCCAGACAATTGAAAGATTCGCTCACAGACTCGGTCACAGTTTCACTGGATTCACTTTTGTATCAGCTGTTTGGCTGGAAAGCTCTCCAATCTCCTCGGTTGAAGCAGTGGCATACACTTCGCAGCCAGCCTTGCGACACCGGGAAAGCTCAGAACATCGAGCACTGGCACAATACCCGGTGTAAACCAAATTCCCAGCACGACACCACTGCTTTCACTGGACCTTCTTGCAGAGATGCACTGCTGCCAAGCCCACACCACCAGCAGCGCTGTGGATCAGGACCTGGATATGAATTTAAGAAATTTTAAGAACTCAAAATCCAGTAAAGTCATGTTAAAGTCATGTAAAGTCAGCATGCTTCGTGTGTACGGTGTTGTCTCTTGAACTTTCTATTGCAGCTCAGAGTTGAGAACAATATGCCGAAACACTCACTCGCGATTGCGAAGGCACAGGCAGGGTCTCCACTAGAGAGATGGAAGTGGATCAGAACTACGTACGTACATCTTGGATTCAACTCCTAACTCGATCAAAGATGATTTGTCTGGCTTCAGCTTTCATCTTGGCTTCCAGCGCGCTCACCGGCTCTGATTCTTGCCATCCAGTGCAAAGCCAGCCATGCCGTGGCATAGGCACAAGTGCCTACGGAGCACGTGAGAAACACTCAAGCGTTGAGTGACTATGACTGCAAAACACATCAAAATACTACAAATATCAATGGAAACAAACTCTAAACTCCAAACGTGTCTGGGAGCCCACCCTGCATCCGAGAGTGGGAGTGCCTGCGACTGCCTCTTCTGGGCTCATGCTTTCAGGTGCTTTGGTCACCACTCGGGCATCTGTAACCAAGTAGGAACCTGATCCAACGAATCTCAGTCATGTTTTTTCCTCCTAAACTCAAAAAATCAATAAACCAACCAGGAAAAATAAGACTTCTCGGCTCAGGAAGCAACCCATGCCGTCCGGAGGTGTTGCAATGACAACATCGCCCACAGCCACATCAGTCACACCTTCACCTGTCAAGAGTGATGATGTCTTGCACATGCAAAAGGTTCATGGATGCACCATGATGTCTCCATGATGGACATATCTTGGCAGTTGCAGTTGATGGCAGTCTCACCATGACAGCCTCATGGCAACCCTGGCCTACGGAAGTCACAGTGCCATAGCATTCTCCGCCAAGGCCCAAAGAGGTACCGCCGACATTCGCAGAGATGGCACCGACTGCCACGAGCACATCACCTGTTCTCACAATGATTTTGCATGATTTTGCCAGTTGTGTTTCCTTCCTCAAAGTTCAAACCCTCAAAGTTGTGTTCCGAACTTCGTTATCCTGCTTATCTCCAAACTTTGTCATGTTTGGCGTTGACTCCCTTTGCTGCCAAGTGTCGGAAGTTTAAGGCCCACAGTGAGCTGTGAATCTCCACTTCTCCCTTCTGAGGAGCACGACGCTGACAGCGCCGACACCTGAGGCGAAGCTGAGGTCAAAGCCATGCCCAACGGAAAGCTGATGAAAGGCTGCACAGTCATCAAAGATTATCAAAGATCATCAAAGAATATCAAAGTAGCCTTTCACATCTTTCATCATCTTTCACTATTGATGCAATTTGAATCAATTTGATGCAAATGCCAAGAGCTTCGGAGTTAACAGAGGCAGGTGCTGGGCTCCCTTGGAAGCTTTTGAGGAGTCGATCTCCACCACGTATGGTTCGAACCTGCAAGATCAGAATCCAATCTGAACACGCCAGTGAACATGGGTTTTGACTCTTTGACCATACAAACACAACCTTCTAGGGTTTGACTTGACAAGGGAACCTGGGACCTGCCTCATGAATCTGAGGCACAAGCAAGACAGATTCGGCGGCATAACTAATAGAAGAGAAGATTTCACCAGCATTTGCTTGTCTCTACTTTGTGATTGAAATGTATATACATCTACATACCATGTACAAAATGGTCTACCAGTTTATCTATTAGGACTTTCTTGTGAAAGTGTCTGTGTGTGTGTGTCCTCCTCTTGGGAAATGTCAAAGACTTTGCCTCGCCTGGAAGCTTCAAGTGGTGCAGCTTTCTCTGCAGCCACCACCTTGTGCTGGAGCAGCTTCAACCGACCTTGTAGGGTCCGGCAAAGTCGGTTTCACTGTGAAGCGGATCAGTTCTCATCAGTTCTCATCAGTTCTCATCCGTTCTTAACTCGCCAACTCAGCAGTGGACCGTCTTCTTCAACGATTCGCAGGGTGGACTCAGCCAACGATTCCAAATGTTGAGACTATGGAAGAAACGAAATCACCAAACCAACAGAGAATATGCAGTGGAAAATCGTTGAGTCTGAGATCAAAACATCTTTGAATACTATCTAATATATCATGATCATATATGAATCATATATTAAAATATTATATAAATATATTAACAGAATATTGACATATTGTTTTCGTATTTGCTCTCCGAAATGCCGAACTGCACATTTTTCTGATGCCAAAGGGCCGTCGCGTCCATGCCGAGCTCCAGGGAGAGCGCTTGGAACTGCTCGGCAGTGCCCAGCACGGCCATGGCACCCACCTCTCGCGAAACGACCGTTAGCACCGTTCTACCCAGGGGTTTTACCATGGTTTTACCATGTTATGCCAATGATATGCCATGTTATTACATATTACACCTCATGTTATAACCATGTTATAACATGTTATAACCTCATGTTATACCGTATAAACATACCTTTCAAACGTTTTTGAAGCTTCACACGAATTGATGGCTTTACACAGGCTTTGCACAGGTTTTTCAGTCGTGGTCTTGTCATCTTCTAGTGATTCTGTTGCATCCCTTATAGTGGATCGTTGCTTTGATATGAATACGGTTAAGTCATGTTCAGTCGTCTTTTGCCAGGTGTCCATGCCATGTGACAGCGGTGCCAAGGGGCCATGCCATGTGTCCCAGTTCGGCCTCCACAGCAGCCTCTGCAGCAGCTTCTGCAAAGGTGTAACCTGCGAAGTGTGCCACGAAGTGACTGACATCAGTTGATGTGGGTCTCACAACTGGAGGCATACCATGGCATCCCAAGATATTCCAATCATTGCTTTCCCCTTTCGAATCGTTCGAATATTCGAATGGTTTGGTGGTCACCAGGCCTTCTCCCTGCAAGCACAGCACCCAGCAACGGCACTTGGCTGCGAGGCTTTGCACCTCATGCTGATAGCGCTTCCTTAGTGACTGGGACTGCCACGCAGCGCGAGAAAGTGCAGCGGTTTTTATCTGTTTTTATCGGTTTTTATCTGTTTTTATCTGTTTTTCCTCTGCCAATCTGTAGAGTCAGACAACGACACTAAACGACAAAGCCAAAAGTGACACCATGTGACACCTTTGACTAGTACAAAATGATACAAAATGATACAAATTGCATGTACCACATGAACTGTGCTCTTTGCATTTCTGCCTTACCTTGGATTATCCCATGCAGTTAGCTGTTTAGCTGTTTGAGGGTCCTCAAAGCCAAGCTTCACATCCTCCACGCTTTTGGCCTTCACGGCTATTGCCACTGCTTCATGAGGCTCCTCTTCCTTCTCCTCAAATCTCCGACACGTTCCAACACGTTCCACGGCTAAAATCCCTGATGTCTTCTTTCGTGGCGAGGTCTTTGGGCATCCAGCTGTGGAAAGGTACCTTTTTTGTATTTGCTCTATGATCCTTTCTGATCTAAAGGAGAGCCATATGGTTCATTGTTGTTCATTGATGTTCATTGATGTTCATTGCTGTGCATTGATGTTCATTGATGTGCATTGATGTTCATTGATGTGCATTGATGTTCATTGATGTTCATTGATGTGCATTGTCACTATGTAGATGCAGTACATTGTACCAAATCCTTCCGAGGAGCAGTGACTTCTGGCAAAGAAAGTTTCTTGACCTCTTCTCCAACCTGTCACTTGATCTCAGGTGGGACTGTCGACCAGTCATGAGGAAAACTCCGGTGAAGGGATTGGATGCCAAGAATTCCCAGACTGATACTGCTTGCCACTGCTTGCTGCCACAAAGTAAAACAGCACCAGAATTCTGCCAGGGTGCTACTCTCCAGCAAGATCTCCGGGCTTGTGCGGTCTCCTGGTACAATAGGGGGATGACGCCATTTGGTAAACTATTGACTGGCAATGCGGCAATACCAACATCAGTGTCACTTCAGACTCTGGTCCTCCCACACGACTCGGCTGTTTTTGAGTGGAACTCCAGCGTGCATCGTGGCCAAAGCGAGGCCTTCATCGATCAATCAAATGAAACTTGCACAAATCCACGAAGCTTCCCCAACGCGGCACCTTCAACGTTGCACACCAGCTGGTCTTCATTGAAGATTCTGACCTCATTGGGGTCACAAGATGCAGGGTACTGGCACAGTACCCTGATAATGATGCGCATTCCCTCTCGCTCTCGTTCGGTCTCGCTCTTTCTAACTCTCTCTCTCTCTCACTGCTGCTGCTGCTGCTTTTATGCAGCGAATTCGAACCCACTGAGAATCCATCGTCCACGCTTTCCTCCCCTGCAAAAAGAGACAGGAGAAGCACCGAGAGACCATTGGTTTCCAGCTGAGAGGTGGAATCGAGTTGCAGCTGCATCATGTTGCATCAATATTTTATATTTATATCCCCCCCCCTTTAGGGGGGGGTGGGGGGGGTAAAAACTGAAATATTTCACTTTAGGGGGGGGTCTCCCCCCCCCCCACACACCTAGAAATATTTCACCTCCCTAAAGTGAAATATTTCAGCTAAAAAAATCTGGTCTATAATGGCTTTGGGCGTGGTTGAATTCAAGGCTGAACGTCATGTTCTGAAGGCTGTTTGGCAAGTTCACTCTCTTATTTACTTTCTTGGAAACCGGCAGTTACCATTTACCTAGTTGTCAGTGTTTGCGCGTGGGCCCTACCCGCGTAAGGACTAAAAAGGTCCAAAAAGGAACAGCGTCCGGAGGAACCCCCCCCCCACATCTTTTAGAAGCCCAAAAAAATACGTGGGGGGGGGTATATTTCACGTGGTCAGGTGAAATATTTCTCAGAAATTTCTTGCCTTACCTCCCCCCAAATATTCCAGGGTTAAAGGGGGGGATATATTTATATTTATAGTTGGTCTAATGTCTTCGTGCCTATCAGCTATCTATTACTATTACATACTATTACTATCATCAAAGATCCTTTAAAATCTTCACCACTCTCCACTCCCCATTGAAAGATCGTCTTTGCCGTTGCGCATCATGCCTCTCTGCAAACGTCCTTCAGAGTTGGTGAGCTTGGAACCCACCTGAAAGCTGCTGTTATTCACGCCAGTTCACGGCATTGCTTTGCTGTGCTTTTCCAGGATGTTCAGGAGTCCATCAATGAATTTCAGACAATCTGTCAGACTCTGAAAGGACGCTGGTGGTGAGATGGAAAGTCCCTAATGGAAACTTGTCCAAGTATCCCTTTTTGATCCATTTTGACCTCATGGATTTCTGCCGACACTACCCTCTGGCCTTAGCCGTGAGGCGGCGAATGGACTGAGGAGCACCTGGTGGCGGCACACATCTCGCCACAAGACACGGACACAATGAGCTCAGTGAATCTCAGTGACACACTCAGCATGTCTAGGCGTTTGGAGCGTTTGGAGCGTTTGGAGCGGGTGGAGCGGGTGGAGCGGGTGGAGCGTTTGTCTAAAGCTGTTCAGCCTCGCATGCCCAAAGGATGAACCAAGGATGCCAATTGCAGCGCCACATCCAAATGTGCTGGATCCAACGCCAAATCTGCCGGGACAGAGGGCGTCGTAGGCGAGTATCTAGACATGAAGGACATGTCTGAATACCTGAAAACCGCTCTTTCAATTCCTCCTAAGTTTGTAAGACATGGTAAAACAGCTGGGGCAAGCAAAAAAAAACCTGCTTCCAAAAATCACTGAATCCAATGGCACAAAACGTTCCCACCATGTGCTACCCGCAGCAGCACCTCGCATGGCCATGCTGCATGATGGCATAGAGCAGACTGCTGCATCGTTGCCCAACGCGAAACCGTGGCCTCACTCGAACCCACCAAGAGTCACTTTTTAGGAAGAAAAAGGAGGAAAAACCGGAAACCGGAAACCGACAAAAAAGCAATCAGTAAACTCCGTAAAGTCTCCACTTTAAGCACTGGTGTCATGATTGTCATGTCACAATTGTTTTTCTCTGTGTGTTTGAGCGCAGCATCTTTTTCTGTCGATTCAATGGATCACAACTCGCCTTTGTCATCCTCAGCCTTCAGCTTTTTTCGCTGTTCTGAGAGCAGCTGCTCGCGCTGTTTCAACGCGTGAGCTGCATCGAAGTCCTCCTTCTCTACAGCTTCCATCTTCTTCACAGAGATTTCACTCAACTCTCGTTCGATGGCATCGATGTCCGTTGGAAGCGGATCCTCCTTCTCGGATTTCTCAGACTTGCTGGTATTCTTGTCCTTCTTGGGCTTGGTCTCCTTCGGTTTTTTGATCTTCTTTAGCTTTTCCCATTCCTTCTTGACCTTGGAGATCTGACTCAAAACCTCCTGCTTGGTGTATGCTGGAGCTTCATGAAGAGGAATCTTCTTCTGCTGCTCCTGCTTCTTCTCCCACCAGGATTCAAATTCTGTGAGTTTCTCCGCAGCAGCATCTGTCTTGTTGGAGCTCACCCATGTCATGTTCTTCAGAACATGTTTCTTCATCTCTTTGATCGTCTCCATCTCCTCGGTCACTGTGTCTGGGAGATCTGCTCTCGATTCCATCTCTAAGGCGCGTTCCTCCATGGGACTCAACAAGTCCTGCAAGGCCTTCAACTTGGTTTCGAATTCACTCTTTGGATGATGACCAGCCTCATGAATCCAGTCCTCATACTCGGTGCACAACTTGCTCACCCCTTCCCGTTGCTGTTCAGTGGACACCTTCACAATGTCATCTCGTTCCATTTTGTCACGACTGCCATAGATGTAAGCCTCAAGCTCATTCCTGAGACCGGCCATTGCAGCCGCCTCCTCCTCGTGCTCCTTCAGCGCTTTCAGCCGCTTTTGAAGCTCCTCAATCTTTTCATCAGTCAAAGGCTTGGGCAAGTAGTCTAGCCTCTTCACAGTCAATTTCTTTTCATGTTTCTTTTTCTTCTGTTTCAAAACAACCTCTGGTTCTTCAGTGGCATTACTGTCATTGCTCTCCTCTTTCTCATCTGTTTTCTCCTCTTTTTTCTCATCTTTGTTCTCCTCTGTTTCATTGCTTGCCTCACTGGCATTGCTTTCTTCGGTCGCATTTTTGGATTTTGAAGCATTGGCTTTGGGCTTTTCCTTTGTGACGTTCACCCAGTAGAGTTCCTCAATGGTTGCCATGGGCTGCTTCACCTCCACAATTCCGCTGGTCTCCAACGGCACCGACACCGAGATCTTTGGAGGACCGGTGGTGTTGTACGGTTTCCATTTGTTCTCCAACAGGTCCTTCAGACCGGTAACACTGTACTCTGACACCAGGATCGTATTCTCAAAGACCTTCACCTTGAAGTCTTCCTCCATGGTGAAGGACAACTTCTTCTTTGAGCCAAGAGCACTGCCAACGGGATACAAAACTGTGAGGTTCTTCTCCCAAGTTCCATCCAAACCTGTGACCTGCACGGCGTACTCGTGGGCGCTAATGTCGGAGAAGAAGATCTTTTTGACGCGGAAGGAGCTGCTGGAGTTGGCTGCCACCAGGGCAGCTCCCATAGCACCTGCTTCCTCACCGTTCAAGTGCTGCCCAAGAGGAAGGCTGGACTCTCCAGATTTGAAGTGACTGGAAAGAATTTGTTGAACCTTTGGAACTCGCCATGCTCCACCAACCACCTCCACAAACTTGATGTCTGCCATGGTCACATTGGCAGCTGCAAGTGCCTTGTCGATAGGTCTAGACAGTGCATCAAACATGTCCTGGCACATACTTTCGAAATCTTCACGTGAAAGCGTGGCCTGGAAGTCGGTGTCCTCATATAGGGACTCGACGTTGAAGGGCGCCACCTTGTTGGAGCTCAGGACCATTTTGGTCTTTTGCGCCTGCGAGAGGATCTTCCGCAAAGCCCGAGAATTGGTGATCACACCATCTTTGAACTTGGGAAACTTCTCCTGAAACTTCTTCAGCATCTTTTCTGCAATTCGAAGGTCCATCAAGTGGCCTCCAATGCTGTAGTCAATGGCTGAGCCAAGGACGGTCAACACTGGAGCCATTTTCCCTGCCACCATACCTGCACTGCGGCTTTCGAACCTCACAATGGAGACCTCAGCCTTTCTGGAACCGAGGTTGTAGAAAAGGTGAATGTCACTGGCCCCCTTGTCTGGGGTCACATCAACTGCCCGCTGCACAGCGAAGGCAGATGTTTCATGCACCAGAGTGAGAACTCGAAGTCCAGCGATCTCACCAGCCGAAACGATGGCCTGTCTCTGTCTCAAGGTCGCATCCGATGGCACGGTGACCACCAATTCACGGACGGACTTGCCATCCGCAGAGTCTTCCGACATCTGCTTCGCAAAGGACAAAATGCTGGCGAGGATTTCCTCACCCTGAAGAAGATGAGCTTCATCTTCGCCCACTTTGAAGGTTGGGACACCACGTTCTACGTCATATCCGAGATCGAACTTGTAGAACAGGTCGCTGAGACCAAATTTCTTCCACCAGGGGCCACCGCTCTGCACATCAGCCTCTGAGGTAAAGTTCTGGCCCAGCAACGAATGGAAAAATGTGGGTACCTTCGTTGGAGCTTTGCTGATATGAGCAAGGGCATCATCTCCAAATACTCTGCTAGCCTCAAAGAAAGACACGGCCGTGGTGGTCTTTCGTTTGGAGTGGGAATTGAGGACAATTTCCAACGGCATCCCCTGTCGCATCAGCGCCACCTTGAAGAACTCGTGCCCCAGGTCAACGCTCATGATCTGTGCCTGGGCTGAAAGTATCGCACCGGCCAGAAACACGATCCATGGTCGACCAGGGAGGACCATGATGGCCAGATCGCTAGATCCTCCCTGCCAAAAAAGAGGCAAAGTCTTCAAGTCTTCTCAGTTTTGAATTGAGCCGGAATGGCTCAGGTATCACATCAGGTTTGACCAGAGTGACTCTCATCAACTCATCACTCTAATCATTACTCTAATCTGAATCGGCTTCAAGTTGCAAGCTTCAGTATGCGTCCTGTCAAAGCACAAACTTCCACCATCCAAACGAGGTCAAACCAGACATCGCAACAACTGGGCACAGTGATCACGGAGGACCAGACCTTGGAAATCGGGTCCGTAGAAATATCCAGCAGCGGCAAACTGGTCCTTGGTGAATCAAACATCACAACCATGGAATCAGAAAGGGGTCTGGCTTGAACATGTCCTGTCTGTAGAATAACTGCAAACATCAGAAAATCCAAGCAACATAAATATCCTCCACTGGAATCAGTGCTCCCTGACAGCATTGTGGCACAAAGGCTTTGGATTCTCAACGTGTTTCACGTTTGCTCTTAGCATAGTCAGAGGTTGAGTGTCACCAAGTGTATGCATCCACTGCTGGTTCCAGCTGCGGGCCATGGGCCTGCGTTGCTTGCATCCTCGGCCGCTGCACAACTTCTGCTGACGTGAAGTTGGCAGTGCAGTGCAGCGCCTCTTTGGAATCCTCAGGTGACAAGCGGAGACAAGGCAATCCACATGGCAATGGCCATCTCGGGACCGCCCTATGCCGAAACTGCTAATGACCCGTTTTTTCTACCTGGTGAAATGAACATGATCAAATAAACAAATAAACCTTGAAAAACAACAAATTAGATTGAGAAAGAGTAAATAATGTAAATACTCCTTTTTTGCCAAGCTGCTTCATTGCCATCAGCTCGGCTGCTAAAACGCAAAGCACCACCTGTAGGACACATCGGCGCATGTCTTGCTGACTCCCGTTTTGTTCTGGGGACAGTATGGGCAGTATGGGACGAGTAGTCACTAGACATTTCTTAGAAGGACAAAGTTTGAAGTCGCCCTATGTTGAACACCGCCTGATGCACTCTTTGTGACCGTGAGGGTTAGCTGTCGGACGCTCTGGAGCTCCAAGGGCATGATGAATTTTACATCCTGACAGGACGCGATCGAACGCGTGTTGTGAATTACTCTCTCCAGATCCCATGAACATCATCCATTTTATTTAAATTAATTATATAATACTTATTGATATTAGATTTAAATCTCCAATATTTTTGACTTCCCGATGGACTTCTGACGGTTCAACGCAACGTGTGACACGCTGCACTCCTGCAGCTGGACGCTGTCCGTCTGTAGGACCTGGGACGAGACCTCCAAGGCCAAGGCCAGCAGCGCAGACCCAGGCAGTACCTTGCAGATGTGGAGAGTGACAGTCTTGAAGTAACACATAGTAACACATAGTAACACCACATGCTCCAATATGATCCACTCGTATCATAGTTTCATATAGTTTCTATGATTTTCTATGTCAAAGTACTGAACTAGCACCAAAGTATGTGCACATAGATCGTCAGACATCTTCAATATTCTGCAATATTACACTGACAGGTTCTGCACATAGAATGCAGACAGGTTCTTTGGGATTTCTCTCTGTTGCACTCGCAATGCGACAAGGCACCGGCACACCGCTGACCATGTGCTGCTGACAGAGCTCTAAACTCTGACGACTGCCACGATGGCGACTGCCAGCAGCGCCCAAGGTCCAAACCTCGAGACTTGGCACCGAAGCTTCGAAAGCATATCGGGATTCGAAAGAAGGGGGAGCCAAAGGGCTGGACTTGGAAGGGTGTGACTGGGGTGTGACTGGGGTGACTAGATGACTATGACATTGCTATGACATGCTATGACTATGACGTGGCATTGGCTTCAAAAATCGCTATGCGACTGCCTGCTTCAGCTGATCTGGACTTGGCCGAGGGATCTCCACCTAGCAGGAATTTGGTGAAGCTTGCATTGAAGACAAAAACGCAGACTGCTTTCCAGCACAAGGGTCAAAGTTATCAGTTATCCGGTAGTTATCCGTTTGTTAGTTTGTTTTATTTTGTTTTCATGATTGAAACCAGTCAAACATGTGAAAGCCTGGTTTTGCAAGAAAAGAATTTCGGTGTTCATCCCAAGGCCTCAATGGTTGCGAGCAGCGCATCGTCAGGTGCGAAGACCGTCTTTTGCTGCCGGAAGACAGGCCAATGCCTCAGTCTCCGGGTGTTCGGGTCGTACTTTCCATTGCACCCAACCTGCTTACAGGCCGACCCATGTCGACCCATGTTGACATTTGGATTCGGCTTCTTAATTAATCGTTCTCCTTGATGCCAAATTTTTGTGCGGCAACGAACTTGACGAGCCACACATCCAGCACAGCCAGCGGAACTGCTCGCTCCTGGCCCAACAGAAAGAGACATGCGGCCATGAGGTCCATTGTCTTTTGGGATGATTACAGCTCGTTCTTGCGTCGCAAATGCCGGAGGAATTGAAGTGCTTCAAGATGTTTCAAGATGTTTCAAGATGTTTCAAGATGTTTCAAGTTTCAAGCGCGAAATGTGCCACGAAGGCTCCCAGCCTCCGCATCCAGGATGCGACCGAAACACTCCAGGCCATCGTTGACAGGGACGAAGTGCTCCCCAGGAAGTGGCCTTGGATGTCGTGATACTCCGTGCGCCGTGCAATGCCGCGCAATGCCGTGCAGAGATGCTTTGCTGGGACAGCTGGGAAGCTTGAATCATTGAGGACATTTGAGGACTGGACTCGATCCCCAAGTCTTCTACCATGCCAGTCTCAGCCCAACCTGTCCAAAATAGGTTGCTGTGTTTGTTGCTATCTAGAACTGCAAAGTACCGCATGTCTACTTCAGTGACGGCCTCCCCACTGGATAGATGGCATCACAGCATCCACGAAGGTGTTGCCTGCCATGTTCAGAGAAAGATGAGAAAGGTCGGTTGAGCAACTTGAGTAATCCGAAGTAATCCATGTTTTGCATTAGTTTTTACTGTTTGCAACTGGCCTAGCATTTAAAGTCCCAAAGCTCAATTTCTTTCGTTTCATAGTGACCATGTGTCATAATGCCACAAACATCTATGACCATCCATGACCCACGACCACCCGTGAAATCTGTTCGAATCCCACCTGCGGCATATGTGGATTGTCCGGGGACACCAAGAAGCCCGGAGCTCGAAGAGAAGGCCAACTGCAGCCGTTGCAACATGGACGGGTCAACAACTGCAGCCGCAAGAATCGCAAGAGCATAGAAAAGCGACATCGATTCATCGATTCATCGATTCACCCGGCGCCTTTTTCGCGTTGGGAAACTTCTTCCTGACATCCGGGTGACATCCGGGTGACATCCGGGTGAAAAATCGACATCGCAACGTGCACCCGTGAGTCAATGTGTTCACTGCGGTTTCTCGTTTCTCCCATTTCTCCGCACCTGAGGTGCAAAGATCCGCGAATCTTGGGATAGATCACCTGCGACTCTTTTACTGATCTGATATGATCTGATCATAATCAACACACACAAGGAGCTTTCATGAGCTTTCCAAACCAGCTCCAATCCCTACACTGCAATACATTCACCATGCACGCAGCATCTTTGATGGAAAACACAGCTGCATCTGTCAACCGGAAAGGTCAGCGGATATCGAGGGCCTTCCTCACATCTTCCCTGGTCAACTTGAGCAGAACGCCGTCCTATCCAAAGCGACTCAGAGTGGAGAAGTCGAAACTTCGAAACTCGGCACCCATCCTTCACGGCACCCGCGCAATGCACCACCAAGTCAACGTCAGGCAGAGACTGCACCTGTAGCATGTCAACGTGATCTCTTTAAAATAAACTGGAAAACATGGTGCTCAACCGACAGTATCTCTTTCAAAACTTTCGGACAACTTCCAATATTTCAAATACGAGCGTAAGTCCATCAGCACCATCGCCACAACCGCCACAACCATAACCCAAATGACCATCCCGCGAAGATCAAATTACCATTCTGCATTGTGGACATCGCCTCTTCCCACTTGGACACATCGCCAAGGCGAACCTTCAAAGTTTGATCAAAATGAGCGTCCTGTGCTGTGAGTCGAAAAGAAATTAATAAGTTTGTATGGATTTGTAATGATGAATGATATATATACATAATATAATATATATACTGCCGGCAGATGACTTAGGCCCAAGAGGGCCCAATGACATAAGAAGAACTATATGAAAGTGGCCTAAGTCATGTAGTCTTTACAACACGCAGTTCACCGAACACCCGGAAGACACCTGAAAAAAAAACGCGAGAGATAGGAACAAGATACCTTCAAGAGACTGGGAAAACATGTGTGCACCACCCCCTTTCCAAGATATCAAAACATGATGACTTAGGCCACCCCTTAATTTTTAATCCGCTAAAGCTGCCTAAGTCATCCAGCTCCACCCTCAGTGGCTAATATATATATATATGTGTGTTCTTAACCCCAAACTCTCAACAGGTGAAACCCTGATAACTTAGGACTGCACGTTCTCAGTCTTGGCCATTTCTCAGTCTCGGCCAATTAAATGGTTTTAAAAAAAATCTAGTTTTTATGTGAATGGAGTCTCTTGTTCCTAAGTCATTTGCCAGTAGTATTTTTATTAAATATATATATATATATATTATATATATTTTATTATATATATATATATTTGTTTCCCCAAACTCTCAACAGGTGAAACCCTGATAACTTAGGACTGCACGTTCTCAGTCTTGGCCATTTCTCAGTCTCGGCCAATTAAATGGTTAAAAAAAATCTAGTTTTTATGTCAATGGAGTCTCTTGTTCCTAAGTCATCTGCCAGTAGTATTTTTATTAAATATATATATATATATATATTTGTTTCCCCAAACTCTCAACAGGTGAAACCCTGATAACTTAGGACTGCACGTTCTCAGTCTTGGCCATTTCTCAGTCTCGGCCAATTAAATGGTTTAAAAAAAAATCTAGTTTTTATGTGAATGGAGTCTCTTGTTCCTAAGTCATCTGCCAGTAGTATTTTTATTAAATATATATGTATATATATATATTTGTTTCCCCAAACTCTCAACAGGTGAAACCCTGATAACTTAGGACTGCACGTTCTCAGTCTTGGCCATTTCTCAGTCTCGGCCAATTGAATGGTTAAAAAAAAAAATCTAGTTCTTATGTCATCGGAGTCTCTTGTTCCTAAGTCATCTGCCAGTAATATTTTTATTGAATATATATATATATTATATATATTAAATATATTATATATATATATTATATATATATTATATATATTTTTTATTATATATATATATTTGTTTCCCCAAACTCTCAACAGGTGAAACCCTGATAACTTAGGACTGCACGTTCTCAGTCTTGGCCATTTCTCAGTCTCGGCCAATTAAATGGTTAAAAAAATCTAGTTTTTATGTCAATGGAGTCTCTTGTTCCTAAGTCATTTGCCAGTAGTATTTTTATTAAATATATATATATATACATATTTGTTTCCCCAAACTCTCAACAGGTGAAACCCTGATAACTTAGGACTGCACGTTCTCAGTCTTGGCCATTTCTCAGTCTCGGCCAATTAAATGGTTAAAAAAAATCTAGTTTTTATGTCAATGGAGTCTCTTGTTCCTAAGTCATCTGCCAGTAGTATTTTTATTAAATATATATATATTTGTTTCCCCAAACTCTCAACAGGTGAAACCCTGATAACTTAGGACTGCACGTTCTCAGTCTTGGCCATTTCTCAGTCTCGGCCAATTCAATGGTTAAAAAAAAATCTAGTTTTTATGTCAATGGAGTCTCTTGTTCCTAAGTCATCTGCCAGTAGTATTTTTAATAAATATATATATATATATATTTGTCTCCCCAAACTCTCAACAGGTGAAACCCTGATAACTTAGGACTGCACGTTCTCAGTCTTGGCCATTTCTCAGTCTCGGCCAATTAAATGGTTAAAAAAAAACTAGTTTTTATGTCAATGGAGTCTCTTGTTCCTAAGTCATCTGCCAGTCGTATTTTTATTAAATATATGTATAGTATATATATATATATTTGTTTCCCCAAACTCTCAACAGGTGAAACCCTGATAACTTAGGACTGCACGTTCTCAGTCTTGGCCATTTCTCAGTCTCGGCCAATTAAATGGTTAAAAAAAAACTAGTTTTTATGTCAATGGAGTCTCTTGTTCCTAAGTCATCTGCCAGTAGTATTTTTATTAAATATATATTTATATATATATACATATTTGTTTCCCCAAACTCTCAACAGGTGAAACCCTGATAACTTAGGACTGCACGTTCTCAGTCTTTGCCATTTCTCAGTCTCGGCCAATTAAATGGTTAAAAAAAATCTAGCTTTTATGTCAATGGAGTCTCTTGTTCCTAAGTCATCTGCCAGTAGTATTTTTATTGAATATATATATATATATTTGTTTCCCCAAACTCTCAACAGGTGAAACCCTGATAACTTAGGACTGCACGTTCTCAGTCTTGGCCATTTCTCAGTCTCGGCCAATTAAATGGTTGAAACAAGTCTAGTTTTTATGTCAATGGAGTCTCTTGTTCCTAAGTCATCTGCCAGTCGTATTTTTATTAAATATATATATATACATACATATTTAAACTCTCAACAGGTGAAACCCTGATAACTTAGGACTGCACGTTCTCAGTCTTGGCCGTTTCTCAGTCTCGGCCAAATAATTGGTTAAAAAAAAATCTAGTTTTTATGTCAATGGAGTCTCTTGTTCCTAAGTCATCTGCCAGTAGTATTTTTATTGAATATATATATATATTATATATTTGTTTCCCCAAACTCTCAACAGGTGAAACCCTGATAACTTAGGACTGCACGTTCTCAGTCTTGGCCATTTCTCAGTCTCGGCCAATTAAATGGTTAAAAAAATCTAGTTTTTATGTCAATGGAGTCTCTTGTTCCTAAGTCATCTGCCAGTAGTATTTTTATTGAATATATATATATATATTTGTTTCCCCAAACTCTCAACAGGTGAAACCCTGATAACTTAGGACTGCACGTTCTCAGTCTTGGCCATTTCTCAGTCTCGGCCAATTAAATGGTTAAAAAAAATCTAGTTTTTATGTCATTGGAGTCTCTTGTTCCTAAGTCGTCTGCCAGTAGTATTTTTATCAAATATATATCTATATATATATTTATTTATTTGTTTCCCCAAACTCTCAACAGGTGAAACCCTGATAACTTAGGACTGCACGTTTTCAGTCTTGGCCATTTCTCAGTCTCGGCCAATTAAATGGTTAAAAAAAATCTAGTTTTTATGTCAATGGAGTCTCTTGTCCCTAAGTCATCTGCCAGTCGTATTTTTATTAAATATATATATATATATCCATTTGTTTCCCCAAACTCTCAACAGGTGAAACCCTGATAACTTAGGACTGCACGTTCTCAGTCTTGGCCATTTCTCAGTCTCGGCCAATTAAATGGTTAAAAAAAATCCAGTTTTTATGTCAATGGAGTCTCTTGTGCCTAAGTCATCTGCCAGTAGTATTTTTATTAAATATATATATTATATATATATATACGCGCAAACACCCCGATTCGCCCACACCCATTTCATGCTGCACATTTGGGGATAACAAACGTTACACTTTACATTCAATTGGGAAGATCAACAAGGGTATTTAGGCAATATGAATTTCCCACCCCGTCCAACTTTACATTCATTGAACATCTTCAATAAAGGTTTAATTCTCCCACCCCCGTTAAACTTCTACATTCGATGAAGATCTTCAATAAGGGTCTCCCACCCCCATTAAACTTCTACATTCATTGAAGATCTTCAATAAGGGTTTAATTCTCCCACCCCCGTTAAACTTCTACATTCATTGAAGATCTTCAATAAGGGTTTAATTCTCCCACCACCGTTAAACTTCTACATTCATTGAAGATCTTCAATAAGGGCTTGATGATGATGATGATGTTGTTGATGATGATGATGATGTGTAAGAGACTCGCACAGGTCCCTAAGCTGTGCGTGCCGATATACAACATGAAGTTAGCCATGATGAAAAAAAAAAACATTTTTACCACGTTTTCAGCACATACGAAGATAGCCGCCGACAAGCGCGGGCAAATCGAGGTGTTTGCCCGTATATATATATATATATCTATATATGTGTGTTTCCCCAAACTCTCAACAGGTGAAACCCTGATAACTTAGGACTGCACGTTCTCAGTCTTGGCCATTTCTCAGTCTCGGCCAACTAAATGGTTAAAAAAAAATCTAGTTTTTATGTCAATGGAGTCTCTTGTTCCTAAGTCATCTGCCGGTCGTATTTTTATTAAATAAATAAATTTACATTTATATTTATATATGTGTTTCCCCAAACTCTCAACAGGTGAAACCCTGATAACTTAGGACTGCACGTTCTCAGTCTTGGCCATTTCTCAGTCTCGGCCAATTAAATGGTTAAAAAAAATCTAGTTTTTATGTCAATGGAGTCTCTTGTTCCTAAGTCATCTGCCAGTCGGATTTTTATTAAATATATATATTATATATATATATATTTGTTTCCCCAAACTCTCAACAGGTGAAACCCTGAGAACTTAGGACTGCACGTTCTCAGTCTTGGCCGTTTCTCAGTCTCGGCCAAATAATTGGTTTAAAAAAAATCTAGTTTTTATGTCAATGGAGTCTCTTGTCCCTAAGTCATCTGCCAGTAGTATTTTTATTATATATATATTATATTTGTTTCCCCAAACTCTCAACAGGTGAAACCCTGATAACTTAGGACTGCACGTTCTCAGTCTTGGCCATTTCTCAGTCTCGGCCAATTAAATGGTTAAAAAAAATCTAGTTTTTATGTCATTGGAGTCTCTTGTTCCTAAGTCATCTGCCAGTAGTATTTTTATTAAATATATATATATATTATATATATATATTTGTTTCCCCAAACTCTCAACAGGTGAAACCCTGATAACTTAGGACTGCACGTTCTCAGTCTTGGCCATTTCTCAGTCTCGGCCAATTAAATGGTTAAAAAAAATCCAGTTTTTATGTCAATGGAGTCTCTTATTCCTAAGTCATCTGCCAGTAGTATTTTTATTAAATATAATATATATATATATTTGTTTCCCCAAACCCTCAACAGGTGAAACCCTGATAACTTAGGACTGCACGTTCTCAGTCTTGGCCATTTCTCAGTCTCGGCCAACTAAATGGTTAAAAAAAATCTAGTTTTTATGTCAATGGAGTCTCTTGTTCCTAAGTCGTCTGCCAGTAGTATTTTTATTAAATATATATATATATTTGTTTCCCCAAACTCTCAACAGGTGAAACCTCAACAGGTGAAACCCTGATAACTTAGGACTGCACGTTCTCAGTCTTGGCCATTTCTCAGTCTCGGCCAATTAAATGGTTAAAAAAAATCTAGTTTTTATGTCAATGTAGTCTCTTGTTCCTAAGTCATCTGCCAGTAGTATTTTTATTAAATATATATATATGTATGTATATATATGTATATATTTGTTTCCCCAAACTCTCAACAGGTGAAACCCTGATAACTTAGGACTGCACGTTCTCAGTCTTGGCCATTTCTCAGTCTCGGCCAATTAAATGGTTAAAAAAAGTCTAGTTTTTATGTCAATGGAGTCTCTTGTTCCTAAGTCATCTGCCAGTAGTATTTTTATTAAATATATATATATTATATATATATATGTTTCCCCAAACTCTCAACAGGTGAAACCCTGATAACTTAGGACTGCACGTTCTCAGTCTTGGCCATTTCTCAGTCTCGGCCAATTAAATGGTTTAAAAAAAAAGTTTTTATGTCAATGGAGTCTCTTGTTCCTAAGTCATCTGCCAGTCGTATTTTTATTAAACATATGTATATATATATATATTTGTTTCCCCAAACTCTCAACAGGTGAAACCCTGATAACTTAGGACTGCACGTTCTCAGTCTTGGCCATTTCTCAGTCTCGGCCAATTAAACAGTTAAAAAAATCTAGTTTTTATGTCAATGGAGTCTCTTGTTCCTAAGTCATCTGCCAGTAGTATTTTTATCAAATATATATATATACATTTGTTTCCCCAAACTCTCAACAGGTGAAACCCTGATAACTTAGGACTGCACGTTCTCAGTCTTGGCCATTTCTTAGTCTCGGCCAATTAAATGGTTTAAAAAAATCTAGTTTTTATGTCAATGGAGTCTCTTGTTCCTAAGTCATCTGCCAGTAGTATTTTTATTCAATAAATATATATATTATATATATATACTATATATATATTATATATATATTATATATATATTATATATATATATTATATATATATATTTGTTTCTCCAAACTCTCAACAGGTGAAACCCTGATATCTTAGGACTGCACGTTCTCAGTCTTGGCCATTTCTCAGTCTCAGCCAATTAAATGGTTAAAAACACTCTAGTTTTTATGTCAATGGAGTCTCTTGTTCCTAAGTCATCTGCCAGTAGTATTT
The DNA here is from genome assembly GCA_947184155.2 of Cladocopium goreaui. Taxonomy (NCBI): domain Eukaryota; class Dinophyceae; order Suessiales; family Symbiodiniaceae; genus Cladocopium; species Cladocopium goreaui. Next base: position 1,308,562 of record CAMXCT020000668.1, on the reverse strand, counting down.
TTATTAAATATATATATATATGTATATGTATATATATATATATATTTGTTTCCCCAAACTCTCAACAGGTGAAACCCTGATAACTTAGGACTGCACGTTCTCAGTCTTGGCCATTTCTCAGTCTCGGCCAATTAAATGGTTTTAAAAAAAATTAGTTTTTATGTCAATGGAGTCTCTTGTTCCTAAGTCATCTGCCAGTAGTATTTGTATTAAATAAATATAAAATATATATATATAAATATTTGTTTCCCCAAACTCTCAACAGGTGAAACCCTGATAACTTAGGACTGCACGTTCTCAGTCTTGGCCATTTCTCAGTCTCGGCCAATTAAATGGTTAAGAAAAATCTAGTTTTTATGTCAATGGAGTCTCTTGTTCCTAAGTCATCTGCCAGTAGTATTTTTATTCAATATATATATATATATAAATATTTATTTATTTGTTTCCCCAAACTCTCAACAGGTGAAACCCTGATAACTTAGGACTGCACGTTCTCAGTCTTGGCCATTTCTCAGTCTCGGCCAATTAAATGGTTTAAAAAAATCTAGTTTTTATATCAATGGAGTCTCTTGTTCCTAAGTCATCTGCCAGTCGTATTTTTATTAAATATATGTATGTATATATATATTGTTTCCCCAAACTCTCAACAGGTGAAACCCTGATAACTTAGGACTGCACGTTCTCAGTCTTGGCCATTTCTCAGTCTCGGCCAATTAAATGGTTAAAAAAAACTAGTTTTTATGTCAATGGAGTCTCTTGTTCCTAAGTCATCTGCCAGTAGTATTTTTATTAAATATATATATATATATTTTGTTTCCCCAAACTCTCAACAGGTGAAACCCTGATAACTTAGGACTGCACGTTCTCAGTCTTGGCCATTTCTCAGTCTCGGCCAATTAAATGGTTAAAAAAAATCTAGTTTTTATGTCAATGGAGTCTCTTGTTCCTAAGTCATCTGCCAGTAGTATTTTTATTAAATATATATATATATACCCCAAACTCTCAACAGGTGAAACCCTGATAACTTAGGACTGCACGTTCTCAGTCTTGGCCATTTCTCAGTCTCGGCCAATTAAATGGTTAAAAAAAATCTAGTTTTTATGTCAATGGAGTCTCTTGTTCCTAAGTCATCTGCCAGTAGTATTTTTATTAAATATATATATATATATATATATATATTTGTTTCCCCAAACTCTCAACAGGTGAAACCCTGATAACTTAGGACTGCACGTTCTCAGTCTTGGCCATTTCTCAGTCTCGGCCAATTAAATGGTTAAAAAAAATCTAGTTTTTATGTCAATGGAGTCTCTTGTTCCTAAGTCATCTGCCAGTAGTATTTTTATTAAATATATATATATATATATATTGTATTATTTGTTTCCCCAAACTCTCAACAGGTGAAACCCTGATAACTTAGGACTGCACGTTCTCAGTCTTGGCCATTTCTCAGTCTCGGCCAATTAAATGGTTAAAAAAAATCTAGTTTTTATGTCAATGGAGTCTCTTGTTCCTAAGTCATCTGCCAGTCGTATTTTTATTAAATATATATATATATATATATATTTGTTTCCCCAAACTCTCAACAGGTGAAACCCTGATAACTTAGGACTGCACGTTCTCAGTCTTGGCCATTTCTCAGTCTCGGCCAATTAAATGGTTAAAAAAAATCTAGTTTTTATGTCAATGGAGTCTCTTGTTCCTAAGTCATCTGCCAGTAGTATTTTTATTAAATATATATATATATATATATTTGTTTCCCCAAACTCTCAACAGGTGAAACCCTGATAACTTAGGACTGCACGTTCTCAGTCTTGGCCATTTCTCAGTCTCGGCCAATTAAATGGTTAAAAAAAATCTAGTTTTTATGTCAATGGAGTCTCTTGTTCCTAAGTCATCTGCCAGTCGTATTTTTATTAAATGTATATATATATATATATTTGTTTCCCCAAACTCTCAACAGGTGAAACCCTGATAACTTAGGACTGCACGTTCTCAGTCTTGGCCATTTCTCAGTCTCGGCCAATTAAATGGTTAAAAAACTCTAGTTTTTATGTCAATGGAGTCTCTTGTTCCTAAGTCATCTGCCAGTCGTATTTTTATTTAATATATGTATATATATATATATTTGTTTCCCCAAACTCTCAACAGGTGAAACCCTGATAACTTAGGACTGCACGTTCTCAGTCTTGGCCATTTCTCAGTCTCGGCCAATTAAATGGTTAAAAAAATCTAGTTTTTATGTCAATGGAGTCTCTTGTTCCTAAGTCATCTGCCAGTAGTATTTTTATTAAATATATATATATATATATATATATATTTGTTTCCCCAAACTCTCAACAGGTGAAACCCTGATAACTTAGGACTGCACGTTCTCAGTCTTGGCCATTTCTCAGTCTCGGCCAATTAAATGGTTTAAAAAAAACTAGTTTTTATGTCAATGGAGTCTCTTGTTCCTAAGTCATCTGCCAGTAGTATTTTTATCTGAGCCGGGAACGGCAGGCTGGAGGACTTCGACCCAACAACGGGGTAACACAACGGGGAAGGAACCACAACGGGCCAGAACAAGAACAAACAACGGGAGGGAAACAACGGGAAAATGAGAAATGTCACATTTATATTTTTTTGTTTGAAAGAATAAAAATATTCATTCCATTATGTTTTTTATCTGAAAAATATTCTCACATTCTGGTTTATTTTACAACATTTTCTAAATTTGTTTCAATTGCAAAAGTGTGTAATAATGCTTTAAAACAATCGAGTGAAAAAAAAAAAACACCAAATAAACATGCCAGCGTGTCCTGCAGTGCAGGAGCCAATCAGCCAATCACTTCTTTCAAGCAAAATAGCTGCAGTTATCATGACTTAGGAACTGCCTACTATTTCCTAATGCCTTATATCCTTGCAAAACTTGTTTAAAAATAACATGTTTTCTATGGTTTGTTGTGATGACATAGGAGTAAGGGACCCAGACCACCAAGGGTATGTTTGCTCATGACATAGGAGTATGATTTTCGAGGGTATGTCCGCATCTGACTAAGTCATTTGCGGGTAGTATATATATATATATATATTATCGATTAATATATTGATTGATTGTGTGTATCGAATTGATGTTTTCACCCAGCCTCCACCGGCAACTGCCTGGACAACTCCTCCAACAGCTCTGCGTTGCTGCCTCATCAATGCAGTTCAAGAATTGAAGTGTTTGTATATTTGTATGTGTGTTTGTATGATTTTGGAACACAATTGGGCCACAATTGATTCTGTTCATTGATTGAATCATACCATAAGTATCCATAATTTCATAACTTCTCATTGTGAATCATTGGTATTCCATGGTATTCCGTTCTTCCATGATTTTCAATGTGGATTCAGGGTGGCAATGCTCAGCAGCCTTGAGATTGATTGCGGCCCATCAGCACCAATGACTTCGCCCTGAGGTGTTGATGTCTCTGACTTCATGATAGGTTGAAATGGTTGAAGGTTTGGCAATGTTTGGCAAATTTAATTGGGAAAAGCAAGGACAGTTGTTTGCATTAGAAAAGATTAATTATTAATTGTTGTTTAAGTTGTTGACCAAACTCGTGCTGCATCAAAAAACTTGCCTTGCGCAAAAAAAAAAACTAATTGCATGTGCAGGGATGTGTCTGCGCTGAAGCTTGCAGAACCCAACTTGCCATATTCACAACTTTTCACAACCAAATCTCTTTGATCAAGAGCTTGGATAGAATCGGCTGGCAATTTATCCTTCACTCAAGACTTTCCGTGTACCAGCAGACTGGGAACATGGCACCATGGCACCTGCCCGTATCTGCCAGCCATTTGGCCACTCGAAGTCCCAAGCCACGCAAGCCACCGGTGACCAAGGCTCGCTCGTACCTGCGCTGATCCTACTGGGTCTTGCATTTGTCTTATATTGACTTCTCATTTTCTCTTGCCCTTCCAATCTTTCCACACCTCAAGATGTGCTTTAAAAATCGTTCAAAGTTCTGGAGTCATCACCCACTTTGGGGCACATCGCAAAGCTCCCCACGGCTGCAGGAGACGGCACGGAGCGCAGTCGTGGAGTGAAGACACCTGACGCATGGCCGACACCAACGACTCATTCAAGTGGACTTCTTTCTATTTTCTATTGATGCCGTGATGCCACAATGAAAATCTATGAAAATCTGGTGGAAAGCTAAAACCCTTTGCTCTCTTCGCTCTGTTCACTTCTTGGATGAAACGACTTTCCAAAACGGTCGAAAGATGTCGAAAGACGTCGAAAGATCCGAGCTGTTTGCATCGCCTTGGGTCGTGAGGATAAACTCTCCTGGCGCAGCTGGAAACCTTGGAGGCGTCTACCCGGCTACCCGGATCTACCCGGATCTATCCGGCACCTGTGTGGCTTCGTGTGGCTTCAGAATCCTGTTACACCATGTTACACCGATGAATTCCACAATGTTCTAAAATCCTCTGAAAATGTGCGCAATTCTACGCATTCTGTTGTCCAATATGATCCAATATCTAACTCTTTGCTGCCAAGGTGCAAGACTGGTGCCTCACCCTCTCGACAGAGTAGCCGCAAGCGAAGCTCGGGGTGTTCCTTGGAAGGGCTCCAACCCATTCTGTTGCCACGGCAGAAAGCACACAGCATCACACAGCATCGAAATAGCATGAAATAGCCTTGGTTATCACTGAGTTATCACTGGTTGAAGAAAAGGCTCCTTCATAGCACTCCGAAGGAAGCCCAGCAGTCCAGCGTACCTGGAGAGAGAGCTGAGGCTTAAGCATCTCCTAACACGCTCCACAATCGCAACAATGTTCTGTTCGCAACTGGCCACCATTCCAAGCCTCAACGTGTTTTGAAGGATGAAAGCCACCTCGAATGTGCTCTTGGACTGCGTCAGCCTCAAGAGATTTCGCACAGCATGGTGCTTTTTGCATTTGGAACAAAAGCATTCAGCTGTACCATTCGGCGCGCGGCAAACCTACTTCCCACAGACCCAGTTGTGAAATGTTGTGAACTGCAAATCTGCCGAGCTTCTTCTTGATGAGAGTCATGAAGTTCAATAGCAAGACTTCCTGTGAAGTATCATTCACATCCGGCTCCTCAGATCAGGAACGTTCTCCATCACTGTACACATAGCAGAGATGGATAGAGATGGCATGTTTTCAAGCACAGCTCAACTCAAGACATCTCAAGACATTTCTGAAATCCGTGTGGGCTTGTTTCCTGACTCATCCTCGACAGTGTACAAGAAGTATCAAGAAATCAAACAAATGTCAGTGGGGCATAACGGCATGACTTTCAAACCCAAGGAGCCAAAGTGCTGGTTCCCAAGAATATCAGAAATCCGCCTCAAGGGTTGCAGACATGACAATGTGAACAAAATCGGACACACACATAGAAAATGACAGAAACATTTGTAACATTTTGCTACACATTGCTTTCAAACTGCTGATTTGAAACATGGTGAAACATGGCTTTATGTTCTCCCCTGGCCTGCGGCTTTGGCTGCAGGCACTGCACGTTGCCACGTGGTGAGGACTGTGGTTTTGGGCATACCCTGACAACGACCGATACGACAAGCGCCAGTGACAGATGTGACAGGGCTCAGTGCCTCAAACTCAAGCCGAATACTGTCAGTAACTTTCAGTCTGAATACGACACCAATTTTCGAATCTGCTCACCTCTGGCATAGAAGGCTCCTCGCCATCCAACAACACAGCTGCAAGTTTCCTTGGTGAACAAAGCCAGGTGAACTTTGAGCATCTCAAGGCATGTGCTCAACCACACCTATCGATTTGTTCAAATTGTTCATTATGTGTGTGTGTGTGAATACCCACCGTCATTTGTACGATCGTCTGGGATTTTTATAATTGACGAGCTGCGGCTTCAATTCGCTCAGTCGCACAGCTTCCCTGGTGGCTTCATAGAACCAGTCCTCGCTGAGTTGACAAATGCAAGACCCCAACATGCAAACCTTTGTTAAATAACTAACTGCACAAACCACACATTGTGCCTCATTGTGCATGCGATCTTGATGGATTTGGCCAAACATAGAGTCACTGCTGAGTCAGTTCTCAATTCGAAGTACAGCAGCCAGCAGTTTGATGAGCTGCCCCAAGATGCACTCCTCCAGGCTCTTTCTTGCCTCCATTTTCACTGGCGTTTGAGCGACCGCTTGCACTTGGCGATTCCCGTGCTTGGTCTGCTTGTTGAAAGATGACAGGAGGACCTGCCACCAAGAACGAGGTCTGCTCATGACAAAGTAAAGTGACAAAGCAACAGCTGCGACTGCGACAGCTGTGCAAGTGTCCACCTCGACGGGTTTCCTGTTCCAGCTAACCTTCTCTGGGCTCGCGTGGCCATTCCTCAGAACACATCTCAGGACGTCTCAGGACATCCCAAGCCATCTGCAAGTCTGGGACCCTTCCGGTACTATCGGCAATGGCAACAAGCCACACGTGTCCACCACTGTCAAGCGGCTGCGCAGCAGCTTTGAGCACCACATGTGCATTGGTGCCACCAACGCCAAAGGAACTCACAGAGGCCAAAGAGCCTCAGCTCTGTTGTGCAATCTTTGTCTGCTCATGAAACGGAGCTACCCAACTGCACCGTTGGCTACACACACCTAACCTGAAAAAGGCTATGGTGGCGCACCTTGCCAGCTCTCCGAGAGGGTTGCTAGAGTCAAAGGCGTCCTCCACAGTCAGACCGAAATATTCCAAAAGGTGGCGAACTTGTCAAATCAACAATGGACACAGCACAAGTTTGGACTGGTCCTGTTCCAGTCAACTTCTTTGCTGGGGTTCACCGCATGCAGAGATGGGACCATTGACTGGTGCTTCAGCATGAGAACAGCCCTGAAAAAACGCACATCTCTCACATCTGATCAAATCACATCAGACACTACAAAATATGAAAAGGATTCAAAAGGCATGTGCTTTGCTATCTTCCCCCAATCGTCCCAATCCATGCATCGATCTAAGCCGCGCGCTTCAGTAGCCCGGGCACTCCTGAAAGACTTCGAAACTGATTTTACTGGCTGCAATGGAGATGCATCTTCTCATTTCTAAAATCACACCAACCAAAAAGGTCGGAAAAAAAATGCTGGATATGATTCTTCGATTCTTCTCCTGCAGCAGTGTTCAAGTGGCCCAAATTTCCCTTCACAGAGCCAAGCACAATCCGGCCCTCCTGACAGGTCTGAAATCACAGCAGGATCCAGATGGATCCAGCTTCTCGGAAGCAGCAATATGCCATATATGCAGCAATGACACGAAGCACATCGAAGCACCAAGAATCTCCTGACCCAAGACCTCCGTCAATGCTGCAATTTCGAGGGGATCCCCCAACTTCGTCCCGGTGCCGTGGCCCTCCACATAGTCCAGCTGGGAGCCTCGGCTACGACGGCTACGACGGCTACGATCTCAGCTTTTGTAACGCAGAGTGGACATCAGCGACTTTCCCTACACTCCCTCCCTCCTTTCCTTCAAATGCCACACATTACATAATTGTGTTTGATATACAGTCATATGATATAATTATACAATCACAGAATCATATATCATATACTATGTTCTTGATATTTGTATATAGTATTGATATGTATTGATATTACTGCTGTATGCATGCACATGTGTCCCTGCCACTCTTGATTCCCACACGTCGAGTGGCTGAGAATTCCAGCATCCAAATGCGCCTGTCGAAGAACTTCCACTTGACCCTCATAAGAGGGCCTTGGTGAACAGAGAAGCTGCCAGCTGAGAGCCGAACCTGTAAAGACCGAGATGACCAAGCAATCGAAAACCGAAGCGAACTGAACAGAGGTGTTTTCATGTCTTGTGCGATCTTAGTGATTGCCTGGAACCTTACAATGATTCACAAGAGCCGCTAAAGTCTGTCAGGTTGCGCAGAGAAGGTGGATTTCCTAGCGCCATCATTGTTGGTAGCGGAACCTGAGGCTAAAGCAGTGCAAATGCGACGTCACCACAACGCACAAGCTTAAACCGGCTGAATCAAAGCAAAACGCTGTGCAGAAGAGTGAGATTTGATCAAACGGGTTTCTGACCCAAGACGTGCGCATGGGCAACATTCCCGTGACTCACAGCCGTAGACAAGCGGGACAAGATCACCTACAGATCAGCACATGTGGCTGTTCAAGAGGCTCAAATCAAGAGGCTCGAAGGGAAAACTCGTTCCTTTCCTGTATGATCTGTATGTCTGACACTTGAAACTGTGTACCACTGTAGATCCACGTCTCCGAAATGATGTCAACACTCAAAATTGTTCGAATTTATGACATCGCTTGCATCGTGATGCAAGTTTCATCCAAGTCGCGACTCCACCGCCATCCGAGTTAGTCGTACCATTGGCACCCTGGCAGAGATCAGAATCAAAAATGATCCACTCTTCCGAAGCAAACTGGAGCTGGCCTCTGCATAAGGTCTGCAAACCTGGCGCAACTTGACCACTACACTCAAGAACTCAAGAACTCACTTCGATTTATCATGACTGTTTGGTGCTTGTTTTTTGGTCATCTTGCTTTGGAAGCCGTTGTTTTTTTTTCCAAAGCCAAGCAACCCCGTCCGGTGACCAAATCAGACCGTCCACAGCAGCAATGGGTGCATTGGGTGAAAAGGATGCACCGCCACATAGGGCATAGTCCTCGGATCTGAATCTCTGCACTCTCCAAGCAAACACAAGCAGTACATTTCGACATTTCCACGCGCATGCTTATCATATCTTATCATCTATTAAATCTATTGGGATGAGATCTGGAATATTCTGGAATATCTATATCATTCTATATCTAAACAACAAAATTCTTACTGCTGAAGAATTTCAGTGTCTTGACCAGCAAAAATAGCAAAAGTGGTTCGCTGTAGAAGTTTTGATTCAACAAATGGTTCCAGAGCTAAGCATCGCAATAGCCAGACTTCAGAAGCTGCACCTGGGCAAAGGATGGGAAAGGATGGGAAAGTTGCTCAGGTTACGAAGTTCAAACGACTCGATTCGAGTACCCAATGCCCATGCTGCCCATATCTGCCCATAGAGCCCTTCACCGACCGCGAGATGGCCACTAGTGCGGAACTGCATGCTGTCTGCACCACCTGTCCCATCAAAGGAACACCATGGAACACCAAAATATGCTAACGCAACTCGACTAACGTCGACCTTATGCACAAACAACACCAGCCTTTGCCAATCTGAAGTCTAAGGAAACATCACACTCGCCTCCGCTGTTCCGTGCAGATCCAGACGATAGGCAATTGTGGAAGCCAGATAGTCCTTGTCTGTGCCAACCTGCAAGGGCAGAGTCGATCCCTTTGATTCCCTTTCCCTGACGTTCGCCATCTGATGTCACCATCTGTGAACATTCATCACACGTCACCAATTTGGCCAATGCTGTAGCAAAAGTCTGCCATAGTCTGCCTCTAGATTGAAGTACTCATCCGGCCGTTTGGTCCGTGATTCTTCAAGATCAACACCAAGCTCGATCGGCCAGTGATTCAAGGAGCCTGCCGGACATCAATTGTATGAACATCTGTGAGCCTTGCAACACCATGGGCATACGGCATACATATTGGGCAAGAGGGGCACCCAATGGCCACCCAAATATCTTGAAGGCCTCCGCACACGATCACGGCCACATTCCTTTCAGGAAGTTCCAGGCCTGAAACACAGTTTCAAAACTTCAAAAGCATGCAAAAGCTGTGATTGCAAACGGTGCTTATAGCTGATGCGCTTGTAGCTGATGGACTCTACCTTTTTAACAACCACCATCACTCCATGCATAACCGTTACAGTGACCGTTACAGCCTTCCCGTATTCACAATTCATTGTCATTCCTAACCATATACAACCATTCAATCCATTCAATCCGTCGTATCTTACCCACAACGGCCATCACTTCCGGACACCACCAAGCCTCGCAGTTGGCCGTCTGGAAGGCGTGCAGAGAACCCAGCACCGTGGAAGGCCTCGTAGGAGACTTCCAAGAGCGTCCGCTGCGCAGTGTCCATCATCGCCTTGGCACAGAAACTCGGAAAAATATGTGGGAATGTGATTGATGTGATTGATGTGATTGTGTGTTTAATTTATATAATGTCTAACGATGTCTAACGGTCCTTACATTTTGGATTCAGTTCACTTGAATCCACTTGGTTGTTGAATGTCATCAACTCCCCACCCTGCCGGTTACCGATTTCACTCTGATATTGCCGCTGCTCAGTGGCCGCTGCTTGCTCGGAGCACTTCCAGAAGTGACAGTCGAAGCCATGGTCGGGAACCACGCCTCCCAGTCAAAAGCGACGTTTGCATAACAACCACCACGTATCAAATATATTCAAATATCAGTACATGGCACAACCAGCTTCAATCCTTTCACACAGATGTTCTCTGGAAGGTCAACCAAAAGAATCCAAAAGACATATTTGTATGCCAAGCATTGCCAAGCTGCGAATTTGGATGAAAGCTAAGTCTGGGTTGGGTTGTAAAGGCAACTTGTTTCAAGTGAAACGCGGCGAGAACAAAAAAGCCGCTGTCCATTGTCAAAGTCATATCTTCCGCACCTTTTCGCGGAATTTGTCCCGGCATGACTGGCAACTGGGTTGTCATAAGATGCCCTGCCTGAGCAAATTTCAATACGAAAATGACGTCTGACTCGTCTGACTCGTGTCACTTGTCGTCTGACTCGTCCCTACTGAGGAGCCCAGAAGTCCCCTGCCTTTAACGAATCCCAGAAGTGCTCAGCAGAATCGGCGTTCGGCAGTCGACAGGCCATGCCCACCACTGCCAAAGGGCCTTGGACACACCAGTGGAAAGGATAGAGGACATAGAGGAGCAAGCAGTGACACCACAGTAACAATGGCTATACATCTCACTCATTCTCACTCAATGGGTTGCAAAGGCCCAAAGCATCCCGAAGTTTGGACCAAGGGGCCATTTGAAGCTTGCTGAACTCGCGGAAGGCTCACCGTGTGCATCATGCTTTTGTCCAGCTGCACATCCTCTCTCAGGCGGTCACTTGGGGTCACAGGCCCAGGTTCCCAAGGGCTCCCGCCTTCGACAGGAACTTGGCCAAGTCAGCAATAGTTGGGTACTTGAAGAGTTCCACTGGCGAAATGCCCAGCAACTTTGCGATCCTGACACACCAACATCAGCACAATCAACACGTCGGCACCATGCCAACGTCGCAGTTGAAGTTTCCCGAGATCTTGCCAAAAATCGCGGAACATGTACCTTTACCCAACCGAAAGTCCTCATGGCTGACAAGGAATGGCCTCCAGCCTGGCCAACGATACAATGATACAATGCTGACTCCAAGCTTCACAAGAAATTGGACACTCCGCCCGCCTCCAAGAAGGGTGTATCTCTGGACACCTGTCGTCCCAACACCTTGCCAGGTGCAGCTAGGCTTTCAAGAAACGACGCAACTTTAAGAAAAATCAAAGTCAGTTGGCATGACTTTGTCGAATGAGTTCAGGTTCCAACGGTTCCACACATGGCAAACCCAGGCCTCTTTGTAGGCAGCAGCCACACGTCGCTCTTCTTCAGTGTCGTACTCCATCACCTCGCATCGAGAAGGATGGGCCAATATAGGCCAATTCCAAGTCAAAACGGAGTCAGTGCCTCGTCAGTGTTCTCCAAGTCAGACAAGATCTGCCTTGGTACCACAAACTTGACATATCAATACAATATCATGGAAAATTCATGGAATATCCAAATTGTCCAAATATCCAATCCTCAAACCGGGGAAAGGGCCTGCCAGAGCCTTCTGACATCGAAAACCCTCCAGATCATCATTTGCGAAGGCGTTGGCAAGTTGGAGAGTTGCTGTGACAGTCCAGGCTCAGAGGATTTACAAGATCAAAAATACCTAAAAATAGAACTGGACTGCTAAGAGGTTTGAGAATGTTTGAGAATTTTGAGATGGTTTGAGGGCAAAAAGTGTTCGAAGAAACTTGCCATCAGCCTTCCGACTTCTGGTCCACTTGCGTTCCAAGGTGCTCGATGGCTCTGATGTCTTTCTTTCCAGACTTGGTGATTGGCAGTCCATCCACCTCAGCCGCCAGCCATGCAAGGCATCAAAATTGCAAACGACTTCGTTGACTTCGTCGATCCAAAATCTTGCGCTCCAGGGCACCGGAACCCACACCTGAATCACAAATGCACATCAGGCTGTGAGGGAATCACAAAGCCGCATGACATCTGAGAATAAGATTAAGATACATGTTTAAAAAAGGACATAGTAGACAAGCAAAATGTCTTCCGAGTAGCAATCAAATTGGAGTGCTCATAGTTTTCCTGCCCACTGTCTGATTGTCGCAAGCCAGTTTGTGCCACTACTCGATTCTGTGCACAAAGTTTGAAGACAAAATATTGACTGAGATTATCTAGATTAGTCCAAGCTCACTCCAGATCCATTGCATTCAAAGCAATCCAATGAATGTCCTTCGCAAAAGTCTTCACCCTTTCAATGTCTGTAGTGCACGTCACAGCATACAAACTCTCTTTGAACTTTCTCACGCAGACATCCTTGGTACAAGTCAACTAAACAAGACTAGATAAGTAAGCTGTTGGAACAGCTGCAGCTGCAATCTTGACACTTCTGACAACACCCAAAAAGCCGTGCTTGAACACCGTAGGTCCTACAAACCAGCTGAGAAGCCTTCACGACAGTCTCTTTCATCAACAACGACTCGAGTCCATCCGTGTCTACTCGAAATCCACGGACCTTCACAACCTCCACAGCTCCAAATAAACACATCGATGGAATTTGATAAGTCATGAGTCGGTCATGAGTAATGACATGTAATGACTCCATCTGCATTTTTCCGCGTTTGTCCAAGTGCAGCGCCTTGTCTACTCTGCCCATGATAAAAATATGCCCGTCTTTAATTTGAGCTCTATCACCTCGGTCAACGACTTCACTCAGTTGGCATCATGAGACAATGGCCTGGACGAAACATGACGAAACCTGGAACCAGGAGACCAAGTTGGAGGGCGAGACAAGGCGCCTGTTCTGTAAGTGTTGGTGAAGCCGTCCTCATTTCTTCTAAATGCAGACGACCTCAGCAAGTAGGACCAGGGATGTCTCAGGATTTTGCATTGAGCAGTGTGGCAAAGCATCGAAGGTGTTCCTGGCTGAAGGTTCTGGATGCTTTGCTGCTTTGCAAATTCTGCTTTTTTCTTTGCCCCTTCCAGAGGAGCTGAGTTAGAGGCACTGTTGGCGGCAAATAGCCATCGGCAACATTCCAGCCAGAAATCACCAACTCCTCATTGATAACGAGTTCTTGTCTGCAACATGCAGTATCTTTTGATGGCTGTTGGCAAATTGTTGGCAAATCGGTTTCATTTGAGAAAACGGTGTCACTAGAGTCACTAGAGTCACTAGAGTCACCAGAGGGCAAGCCTTTGGGAAGCCTTTGGGAACATTCAATTCTTCGAAGCTCCTCATTCTCGATGGTCATCTGATTGTTCCAGCAAACGATATTGGCGCTCAGTGGCGCAAAGGGCATGTCCATGCCTGAGAGCAAGCACACTAAGCACACGTGAACGAAATAGCAATTGCATGCAATTGCACTGTCATATCTGTCATGGTCATTTGTTTCAAAATGTTTCAAACGCAGCCGAAGAGCATGCAATTTCCTCGGTCATTGGAAGGAATGCCATATCTGCTGCCTCAGAGATCTGGGCGCCTGAGGCGCCTGAACTCCACACGTAATGACCGAGTTCAACCTGAATCTTCATAAATTTCATAAGGAAACCCTGCATCCATCTGCATCCACTGCTGCCAAAAATCGGTCTCGGTAGTCGCGTAATTAACAACCAATCTAACCTGAGCCGCGTGGTTCAGAGAGCCGATTACACAAATTCCTGTGTCAACCTGTAATTCACCACTTCAGGTTCTCAGCCTTGTAAGCCTTCAAAGTTTCCTGGTTACCCGTGCTTGTGTAATTTCACCCAAGCAACATGAGGCCACTTTTTCAGCCAGCTTCGACATGTTGACAAAGGCAAAGCTTCGCCACCAACGAAGACTTCCTCCGAAAGCGCTTGATATCAACGAATGGCAGGTATTGTCAGGTATTGTCAGCTTCTGCTGACTTACTCTTTTTATGCACGTTGCTAAACTCAGTAATGCGTGAGACGAGAAGACTGTTCAATCCTGGTGATGTGATCCAGTATGATCAAGTTCACAGGATAGTGGACACGGATAAAGTTTAATCATCATGTATGATCACTTATATACAGCTAACACAGGATGGAGGCATGATAGGGAATTTCACAACAGTTCACCTTTAAAAAAATAACAAAGTGACACAACATGACATAAAGTGACTATAAATTTCACCTGGACATGAGAATTCTCAGCATTTTTTTCGACCCGTCAACGTCCACTGTCGACAGAGTCGACAGCTCCTGCAGGTCGTTGGGCAACGTGTCCTCCACGGAGAGCAGCGCCGAGAGTTGTCCAGGCGTCAGGCAATTGCAGCGAGTCACCCTGTGAACAGCGCCAGTGCCGGGCTTGGTACAGCCGGGCACGCCCCGGCACCCCAGGACAGGATTACACCACCAGACAGGAAATAACAAGAAGGGAAACAGTCGGAAACAGTGGAACAAGAGAAGCAGAAACACTTCACCAAATACTGTTTGAGACAAAAGATGCACAAAAGCCACAAGTAAAAATGACATTGCACGATGCGTGCAAGTTCTGCATAGACTGCAGTTCAGTGATGCCCCACCTGTGTCTTCTGAAATATTGCATGAGCTGACTGATGTCTTGACTTTGCCAGTTGGGCCACACAACACATGTGCTGCCGGTTGTCAAAGGGATTTGCCAATACCAAATCCTTGGTCGGATGCGTGCATTTTTGCGTGCTTTCCTGCAAGTGGTGGCAACAAAATCAGGGCATGCTGAGCGCCCCACCAAAACAAATTGTAAGCATCTCCTTAGACACTCAAACTCCGCATCATTCTTGATTTCCAGGTATTAAAACAATGAGCAGAATCTGCAAACCCTCCTAAAATCATCTAAAATCTCCAAGACAAAGTGTGCAGCTAAAGGTCTTGCCCCTTGCGGTGGAAAATGGAACAGGTGCCATCTGGCCCAATGTGCAATGCCTCAGCAATGACTCAGCTCACTTCAGCACAACGGCATTGGAAGAATTGCCAGGCCCAGCAGGTGAATAAATTATAACTGCATACCTGGCATACCATGAACATAAGTAGTTTCTGTAATATCGCATATCGTAATATAATTTATATATCAATATTATATATATATATATCATATTCATTTATATTCATTTATATTCATTTATATTCATTTATATTCATTTATAGGCATTAATATTCCACATATTCCATGAAATTACAATGATATGCACTATTATGCACTACTGTACATCAATGATCAGAAATGACTGGTACAGCAGTGTATCCACTTCCACAAGGAGCGTCGGTGATCAGCGCCCGCTCAAAGTTTCTCGCAGACAAGCGGCGCCATTGGACGGTGGCCACAGACTTGGGGTTGCCAGTGGAGCCAGACGTATATTCAATGAATGCCACATCGTTCAAATCACCTCACAGTGGCAGAGGGACAGCAACACAGAGGTTGCATTCCCAAAAAATGGAATGGCCACTGACTCCTTCCCTCTGCACCCACTCATCCATGGAATTTGCTCATCCGTCAGGCAGAAAGGATTACGGCTCAATGCAGTCAAAGCCACCATCCATGTGCAAGCTGCTGAGTGGTTGCGACCAATCCAGCTGCATCCTTACATGATGTCATGCAGTCCATGTTCTTGAAATCGATTCATTTTTGACAAACACCTCAGGATACCGTTCTCAAAATAGGTGTGCCATACTGGCACAGGGTCGCCTCTACCACCCGCATCCGCAACCGTACCAACAGACAGAGAGAGGGAGAAAGAAAGTTTCGCACGAGCAGACGAGCATCTCATCCAAGTTGAAAACGCGCAAGTCCTGAAAGACCAAAGGCTTTGACATCGAAAGTTTCGCGGCTTCCACAGAAAAGCAAAGCCAAAAGCCACAAAAATCAGCAAATATCTGAGACTCGTTGAGAAGCAAGCATCTTAATCATCTCAATCATCTTAATCATGACACTTTCGCTGTTGTAGCTGCTAGTAACTGCTAGTAACTGCTAGTAACTGCTAGTAGCTGTTGTACGGTATATTCAATGTAGTTCTATGGAAAAGTAGAACAGAATGGAACAGATCAGGTCCAACGAGTCCTCCGTGACGGCCAAGTCCTGACCTCAGAAGCTCAGCACAAACCACGGCAAACTTCGTTTCTCATCGACCTTTGGTCGTGGTTCGTTTTTGTCCGATTGAAATCTATACCGGCTATACCCCGCAGACCCCTGCATACCCCTAGCCTATCTGTCTCAGCAGGAATGCATGATGAATTCACATGATATATCATATGCTGTAATCATGCTGTAATCAATGCTCTTGAAAGCTCAGCTCCAGCCCAGTTGCCATGCTTGGTGACAATGGCCTGGCTGGGACATGTTTGAAGACGATATCGTTGGCTCGAAGCACCCCGGTCCTTGAGTCGCTATAAGACCAAACAGAAAGACTTCGATTGAAAAAAAGGATGATCATCACCTGAAATGACAGATCAAAGCTTGCGATTTCATGAACTACATGACGCATCATGATGCATGACGCATCATGATGCATGATTCGCAATGACCTTTGCTTGACTTGCTCCATTTTCCGAGGCTACTGTAGGCTATCCAAAGCTATCCAAGTCTATCCAAGGCACCAACAGATGCACGGTGAAGCGCCCAGACATCAAAGCGAGGAAACAAATTGCGGAATAATCCGATGCGTCAATTCGCACAGCAATAGGTCCTGGACAGCAAGAAATAGCCAGGAATGGCTTGACTCGCTACCATTTTGGTACCGATTTTGGGACACACTCAAGTGAAGCAATGATCAAACAGCAAGGCATATGACATTATGATGATTCCATATGCCATCGAATCAAACATACCTTCTTCCACCTTTCTTTCAAGCTGGTGAAAGTGAGGCAGGATTGCATCAGGGCATTCATCCACCGAAAAAAAAAAAAAACTCGTGTAAACGAGGAGAAACACAAGCCTAAACCCAACCAGAAACGACTGAAGCCGCTTCAGGGTCGTCCTCTGCTCGGACAAAGGCCCCCTTCAAGAAGGCGATCCCGAAGGCTGCAAGCCGCAGAGCACATTTGCTGATAAGTCCATTCTCTGTCCTCCCATGAGATCAGAGTTTGGGATTGGCTTGGTTGAATATGATTGAACAAATGTTTGAATATGATACGATCTAAAGTTGAATCATATCTTATGAATCTTATGTTATTGAATATCATTGAATCATGAATTGGTGTCATACAAGGGACTGCATGTATGTATCTTACCATTCTTACCAACGTGTTCAGCGCCTCGTAAATCAATGCGAGTTTGTCAGGCCATCTTCTGGCATTCCTGCCATGGCACATCTTGGCACATCTCAGAGATCTCTCGATGCAAAATGGTGCAAAATTAGTGCAAATCGATGGCTCAACTCGCCTGAGGATCATGTCCTGGATTGTGGCCACATGCCTTCCAAACAACGCCATCATGGGGCCATGGGCGGCCACGGCTGACAGTTCCACCCACCTGGAACAAACAGCTGCCAGAAGGGGCTCCCAGGCGAGAGCAAGTCCCTCTGCAAGCTGGGGCAAAACCTGGCACCACGGCACCACTTTCTCATCCCAGAGTCAAACTGGTCAAACTGGGTTCGGCTCCCACTGCGTTTGTCTCCCAAATGGGAAATTGTTCAATCGAATCATAGGTACAAAAACCTTCTTGACTTCTCCTCAAATCTCCTCAAATCTCCTCAATATTTTCAGTTTTGCTCGTTTCAACTGATTTTGTTTACTCTTTCAGAAATTTTCACTCTTTCACTGCTGCCTGACAGTTTGGCAGCTCCGCGCAATCCGAATCCGTTCGATCCACAAAGCAACCCAGTGGTCTAAAGCGTACACGCAAAGGCCACACCTCACACCACGTGCGGTGACTACCAGTGCTGCAGTGGTGAACAGGTAGGATTTGGGACTTGTGGGACTTGGGATAGCACTTGTGCCATGCCTTCAATGTGGACTTTGTTTTCAACATCAGACAGCTGGACTTTGTGATCAGTGTGTTTGTGAAGACTGAGAGCATCACTTCCTCCACAGTCCCACACAAGTAGACCTCAGGAAACAAGACATTGCTGGGAACTGCAGGTTGCTGCACTGAAAACCAGAAATTTCCACACTGACTACAGTCCACAGAGTCTATGTTTGCCGAGACAGAATTCGTTCTTCACCAAGCCCCAAGACTGTGAGCCACGGGGACATGTTTGTGCAAAGTGCAATAAAGGAACATTCTCTAGACCAGCGGGACACTGGTCAGCTGATGCAACACGCACAGGCAGTTCATGTCCTAAGAGACCAAACATCAAAATCGGTTCAGCCCAACAGCTTCACAAATGAGTCCGGCATGGAAAGAATTCAGTAAATTCAAATGAGGTGTCACCAGTCAGTCAATTCAACACCCACATCAATCAGCAACATCCCAACATATCCATACATATCCGACATATCGGACACATCTTGACATATCTTGACATGTCATGCCCGGCTCTGCTAGGCGAATGCCAGGGTTCTAGAGGATGAGCTGGGCAAGGATGAACAAATAATGCACACATCCTGACATTCAAAATACGTTGAAATTGAAATATGTTGAGAATCACACACTGAATCCTGGTAATTCCTGGCATGCCAAAAGTGCTTTGAATTTTGTGACATTTCTGTTTCACTTGGAAGATCTCCTCCAATGCGACAGCGCTGCTGCTAAATCTGGCGAAATTCACAAACCACACCATTGAAATGAATCAAAAATGTCAAACCGACACAGGGTTCGACAGCATCGCATGGAAAAAAAACATCAAATAAAAACGTTTGCAAAACAATGAAACTGCAAATTTTGAATGCAAAAAAAAACGCAAATTCCAGTCCAGTTGCAAACAAGTTCATCAATCCAAATTCAAGTCCAAGGCACTGCACAGGTTGCATTGGCAAAACTGATGTTCCAATATCAATCCGTATGCATTGCCACACACAATGGATCGTACAAAATCGTACAAAATCACTGCAGGTGAAAATCCAATATTCCAGTGAGAACAGTTTGATCTGTGCGAGTCTTAAGTGAAGGTGTTTTTGTCTCAGGAGCATTCTTGTTGTGCTTTGCTTTTGTTGCAATTGAACCAAAAAAATCTGCCGGAGTGAAAGGGTGTGGATCAGCAAAGCGCAATCAAGTCTGCACGGACACCGCATACCTTCCGATTTTTTTTCGTGGGGAAGGGGGGAAAATCGAAATGCCAAAACCCAATGAAACCACTTCAGAAAGAAAAAAAACAACAACACAACAACTCATCGCATCCTTGGATGTCATTTGATGTTTCCTGACCGCGGCCCAATGAAATTTGCTCACATACATCGTCTCAAATCACCAGTAGATAGACACTGACATGATGATTTTGAGTGTTGTTGCACAAAGCGTCCGGTCTGGCAACGGCTAGGTCCGCCAACCGAGAATCTCAGCATGTTGTTCGCTTTTCATTGGAAACCCAGTGCAGTTACAGTACATACTGTGTGAAACGGGCCAAGGTCATCGAGTTTGCATGATACAATCAACATCATTCCACAAATCATCACCGATGCATCACCAAATTCGATTTCCAGGATCTTGTCCTCAAAACTACCCCACTTTGGAGATACATAGATTCATGTCGCTTCAGCATCAAGAGTAGGCCCTTCAGAGCTGGGGCATTGCTCGGCTGTCAGTTGCCCTCGAAAAAGTGGGGGAGTTGCAACCAAAGTTGGTTTGATTGGGATGGTTTAAGAGAAAAATGTAATCCGTTCCTGCAAATGCTCCCTTCAAAGTCCGGCAGGGTTGCAAACGGGGAACTGGGTTATAACGCCAGTTCTCAATGGCAGTTCGGTGGGATGGAAGGTACAGTGGGCAATTTTGCTACGTGATATGTTGGTGCAAGACATCTACCCTGTCTGGTCACGTTTTGTTTTGTTTCGAGCCACTGCCACGTCAATCCTGACTTGGTCTACCTGCCTCCATAAAATTCACAAGAATTATATGTAGAAATGTCAGTTGGAGAATTCCAAAAATAGTCAGACTTGAATATGGACGCGAACTTTGTTGAAGAGTTGTTAAGCGGATTTGTTTCTTCTGGAAGCGTTCGAAACCGTTTTTTTTCAAGGGGCGGGGGGGGCCAAGATAATTATTACTACGCAACAATGCTGCTGCAGGCACAGTGGACAGGCAAGAAGCAACAGGAGCGGCAAGGGTGAGGGGAGGTGGCTGCGGTGACTCTTATCATTTGGCTGAGCAGTGGGCAATGCATTGGTTTGGGAAGCAGAAGCAGCTACACGCGGGAGGCAGGTGGGGAAGGGGGGGAGGGGGGCCAAACTATTATGGACGATTATTATTATTAGGAAGTGGCAATGGATGACTGCGGCAAGCGGGGGAGCAGCTACACGCGGGAGGGAGGTGGGGAAGGGGGGGGAGGGGGGGGCCAAACTATTATTATTTTATTTTTCTGAAAAACAGGCAACGTGCTCACACCTCAGATTTTTCTCGTCGCTTTTGAGCCACTTGTTGGGCCACGGGCAAGCACAGATTTGTGCGTGTCATCCTTGCACCAAGAGACAGGACATGCTAATCTTCTCTGTATCGTTTCAACTGCCTACAACCTATCACATGGGTGTGAGTGCCATGACTGAAGTTTGACACCCCACCTTGGCAACTTGTTCCTTTAGAACTTGTTGTCATTCTTGAAACTTCCATGCAAACTATGGCTGTGTTTCAGCCAACTGTGCTATTACATTCAGCTCTCATCCTAGGTTGTCAAGGCCGCTGAAAAAAAAAATCTGTCTCTCACTTGGTTGAATTCGTTCGCCTGGGCTGTGGCAAACATTCCATTGCCTCATGCTTTGATTGCCTGCCACATGCCTTCAAGCTATGTCACGTAGGGTCTCGATCTCTTGCATCGTTCGTGTGAATGTCGCAGCAGCTTCCCAATCTCCTTGTTCTTCAGCCTGAGCTCGTCGGCTCTGCAATGAAGCCAGCGCATTCTGAAGTCGAAGTTGGTTGGCCTGAGAAAAGGCCAGCATTCGGTCATGATCATATTCATCTCTATCTCCAAAGTGGATTGCCGCCCACTCATCTGGGTCGGAAACCTCTCCTTGATCTGACTCCAAATAGCGTCTCCTGCGATCTTCTGGAGTTTCTCCATCCATATCGATGTCCTTGTCCAACTCAGACTCACGAGCTGCACGGTCAATATGATGACCATTGAGATTTGCTACGTGTTGCAACGCAGCTTCAGCTAGATCCACATTCTCAAAGAGTTGAGGCTCAGGTTGGGCTTCCACATACGGTTCCTCCAATGCTGCAAGTGCTCCAACTGGATACTGGCCACCAGTCAGATACTCGTCCAAGCTTTCGTAGACACCTTCCATGTCAGTCATGAAGTCACCTTGTTGATTGGATTCCCTGAACCTGTCGTGCAAATAACAGATTTCTCGGCGAAGCATCCACCAGGCTAGCCACAAACTTGGTTTGATCAGCAATCGAAACCTGCAAGCCATCAATGCCGAAGCATGGCGAATCGTCACCATCCGCATCCATTCGTAGTGCTTCCAAATCAAAGGTCCTGATAGGAGAAATACCACTCCAGCAACCAATGAAAACATTCCAATGATCTGCGCCACCAGGAAGACAAACTTCATGAAGTAGTATGTGCAGCCGGTACTTGTGGTGACTGTCCATTCTGCCAGTGTCCACAAAGCCAGTTGCACGCCATCGCTGTTGGTCTCGTCCATGTCTCCACCTGCCACAGATCCATGATTGAAAAGGAAGTCACTGTTGCAACCTTTCAACTGCATGCACATGTTCATGCTTGCACCAGCCATTTGAATGAGTCTCATGCACTGCTCCATGGTAACCCTATTGATTCTTCTGATACGTCTGATCTCGTTGTCATCATTTGTTTCACTGTCATTTGGAGAAAAGAGTCCAATGAGTTTTCCCAAGAACTTTCTGCGTTCTCCACTGAGACGTTTCGTGTTGAGATCTCCAGGGTTGATTTTGGTACTGATTTTGAAAATCGAAAATACACCAGTCCGCAGCAAATTTTGAAAATAAAACTGCTTGATCTGGATGTGCTTCAATCTCCCTGTTCCAGTTCTGCGGATCAGTGCTAAGGCCGAAGACGAATCCATGAAAAGCCTTTGTTGTACCACCTCATTGCTTGTTTCACTTTCATCACCAGCTAAGAACTTGCACAAACGGAATAAAAGAATGCATTCCACCATCAATCCATTTGCAGCGTAGAGTTCAGCTTCACAGCTTGAAAGTGCCACTGAAGCCTGAGTCCTGCATATGCTCATCAGCAGGGCTCCATTCAAGAAAATGAGGCCAGAGCTTGTGCTCCGTCTTGTCGTTCGGCAATCAGCCCATGAGCTGTCACTGAAAGCTTCCAGAGTAAAACGACCTTCTGTTGACCATTCTGGGATTGTTGCTTCATTTTGGATCAGGTCGTCATTCCTCCAGAAATCACTCAAAGTCTTTCCTTCCTCTGTTGTTTTCAAAAGGATTCCACTGTCAGGCGTCCCATCAAGATAGGAAGTCAGGTGTTTCAGTGCTGCCATCGCCTTTGTGCTTGGTTTTGACATGTATGATGACAGAGTCTTTACTGCAAATTGGATATCCGGTCTGTCCATTGCAATGTACAACACCAACCCAAGACCAGATCGAAATAATGCAGCCTGCTCGTTGTCCAATGTCTCTGATTCAATCACAAAGTCAGCACTGTAAGCTTCCAATGTTGCATGGTATGGGAGGCCCTTCTTGCGTCTTGCGCTCACCTTCATCATTGAAACCAGCTTTGGAACATACATTGCATTTGATTGTATGAGGATTCCATCATCTCTCATAGTGATCCTCTTTTTCAAATACATGAGTTGCTCTCCACTGGCCGGACAATGGGGCCCATCGACTTTCATCTTCAATGTAGCTCCAATTGTGCTTTTGAACCATTCTACATCATCTGGCAAACATGCTAGGAGAATGTCGTCCACGTGGATGTTCACAAAGATCTTCCTGTTCAAGTCCTTGTGTCGCATCACTGTTGGTGATCCAGGGAATGATACCAATCCTGCATTTTCACATATGGAGGCAAAGTGTTGATGCCATTTCAATGCTGCATTTCGTTGACCTGGAAGACAACGAAGCAAACGCCAGTGAGTGTCAGGTTTACCTGTCAAATCACGAACCCACTGAGGAATTTCAACATACATCTCATCTGTTTGAGGCACCATCAAAAATGCATCCGAAATGTCAAGTGAAGTCACCGAGAGGTTGTAAATCAACGCAAACACCAGCAACATTCTCACTGCAGAAAAAGCTGATGTAGGGGCAAAGCTATTTTCATCAGTGGCTGAGGTCTTGAATTCTCGAGCCACTACTCGGCACCTTCTGATCCAAGCATTGCCTCTGAAACGCCAGTCAAATACCAACGTTGTATCAACTGTGTTTTCTTGCGCAGCCTCTTCTGGAGAAAGGAAAACAGGTCTGATGACCTCCATGCGATGTAACTTTTCAAGTTCATCAAGGATTGCACGTTCATCAAGCTCTTGGAGTT
This sequence comes from Cladocopium goreaui, assembly GCA_947184155.2. NCBI lineage: Eukaryota > Dinophyceae > Suessiales > Symbiodiniaceae > Cladocopium > Cladocopium goreaui. The sequence goes on along the minus strand of CAMXCT020000668.1, from coordinate 1,284,823 downwards.
TCTCTGGGCTCACATCTGGTGGGCCTTCTCCTTCACCATGTTGTGCTATGTATTCATCCTCAAGGTCAGGATACTGAAAACCATTCTCCAAATCACCTGTGAATTCATCCATCTCATCGTTGTGACAAATCTCAATGTCTGCCACTTGGTTCACCTTGCTTTCAAACTTGGCCGCCTTGCTCTTAGGAACAATAGCTGGATCATCATCCATCTTTTGCATCTTGGCACGCTCGTCAGTCAAAGGAGTGCTGGAGGGATGTTTGCAAGAACCAGAGGGGATTTCTGCATCTTCATCACTGTCTGCAACCGGAGTGACTGGGGCTTTCAACATGCTTGGTGACACAGCCCCACCTTGCTCAAACATCTCTTGTTGCCCATCTGTATCTGAAACATCATCCAATCCAACGTTCTCCCAAGCATTCACCTGTGCCAAACCATGGTGTTGTTGAGCAACATCACCATCGTCAAGAGCTTCTGAAGCAGAATATCCATCTGAAAGAACTTGGTCACGCACTGCTTCAGCTTCTTCATCTATCTCCTGTGGTATTGGACCTTTCAAAGCGATGATCTTCTGTTTGGCTCTCACCGCTGGTTTGTGTCCAAAAAAATCCAAGGGTCCATCAGTAAGGCCAAGGATGAGCTCAGCATCCCATTGATTGTTGATCTTTCTAACAGCTCTTGTTCGAATGACACACTGCCCTTCTGTCCAAAGAAGATCCATTCCAGTTGTCTCTTCCTTTCCCAACCAAGCTCCCTTCTTCCATGCCGGTTTGTACTTCGATGACTTGGGGTCAAGGCCATACACAGTTTGACCAAAACATGCCACCTTTCCATGGTACGGTCCGCCTCGAAGGGATTGGTGTGGTGTCACCTTCATGGTGGAGTGAACTTGATAGTGGTTGTAGAGCCAAGCCGCATGCATTGCAGCCCATTGCACTACTGGATGCCCAGCTGGGACCACAACCTTCATCTCACCTTCAAGTTGACAAATCAGGGTTTTCTGGATACCCCTGACAGTTTGAACAGATCTTTCAGCCATGCTCGTTCTGGATTTGTCACCAACCTTGTTCGCAGTAAGATGTGTTGTAAGTTCAGATTTTGCCCTCACTGATTTGCAAAAGTTGGCACCGGCCACCAAAACAGGCTCGTTGTCAAACGCCAGTTCAACTGTTCCATCTCTGACACTGCCAATAAAGGTTACCAAAGCACGGCCAACTGTTTGTGCATTGCGTTGCTTCAGAGGGGCAACTGCAGCATATCTCGACCAAACATCCACCATGAGGAGTGCAACAACTGCACCTTCTTTTCCTGGTTCCATGAAGAAAAAGTCACATTGAATTGTTGGAAATTCCCTTTGCGCTTCACCTGCAGGATCTGGAACATGAGAGTGATGGTCGGCTTTCGATCTGCTCATCACACAGTATTTGCACCAAGGTTGAAATGGTACGTGTGTCAGATCATGGAGTTCTCTTTCCCGGTCACTAGGCTGAGGAGGCACAGAAATGGGTTGTGCATCCAACTGCAAAGACTTGTATTGCTCTTGTGCAGCAAGAACAGCTTCTCTCTTCAAAGCCAACTCAACAGCCTTTTTGCATCTGTCATACATCCTTGTCCTTGATCCAGACTGTGATATACCAAGCCACCTGCAAGCATCACGCAAGAGCCGTATGGTGGAACTGGGAGTTACCACCAAGTCATCATTGATAACCAACATTTCCTGTTCTGCTTGAAGTTCAACTTCTGGAGCTGCTTGGATTTCTTCACCAGGTTCAACTTCGGGCAATTCAATCTGTCGTCCTCCATCATCTGGCGGCAAGACCATTGGGTTTGAAGAGCTCGAAGGTTTGGACTCAGGAATCTCATCACGCAAACCTGTCACACCAAATTCTTCCTGTCCAAATACAACATCACCGCTCTCGTCAACTACCACCAGTCCAAAATCCAACAAAGATTGAGGTTCAACACCAAGTAGAGTCAGGGTTTCACATTCATCTTCAAATCCAATCGTCAGAAGAAATTGATCGATCATTCCAAAAGGATTTCTCATGTCTTTGAACTTTCTGGATAGCTCCACCACTGTCCAAGCTCTACCTTTCTGGTGTTTTCTGATCAATGTCGTTCTGTAGGGCCAAAAGGGCCAGACACCTTCAGGGTTGATGAAGTCTGTGGTCACTGTTCGAAAGAATGGTGTGCCGCTTGAAGTCATTTCCCAGGAATTCATCGGGGCATTTTCAATTTCATCTTCCACATAAACAACTGTACGCACTGCAAACTCAGCATCGCCATCAGCTGCCACGCAAGTGCTTCCAGAAACATCTGAAATCTGCCTTACCTGTGCTTTGATGGCAAAAGAGCGATTTCTGTACTCCACTGGTATCCTGATCTCATTCCCAGGAGATTGAAGACTCAAGCTGTCATTTGTTTCATCTTTGAAGATTGTCCATCCACCCTGATAGAGCTGTCCCAATGACACAAGACAGGACGTGACATTCCCTACTATAAACTCGTGTTGCAGCAATACCTCTTCACCTTCTGTTGTCACCGCAATCAACTCAGCTTGTCTTGTTCCAGTCGTTTGCAATGCTCCTCCCTGGCAATTTTGGAGAGAGCCTGAACCAAAGTTGCTATTGCTATCTGGTTGATAACGAGCTGGAAGAAGGCTGACATCTGATCCACTGTCAAGGATCACCCATTCATTTTCACATTCACCATCAACAACTTCTGTCCATGTGCTTTCGGGATCATGAAATAAAACCATACGCACCTGTGACAAACATGGAGATGTTGGAGAAGTTGGGGAAGTAGGGCTTGAAGGATTTGAGAGTGCACCGCCAAACTGAAAGATTCTCCTCACCGTAGCACCTGGATTGGCCTTTGCTGCTGGCGCTGTTGATGAGGTAGCTGGAGAAGGTGGAATTGGTTCCTGCTTGTTGTTGGAGACCTGGTTCACCATATGAGGACAGTCACGGCTCCAATGACCAAACTCGTAGCAGTTTGAACACTGTCCATAGGCTATTTTGCCTCTTCCTCCTCCTTTCTTTCCTTTGGCTCCTCCTTTCTGATTCTGGTTGCCTTTCTTCCCTTTGGACTTTCCTTTTGTCTTTCCTTTGCCCTTGCCTTTGTTGGCACGTCCACGACCACGACCTCGGCCAAATGCCCAGCTGCTAGCCCATTCACCTCCAAAAGACCCACGGCCTTTCTGTTTTCCCTTTTGTTTGCCTTTGCCTTTTTCAATGCGGTCAACTTCCATGGGAATGGGGCCGTCATTGGATCCAGAGGCATAGTTGGGCTGGTCATTCACATGCTTCAGCACCTGTTCTGATGTCCAAGCTTTTGATACACGCTCGTATGAAGTGATCTTTTCGCGGATATCCACATAGCTTGTTGTATCTGTGATAGACAGCTGGATTTGCTCACGAAGTCGAGGTTGACAGCACTTGATGAGGGTAGCTGCCATCAATTCCTTGGGGTATGTGGTTCCACTTGCCTGCTCATACTCAAGCACCAGTTGTTCATAGTTCAAAATTGACTCCAAAACTGATCGATCCTTGTTGAAGCATGGATAGGATCCCAACGCCTGTGCCAGAGCCAAACTCCTCTGTCGTGTGCTTGGCATGCATTCCCTGTTAAGGGTAAACCACAATCTGAAACCATCTTTCATCTGGGCTTCTGCTCGAACAAGATGTGCACAACGTCCTCTTAGGTATGAAGTCAAAACCGCATAGAGCTTCTGGGACATAGCTCTCTCATCAGCGTTGTATGTTGACCAAAGAGGTGCATCATCTTTCTTTTCCAGCAAATCCAAAGCATCAGTATAGCGATTGTCCCCAAAACAAAGCCAGCTTGTGAATTGGTGCTTCCACTGCTGAAACATCATCATGTCCTCTCCATTGAAAGTGTCAGGAGGCTTAAGGATACGTGAAGCAGCCTGCAGTCCATCGTTTGTACTGCTACTGGCCCCACCTGGAACTGAGGCCTTCTTCAAGGCTTCTTCTGCCGCAATGGCCGCCCTTGTAGCTGCCTCTGCCATCGTGGTCATCCTTTGTAGGAACGCCTCCTGCATAGTAGCTTGTTCGGTTTGACCTTCCATTGCATGGGCACTGCTCATCCCACACAGGAAAATCACAGCCAAAAGTTGCCTCTGGGTATTCATTCTCAGTCTTCTAGTTTTCGTTCTATCCAACCGACATTGCAACCTTTTGCCATAGCTCAAGTGGCTCATGCCTGCACGTAGGTACCAAACCAGACATACCATTGCAGTCACTGTGGAGGCCAAAACAGCCAGCTGCATCACCGTACATCCTGCCAGGAAACAAACCGCTGCATGTACCATGCTCCATGTAACTGCCATCAGCCTGATTATGTTCTGAAAGAACTGCAAACCGATCATTGATGTTGTCACCACATTGAACTTGTTCTCGATGGTTGTAAACCTTGTCCAGTTGAAATCCAATTCACCCAGCTCTGCATGCTCACCCACGTCCATGGTCAAAATTCCTTGTGAACAACTCTTGAAGCTTTGCATAACCTGAAGACCATTGAAATTCTCTGCACTGCACGGTCCAGTACTGAGTTCAGATGCTTGGCATTGCAAAGCACTACCAGTTATACCAAAGAAGCTCATGTCACACGCACTGCAAATCGATTGTAATGCTAAGAATGTGCTTGCTCCCCATAGGCTCAAACTGTCGATCTTGCCAGAACCGCTCTGAAAAAGGTCATAGTTGTTGATCAAGCCAGAACTGCACTGAAAGTAGAACTTGCCAGCACTGCTCTGAAGATTGTTCACGTTATGGAAATTGCCAGAATTGCCATGGAAGTGGTTACCACACTCATGAAAAATAAAATCTTTATGCACTTGCCAACCATGAAAAATTGCACTGTCGCGATTGCCAGAATTGCACTGAAAATGGCTTCCAACGTCTGTCCAGCGTCCTTGATTACCAACTGCCGCTGTGTCACATGGAAAACTCATTGCATCAGCATCATGCTCTGGGCTCCAAGCGTCATATCTGGTTTCCAGGTTGACATCGCATTTGTCATCTGCTGCGTGCATAAACTCACACACAACTGTATTGGGCTCAAACTGTTCCATCCAAGGTTTTGCATTCACTTTCACATTTCTATCCCATAGGCTATGGACACCCGGCCACATGCACATGTTGTATGAGACCAACATAGCAACGCCTCTAAGTCCAACTGACAGTTCCTTCTGTCCATCCAAATCAGTCCTCACAAACTCAGAAATGGATTTCGAATTTCTTTGCGGGCCTTGTCGTTCTTGTCCATGGATTCCAACAGCTGCTACCGAGAGAAACAGCATCAGGCACCGCATTGCCATATGGGATGCCCTGGTATTCACCAAAGCTCCCGCTGCCATCTGAAAAACAGGCAACGTGCTCACACCTCAGATTTTACTAGTCGCTTTTGAGCCACTTGTTGGGCCACGGGCAAGCACAGATTTGTGCGTGTCATCCTTGCACCAAGAGACAGGACATGCTAATCTTCTCTGTATCGTTTCAACTGCCTACAACCTATCACATGGGTGTGAGTGCCATGACTGAAGTTTGACAATTTTGTTTTTTTTGGGGGGGGCCCGAGGACTATTATTAATTAAGGAAGTGGCAATGGATGAGTGAGGCAGGCGGGGGAGCAGCTACACGCGGGAGGGGGGGGGGGGGGAGGGGGGGGGGAACTATTATTCCTTTTTTTTTTCGGTGGGGGAGTCGCTGAGGATTATTATTATTAAGGCGTTGGCAAGGGATGGATGTGGCCAGCAGTGGGAAGGGTTGCTTAGCATGATGTTTTTTTTGCTTGCGGAGGGGTACACGCGGGAGACAAAGGGGGAAGGGGGGGAGGGGGGGGGAACTACTACTTTTTTTTTCTAAGGGGGGGGGTTCGCTGAGGATTATTATTAAGGCATTGGCAAAGGATGGGTGTTGCCAGCGGTGGGAAGGGCTGCTTAGTATTAGCCTGGCCTTCATTCACAGGAAAGTGGACAGGCAAGAAGCAACAGGAGGGGCAACGGAGAGGGGAGGCGGTTGCGGTGACGAATATTGTTTGGCAAAGCATTCGGCAATGCATGGATTTGGCAAGTTCTATTTAATGCACTTCCCTCACAAATCAAAAGGCTACTCAATCAAGCTCTTCTTTTTCCGGTGCTGTTGATCTATCTGTTTCAGGATGCCATTTCTGCATCCCTACAAGCAACAAAGTTTTATGGATCGATTCGACCGATCCATCAGGATTTCAATGTGAGTAAGCCCAAGTGAGATCACTAGCAGTGAAGAAAAAAACAGCCGCAACAAGATATCAAGCATAGAGTATCTGACGACAAGGGCTGTGATACATTGGAGATGGCCATTTCGGACGCTCAGCACTTTCAAAAACCCTGGAATGGTTTCCGTGATTGAAAACGGGTGCCAAGAGAAGAACAAATGAAACAGAATGATTTGAGCATCATCAACAATACCCCCATTGTGGGCTGTATGAAAGCGCTGAAGTGAAACTGAATTCGCGAAACCCCCAATCCTCGAGGTAAAATGAACAGATTAACACCATGAAGAGGGCCAAGTAAAAGACAAACATGAATGACAACGTAGTTAAGGTTGAGGGAGGGTGGGGAAAATTCAGGACTAAAGCAAATGATGTTGTGAGCGAAGTGCTTGAACCAGCGTTGCGGGGTTGATTAAATAAAACATCCATGAACAAGTACATGAAAAGTTCTATTTAATGCACTTCCCTCACAAATCAAAAGGCTACTCAATCAAGCTCTTCTTTTTCCGGTGCTGTTGATCTATCTGTTTCAGGATGCCATTTCTGCATCCCTACAAGCAACAAAGTTTTATGGATCGATTCGACCAAATGAAACTATAAAACGGTGTTGGTTTGAAACGCATAATAAGAATACCAAACGAAGAGTGGATCAAATCAGCACCGGAAAACTATGAATTGGGTAGTGACCAAAGAAGTTGAAGACCCTGTGGAACCACGCGCAAGGATGATTTGATCATCCACAAATCAGCTAATGTAATCTTGGCACGATTGGATGGTGTGAAACCTGGTGGAAGAGGAGATTCAAAGTCCCATCTGCTTAAAAGATCTGCTACGGAATTGTCAATGCCACTAATGTGGGAAGTATCCATATCTACATTTAAATAACTACTGAGTTGGCCAATTTTCTCCAAAAAGAAACAAAGTGGTTCGCTGGTAGTGAAAAGTTGGTTGACACCAGCTTCTGCCGATGTATTGTCGCTCACAGTTGGAAGTGCCACTCGGAGACGTTGATGAGGATATTGAAAAGCAAAGGTGTAAAGTAAGGCCATCTGGGCCAGAGTCTCATAACAAGCAATGTCTTTCTGAGCTTCCGATCTCATTGGTAGTCCCAGTTCAATGACTTCCGTAACACTGAATTGTTCAGAAAACCAAAGTTTATGTTCATCCAGTTCAATGAAGCCGCCAATTTGAAATGTGGATCCCATCGCACAGGCATCGGCTGCTGAAAACCCCGGCCAAATTGGTTTTGGGTACATAGAACGTAGTGGACATAGGTGCATGATCCAAGTACGAAAAAGCTGAAGGCATCGTACACTAGATTTACTCAAGGTTCTTTTGCTAGAATTGGGGTTTCGAATCCGAAGCCAGAGTCGACGTTCTGAAAGTCGAATATTTGCCAAGTCCAAAGTTCGGGCCACATGCCAGGGTCAATGCTATAAAGGGAAGCTGGAGATGAAAATAGATCTGCATAAAAGTGTTGAAGTAGAGGTCGCATGCCCGAAAATAGCTGAGTCACCCACATCGCCAATCCAACAAATCGTTCAATATCGCGTTTGTGGATGTAGGTTTTTCCAGAAATAGCATCAATGAGGTTGATCAGTTTTGTGCGCTTGGTCGGGTCCAAGGATACTAATCCCGCAGAAAAATTAAATCTCCAACCAATCCATTGTAGCTCTTTGGCAATCACAGATTTCTTCCAGCTGATGGGAATCTTCATCAGTTGAAAGAAAATGCAAATGAATGCTGATGACAGAGGAAGAATTTTCCAGTTTTGCGAAAATAGGAAATCATCCACATAAAGCCTCAGGGCGTGCTTGATGTATATCAATAAATGCCAGAGTCTGACCAAAAATCCACCTAATCGTCCCCACCAGTGTGCACTGAAAATAGCGCCAAAAGGTGCCACCCGATAAAAATAGAAGCGGCCTGCATGCGAAAATCCTAGTAGTCCTCTCTCAAATTCACGAATGACTACCCTTTTGTGGGCTGCTTTGACGTCTAGTGAAGTGATAGACCACCCAGTTCTTCATCATTGTCACGGAGTGGGAACGTTCTCAATACATCTTTGGAGGTTGGAAGAGCTTGATGTTCACGGACATAACATGAAGAATTGGTGCCACAAATAGAGCCAGTCGAGGATCTCCTGAGTCTGAAATAGCAATGCCCAGGCGACCAACAGCGACTCCTGTTGGCCAGCGTGTCTGTGCATCCTCGATTGTTCCATCAAATTGTTCCACACATCCTTGGTTTACTTCAGCTTGTACCAGTTCATCCATAAGTTCGGGTCTATCTGAAGAGGAACGCCGGTTATCCATGTGGATGCTGAGTGGTTGACGACCCAGATTGTCATCGTCTGTTTTCTTCGCAAAGCAGTTGGATGGAGGGATCGTCACTACACCCAGTGGGGACTCCTCCAATGAGGGAATTCATCTTCCAGAAATTTTGAAAGAGATTGTAAAATATTCAGATGCATTGGTTGGTGGTCGCGAATTGTCCAATCAATGTCCAGGTGACGCTCCTGCATCCAATTGACCAGGTGTTGTCGAAAAGGCTCCAATTCTTTCTCAGAAGGTTGATTGTTCCAATTGTTTTGTCATATTGATTATTCAGTTTTTCGACTATCACATTCATAACGTCTTAACAAGTCAAACCAGACCATTTAGGCTCTGAAGGAGGCTCAAACAGTCGTTCTCCCTACATCTTCAACCTCCTGTACCCACAGCGCCACTTCACACATTTTTGAAATTTCTCTTTGCAGAATCTCTCGATCACTCTTGTCAGCTGGCATCTTTTCAGCTGCGTTGCAGAGGAGGCCCGCACATGGCACATACGAAGCCTGATTTCAATTGACTTTCCGGCCCCAGAAATGGAACCTGAAAGCGCACATGTGGTATCAGCTGTCTCCGTTCCCTAGCTCCAATGCGGCGATTGCAATGCAGCACCACCCAGGCAACATTCACCAATCCGTCGCTACTCCGCGCTACTCCGCTACTCCGATTCAATTACCCAATGTAATTGACACGATATCGAAACGATGGCGGAGTAAGAAAGCCTTCAATATTTCACCTTCCCACATCTTTCCCTAAGCAGATTCTTACTCCATCCCATTTTAAATTAATACTATTAACTAATAACGGGATTGACTGAAAAGATCATAATTCATGTTCTTTCTGGGCTGAAAACTTCGGTAGGAGTCTAGAGGAGCAAGGGGGGCCAACAAGGGGCAGCAAAGTGTTCAATACAATGAATCAAATGGAAGCCGACCACCTGCGCGAAAACCCACAAACTCCGCAACAGCAAGAAACAGTTCAAGCAATCACCTAAGGCTGCAAAAGGCTGATGCGCCTTCTTTTAGCAGCAAACAATCAAGCCACCAGACGAAACGAAATAATCAAAAGCTACCTCCAACTGGGTTCAAGCAGCAACCGATATGCACCCCGCTTGCCCCAACAAGAAACAAAATCATCTACAAAACAGCTTGCTCCGACGGACCCAATTCTGGGTTCGGAAAACCTTCTCAAAACCGGCTTCGCTCAAAAGGGCCTCCCTAGTTGCCCTTCCGGTCGCCATAAGCCACAAAGCTTCATTGAAACCAAAACGTTGCGCTTCTGCAACCTTGATACGTACAAGAAACAAAGTGGGACGCAGAGAGAGAAAAAGCATGTATTAACACTTACGCTCATGCTAGTGCGTCGCAAATCTGCTTGCAAAACCTCTGCGGGCAGCAGCAAAATTCTCCGATGGCTGACCCCACTTTTGGGTCCAAATCTGGATCCCAAAACGGGGCCCAAGCAAAGACCTAAAAAGAAGGAATGAAAATGTGATCCAATTCTGGACCCCATTTTGGGGTCCATATTTGGACCCAAAAATGGGGTCAGCCATCGGAGAATTTCGCTGCTGCCCGCACATGTTGTGCAAGCAGATTTGCGACCCTGCAGCTTGAACATGAATGTCAACTCATACCTTTTTCTCTTTGTGCGTCCCAAGTCCGGTTGCTACTGTCAAGGTCCCTTTATCGCAGCCATGTTTTGACCACTTTTTTGGGCCCTGTTTTAGGGGCCATGATGAAGCAGGTTTGTTGGCATTCGAGGCGCTCCAAGGCTTACCGAGGCCTGCCCGAGGCACGAGGACAAAGCGAGGCTCACGGGGACTCGAATCTATATAATACTATTGTTGGGGTCCCTTAGCAATGATTGATGGTGTGGCAGTGGGACACTGCGGTGACTTCTGGACTTGCAAAAGTACTGCTGTTTGTCAAAGCTGCGCCAGTTTGGGCAAAAAAAGGTCACTGCAGAATCTCATTTTCGGAGCTGTAAAACATTGGCCTTGGACTCCAAGAAGTGGTCCTCCCCAGTTGCGTTGAAAAATTGATGGTCAAACAATCCCCAACTTTGATCCACTTGCGTCATGCGAAGACCTTTTTGTGTGAAAGTTTGGTGAGAGGATGTACAGTGTACTGAACCACCTTGAACCTACTTGAACATCTTTAAACCTATCTTGGAACAATGTATGTGCAGGTGAACAGTTAGGAAACCATTTTAAGTTTGTAGGAACCGATCTGTGAACTAGAGAACCCATAGGAACCTATAGGAACCAGGTAGGAACCAATTTGGAACCAAACGGAACCAGTTTGTGCATGGAAGAGCTTGGAAATGAATTTTCGTTTGTTTTTGTGGTTTGTGGTGTTTTTGGATGTTGTTTGACCCATGTCCTAGGAACTTGATGTTGTGACTGTATTTGGTAGGAGTTTTGTAGGGTATTTGTGAGTTTGAGCTGAAGACGTTTTATTTGGAGAAGCTGGAAGAACGCTTTTAAAGCTTGAGAACTCTGAAGTAGTTTGAGAACGTTTGAGTGTCACTGCGTTTTACTCTGCACGACTCTTCTAAGAAGAGTGACTGAGCTGTCCAACCTGTGTGGTTTGGCTCAAGTCCGAGCTGTGAAAAAGAGCTGCCACGCCGCGCTCGTGTTTTCACATGGCAGCGGAGCCATGAAATCTCTATAGAAGCGCTGACACCAAGGTCGTCTATAAAATTGCAAACGTTAACACTGGATAGGTACCCCCAAACAAAGGATTTTGGGGCAAACCAAACCTTTACTAAAGCAACCGAGGTGGCAAACCTCCATAGCAAGGCGATATATCATGTATACGTCATGCTAAAAACAATATAGGGGAATATAACGCGCAACATAAACCAAACATATAAACACATGAGGTGGCATCACAAAGCAAAACAACATGTGCAAACAAAGTCTCAAAAGTGGACATCACGTTCACCCTCTTTTTGTCACGTGGGGCAAGACATTCGATATCCAGCAAGCGATGCCCAAAATTGGCATTCATGCTCCAAACGATCTCATTCACAAAAATCGTTTTCTGTTTCCAACCAGGTCTCCAGTTGAGACACTCAACGAATCATCACCATACCAAAAAGATGTGAAAGTGCCACATCCCCCTACGGGAGTTCTCGTGCAAAACCAGGATGGTTGGCAGCGCGAGGTGTTCTGGGAAGGCCCAAAACATAACTCAGGTCGTCCAGAATCAGTAAACAGTCTTGCGCATGATCATGGAAGGATTGCGGATGTCCATAGGCTTGCAAGAAGGCAGAAAACTCGTGCAATCCTTGTTTGGCCTCGTCAACGTGTTGTGCTAAATGGGCGAACTGCGGAGCTGAAAGTGTGGCCAAACAGCGCAAGGGTCCATTTCGGTCGATCTGAGTTGGTGTATCGATAGTGGGGCAGTGTTGGCCCTCAATCATGGCAAGGGCTGAAGTAGTGGCCTTCCAGTACATCTTGGCGGATTGCAAGAAGATTGCATCTCCGCATTGGTGTAAGATGGTGTAGAAAATCTCCTGAAGTGATTCGACTTGGCTGAATTTGTCAAGGTCTAATCGGTTTTCATTGTCATGGAGAAAAGTCATATACAGCAAGGTCAGTTCCACGATTTGGGCAATTAAAGGACCGGATAACCCCACAAGTCAACTTCTTCCAACAAGCAACAAAAGAAAGGCAAAGACGGCATGGGGTAAGCAAGAAAGAGAAAAGAGATGGTGAAGGATTGGTGTGGAGTAAGTTATGTGTGGACGAGTATGTGTGAGTAAGTTGTGTACGGATGAGTTGTGTTTGTGGGTGAGGTGCGTGCGTGCGTGCGTGCGTCTGCGTGCGTGCGGCGGGCGGGCGGGCGGCGGGCGTGCCGGGCGCTCCGGCGCTCGGGCTCTCTCTTCGCGTGCGCGCGCTCGGCGCTGGCGTTCGCTTTCGCGCGCTTTGCGGTGCGTAGTGATTTTCTCTCTCTTTCCGCGCTCCCTCCCTGAAGGCGGGCGTGGGGGGGGTGGCGTGGGGTGGGGGGTGCTTGCCGTGCGTGCTGCGTGCGTGGGGGGTGGGGTGGGTGGGGGGGTGGGGGGGTGGGGGGTGGGGGGGGTGGGGGTGGTGTGTGTGGGTGTGTGTGGGTGTGTGTGTGTGGTGTGCGTGTGCGGTGTGCGTGTGTGTGCGTGTGCGAGTATGTGTGTGTGGTGTGCGGCCACGATCAAAGATGCCCCACGCCAGGAAGTGCGGCGAAGGGCAATCGATGCGTGACCATTGATTATGTGTCCGCAAACGTACAGCCACGCCTGCCACGCAAACCGACAGTAGATGTGAGTTTGTGCCACGCCTGCCACGCAAAGTGCCGCGGCGTCACAGGCGCCCAAGCCAGTCCAAGCGCGCCACCCAGTGACATGAGTGCCACGCCTGCCACGCAAAACGACGGTAGATGTGAGTTTGTGCCACGCCTGCCACGTGAAACGACGGTGGATGTCAGGTTGTGCCACGCCTGCCACGCAAAGTGGCGCAGCGTCACAGGCGCCCAATCCCGGCCCAAGGGCGCCACCCAGTACCATCTGTGCCATGCCTGCCACGCAAAACGACGGTAGATGTGACTTTGTGCCACGCCTGCCACGTGAAACGATGGTGGATGTCAGGTTGTGCCACGCCTGCCACGCAAAGTGCCGCGGCGTCACAGGCGCCCAAGCCCGGCCCAAGGCGCCACCCAGTACCATCTGTGCCATGCCTGCCACGCAAAACGACGGTAGATGTGACTTTGTGCCACGCCTGCCACGTGAAACGACGGTGGATGTCAGGTTGTGCCACGCCTGCCACGCAAAGTGGCGCGGCGTCACAGGCGCCCAAGCCCGGCCCAAGGGCGCCACCCAGTAGCATCTGTCCCACGCCTGCCACGCAAAACGACGGTAGATGTGAGTTTGTGCAACGCCTGCCACGTGAAACGACGGTGGGTGTCAGGTTGTGCCACGCCTGCCACGCAAAGTGGCGCGGCGTCACAGGCGCCCAATCCCGGCCCAAGGGCGCCACCCAGTACCATCTGTGCCATGCCTGCCACGCAAAACGGCGGTAGATGTGACTTTGTGCCACGCCTGCCACGTGAAACGATGGTGGATGTCAGGTTGTGCCACGCCTGCCACGCAAAGTGCCGCGGCGTCACAGGCGCCCAAGCCCGGCCCAAGGCGCCACCCAGTACCATCTGTGCCATGCCTGCCACGCAAAACGACGGTAGATGTGACTTTGTGCCACGCCTGCCACGTGAAACGATGGTGGATGTCAGGTTGTGCCACGCCTGCCACGCAAAGTGCCGCGGCGTCACAGGCGCCCAAGCCGGCCCAAGGGCGCCACCCAGTGCCATCTGTCCCACGCCTGCCACGCAAAACGACGGTGGATGTGAGTTTGTGCCACGCCTGCCACGTGAAACGAAGGTGGATGTCAGGTTGTGCCACGCCTGCCACGCAAAGTGCCGCGGCGTCACAGGCGCCAAATCCTGGCCCAAGCGCGCCACCCAGTACCATCTGTCCCACGCCTGCCACGCAAAACGACGGCAGATGTCAGTTTGTGCCACGCCTGCCACGTGAAACGAAGGTGGATGTGATGTTGTGCCACGCCTGCCACGCAAAGTGCCGCGGCGCCCCAGGCGCCAAATCCCGGCCCAAGGGCGCCACCCAGTACCATCTGTCCCACGCCTGCCACGCAAAACGACGGCAGATGCGAGTTTGTGCCACGCCTGCCACGTGAAACGAAGGTGGATGTCAAGTTGTGCCAAAGTGTATGGTGACAAAGTGTGTGGTGACAAAGTGTGTGTTGACGAAGTATTCGTTGATAAAGTGTGTGTGGACAACCTGTGTGGTGACAAAGTATGTGGTGACAAAGTGTGTGTTCACGAAGTATTCGTTGATAAAGTGTGTGTGGACAACCTGTGTGGTGACAAAGTATGTGGTGACAAAGTGTTTGTTGAGAAAATGTATGTTGACAAAGTGTATGTTGACGAAGTATTCGTTGATAAAGTGTGTGTGGACAACCTGTGTGGTGACAAAGTATGTGGTGACAAAGTGTGTGTTGACGAAGTATTCGTTGATAAAGTGTGTGTGTGTGGACAACCTGTGTGGTGACAAAGTATGTGGTGACAAAGTGTTTGTTGAGAAAATGTATGTTGACAAAGTGTATGTTGATAAAGTGTGTGTGGACAAAGTGTGTGGTGACAAAGTGTTGGTCGAGAAAATGTATGTTGACAAAGTGTATGTTGATAAAGTGTGTGTGGACAAAGTGTGTGGTGACAAAGTGTGTGTGGACAAAGTGTGTGGTGACAAAGTGTATGTTGATAAAGCGTGTGTGGACAAAGTGTTTGTGGACAAAGTGTTTGTGGACAAAGTGTGTGGTGACAAAGTGTGTGTGGACAAAGTGTGTGTGGACAAAGTGTTGTGGACAAAGTGTGCGGTGACAAAGTGTGTGTGGACAAAGTGTGTGGTGACAAAGTGTATGTTGATAAAGTGTGTGTGGACAAAGTGTGGAGGAGGGCGGAGGAGGAGGCGGAGGAGAAGGCGGAGCCCGGGATACAGAATCAAAAACAAGAACCCCACACAAAGATGTGGGGAAAAAGCTCATTGGAAAAATACATAGCCAAATTGGTATGGACAGTTCGGGAAAACGAAAAAGCTGGAGCCAAGTGCTCGAATTGACCAAATGTCAATGTCCCATGTGGACGCCTCGTCAAACAGGACGAGGGAAAACAAATGCTGACCAACTGTCAACATTACAGGAACATAAAAGCTGACCAAGTGTCAGCAAGGCGCCACCGTGGTAAAAGGGGAGGGAGGGCGGGTGAAAAAGGTGGAGTAAACCACCAGCGGCCACAAGCTGCACTGAGTACCCATGTGCACCGCTGCCCTTCCCATTCCTTAATACCAAAATGGCCACACATTGACAGAATTAAGGTTTTCATTAAACCAGATATGTCCTGTTCAAGGTGTATCATGTTATATTCCCCTTTCAGGTTAAGAGAGGTCACTGAACCCAGCATATCACGTTAAGGTTGCACAAGGTTTGTGTTCCTCTTCCAGTTTCTCATTCATTCTTTTTTTTTTGTAATTAAGGTTTGGCGCTCCATGGCATTACGCTGTTTTAACCCCAAAAGGAATTAGTGCCTTGCACAAATAAACTTTTGGGGCAAACCAAACCTTTACTAAAGCAACCGAGGTGGCAAACCTCCATAGCAAGGCGATATATCATGCATACGTCATGCTAAAACCAATATAGGGGAATATAACGCGCAACATAAACCAAACATATAAACACATGAGGTGGCATCACAAAGCAAAACAACATGTGCAAACAAAGTCTCAAAAGTGGACATCACGTTCACCCTCTTTTTGTCACGTGGGGCAAGACATTCGATATCCAGCAAGCGATGCCCAAAATTGGCATTCATGCTCCAAACGATCTCATTCACAAAAATCGTTTCCTGTTTCCAACCAGGTCTCCAGTTGAGACACTCAACGAATCATCACCATACCAAAAAGATGTGAAAGTGCCACATCCCCACTTAAACAAATCTTTCACATGCACCACCCCCAAAACATACCAAGGCGCACGTCAACTTTTCTCTTCAGTCACAAGTCTTGGAGCACAACATCCAAGATTGGGCACATGCATTGGTCGCGCATAGCTCCAAGTGCTTCAACAAAGGTAATGTCACCCCTTGAAGGTCCATCTCCAGGGTTGGAGGCACTAGGCACTCTAGAGATCCACATCCATGATCTGCTTTCTTTTTCTGCTGTTTCGATTCGCAGCAAAAGGTTCCTAAAGTGTGCATTTAAGGACGACCCCTTTACAAGGGCCTCTTTTGCCGACTCATTATCCACAAATGCTATTGCTTTCCTACCACTCAAGTGATCCTTCCAGACGTGTCTTGCGACGACAACGCCATACAGCTCAACCATGGCAATGACATGCTTGGAAGTGGACCTCCAGGCTTCGATCAAACGGCTGGGAACATGGCATGCAAAGTATCGGAAGACGCCATCTACAAACAAAAGACCACCAATCGTGTTGACATCTGACTCACTGGCTCCATCTGTAAAGACAAGGACAGGAGAGGTCTCAAAGGCACAGGGCAACTCACGGGGCTTACCGTGCTCAAGTCTGTCTAACATGAGTCTCAAGGACGCCAAGGCTTCTGCAGTCAGCTCAACTAACTTGGAATCGCTTCGGACATGGTTCCTAAGTTCGGTCATGGCCAGGCGGCCATCCCTGCCCATGACAAACGAATCTACATACTGCAGTCTACCAAGAAGCTTACTACATTCACGGGCCGTCAAGGACCCTTTGTCGATGACTTCGTGAATCAAGGTTCTTACTTCTTGCAACCTACCAACCTTGTTTCCTACCAAGACTTTGTCCTCCAGGACTTTCCCGAAGTCAACCTCTACCCCAAGCACGGTCGCCTGGTTCGAAAACTGTTGCAACTTGTGGCTAGCAAACTCAAACCCACGAAGGTCCAGCAACAGTGTCATAGTCTTCATAGTCGACTCTGACAAGATAGCTGGGGAGACAACTGGAAAATCATCAAAGTAACTGCTCCATGGGATATGGAGCAAGTACCCCACATGTTGCAAAAGTCTAGAGCATCTCGATTGAAATGCACTACAGAGGCGGTTGCCCCAAAGGGTAGAACTCTACCCTCAAAGCACTGCACAGACCCATCATCTGGATTCTTTAAGGTCACTACTGAGTATCTATGGCAGTCTGGCTTGATGGCAAATTGTTTGTATGCATTGGACAAGTCCAATACGCTTATCAAAGGCTGCCCTGACCGTTTGTCAGTGTATGCGCTGTGTAGCGGCCCGTCAAGCAGCTCACCTGATTTAAGCTTGAAAGAAACACGCCCATCGGACAAGGCACGGGACATGGCTGCCCCTGTCCAAACCACCTGGTCAAGAGTGCGCAAATCCAACTTATCGGAGTAACCGAAAGCCCCATTAACTCGATTTTCCGCGTAATCGTCGATAGGCCTAAGCTTTAATTTATCACCTGAACTCTGCCACACACCGAATCGTCGAACGGGGATCCATGGTTTATCAAAGCGTTGCGACACATCATTGGCTGGAATGGGACCAACCAACCAGTGCAAGTTAGTGGCTTCTTCGCACGTCAGTTCCCACAAACGCCTTGCATCTTCATCCACATTAGACGCTCGGGTTTTTCCCAGCAACGCTGGTCTCAAGAACTTGGCTGCATCGTCAAGAGACTCTGGTGAAAAGGCAAAAGGTCTTGGCTCGAGATTAAATACCCCAGAGGGTTCTTGCAATCCAACGATGTTGAAACCTTCAACCATCTCTTCAAAAAGGCAGGTTTCTGGCCACCCCATCTCAAAAGCAATCTTTTTCAAAAGGCAAATTCTTTTGGGTCGTAAGATGGCTTCCACCCCTCTTTCCATGCTGAGCTTCAATGCTCGTTCATCCTCTTCTAGCTCTTTGGCCCATCCTATCCACCTGTTTAGGGTGGCTGTCCTACGTCTGGCAATTTCTGCAGGCCCCAATGTCAGGACTTCGAAGATGACCCTCAGCATCTCGTCCGATGGTACAGGTCAAATGGATGCTGGAGTTGCATTGCATCATCTAGCCATTGCTTGGGGCTTCTATAAATGCCAAAACGCATTTTATATGTTGGGATGCTGTCGTCTTTATTATCCCCACTTATACATTCACTCGACAGCAATTTAGCATGGGTTGGGATATTGTGCCAGGGCTGACTCAGGCACATCTTATGGTCTAATGGGGGTCGCTCATGGGTCTCCAGGGTTTGAAAAGCAACAAACTCAGACACTAGTGGCGGCATTCGCCTTCCACGAGGTTGTTGTGCAAGTGCTATGGACCCGGCTGCATTTACCCGAACATTGGTGGGGTCGGCTTGCAAATGCTCAGGAAACAGGTTGAGGGCCTCCTGAACGATCCTACGAATCTGAATGCACAACTCTCTAGGATAGGCTGCTTCTTCGGCTGTAGCATAAATCAGTTTACCCTGGGCGTCCCTTTTGCGGCCATAGGGTTCATGTTCATGGTCCCCTGGGCAGGACGCTTGCAATCTGCACATGTCAGGCAGGGTACTTAGAAAGGCTTTCTTTGTTGGTCTGGTCGACCCCCATGCGCAGGCTGTGAAGTTATAAAATGCTCCTAATGCAATCAGCGGCTGTAACCATTCAGTCAACCATAAGAGACTACGGGCAGGATTTTCAATGGACCAATGGATCCGGCGCTGGCTGCAAAGGATCAAGAACTTCGACATACAGGAGTAAATGCGGTTGGCCGCATCTACCCTTTTATTTTCCTCTTCAGTTAGGCCTGGAATGCCATGTGGGTACTGTTCCGACCGCAAAGGCCGCGGTTGGGAGGTTGATGGCCCAATGTTTATTTCCCTGGCCCTGCTGCACGTGCCACATGGTGGAGCAACATGGACAAAGCAAACTGGATAATGTCTTACAACATACTCAAGAAACTCCCATGATGAGTCTTCAGTCAAATCAAGATTGCAGATATGCGCTAGTGGGTGGAAACGGTTGTGCGAGTGATCCACCGCCAAGATGTCAAATCCCACTTCGTGGAAGCATCTACTAAGCATGGCTGTACCCGCACACAACTCCATAATTAAAGGCTTGGCCTGACGTTTGGTCTCGTGCAACTGTGGCCCTGGTCGTTGGCCTCCTTGGGGAGGAAGTCCAGGTCCTTCCAAATTCGATACACTGTCGCTGTCCACCTGTTGCTCCGAAAGTCAGGGTTTCGCCTTTCTCGCAGGACACGACTGGTATGTATGATCCTGCTTGAAACACCCCTTATAGCAACAAATGTGTAATCCCTTTCGGCACCTTCCACGCTCAACTGGCAAGTGGCACTTGTTCAAATTATGGTCAAAACAGATTGCATTGCCACTCCTTGTTCCAGGCACACCACCTTCCAAGCCCTGCGGCATCTTGATGGTTAATGACCCTTGCATCTTCCCTGACTTGCCTTTGCCTTTGATGGGTCTGTTGTACGGACCAGGCCTCTGCGGTGCAGCTGTAGTCGAACTTGATGTAGATGACTGACTGGGTTGCCCTTTCGATGCTGGCATGGGCTGTAACAAATGCAAAACATCAGGATGGTTCATGGCCCTCTCAAATGAGTTGTCCACTGGTCGTCCCAAAACAGTGAGTTGAATGCCTCCTCTTGTCAGTTCAGCCAATTTCAAAAACAGCTTTCGGTCTGCCTGGATGGCCTGTTGCAGTGAGATGCGCTGATAGCCTTCTGGAGGTTGTTCAAGGCGACAATCAAGTATTTTCTCTATCCATGAGTCGTGGAGTTTATATTCCAAAATGTTACATTGGTCCAAGGCAAGTCCTCTACGCATCATGCATAACCTGAGCAACATGTCATTCGAAAAATCTGCTTCAAACTTGGCCTCCTTGTCCTTGACTTTGACAACACCTGCACCATCAATAGTCACGTGCCTGTCTTCACGTTGAGTTGCGTTGAGAATCTCCTGTTCCTTGCTGGTGCACTTGGTCAATTCAAGGTAGTGCAGTCGGTTTTCATCATACATGTTTTGGCACCTGTCAACAAGCCTATCCGAAGGTTCAAGCTTCCCTGCAATGTTGAGGCCTGGCAATTTCTTCTGCTGTTTCTCTAACCTGTCAGCTCTCTCAGGTTGTGCCAACTTGCGTACTGGAGCATCTTCAACACGCTCTGCCGATGATTTCAACTCAGATGCTGTGAGGGCATAACACTCATGAAACAGGCGTCTAAGAGCCGCCAACTCACCTACCGTTGGAGACCTCCCAATTGAGGATTCAATGGCTGAAGTGAAAGGAGTTTCATCTGACATGCCCGGCACATAACTAGATGAAAAGGCAAACTTCGCAATCGTATTGATTCCACTTGTTGCCAGACTATTCACCAGATCTTCAGCCATACCGAGTGCAAGGCATCTTGACCTGAAGTTCGGCTCGCTGTCTGTCAGAGCCATCGCACGCGTTGGATCTGAGGCTACAAAGAAAGAAATTCAAGTTGTCGAATTTGATTTCACAACTTATTTTCCAAGAGTTGCTCCACAACTTCAACATGCTAAAGTAAGAAACGTTATGCACATTCAACGTTGTCAAATAACATCACATGATGCTGACCACAACATGTTTGCAACCCAAATGGTCGCCTGGAGCAACACGCGGCACAGCACCGCAAGTATGGTCTCATGACCCATGATCCCAAGTGGATCAATGCACTCACAGAGTGAAACATCTTGCCATCAAAATGTCACTGCAAAACCCCAAATGGATTTGCACACAAACACTGTGAGTTTCAAGATGATTCGTATGCGTTTGTTTCACCAAAAACAAAGGACATCTTCAAAACAAAAATAAGTGAATACCGAATGTTTCACCTGGGCAAGGTTTCACATCATGCATCGCAAATTGTTTTTGGCAGATCACTGAGGTTTGAAACAGGTGCGGCACTGAGGAGAGAAGAAACGAGGTCTTCGTTCCACCTTGATGTAGCTGTCAGAAATATCTCTTCCACACCTGAAATGCATCTCACTCTCATCGGCACAAATATGGTAATACCTGGTATTCCTGTTTTGAAACAAAGCTGCATCATCACCAGTCCAAGACCTTCCAAGGTTGAATGTTCGCTCCATTCACCAACGACCTCATCGATGGCCTTTTCAGTGGCTGCATGCTGTTCTTCACTCGGCTCTTCATCCTCGGAGTCTTCCGAATCTGATGCATCATCACCATCTTCGTTATCATGTTGAGGCTCCTGCTCCACTGGTGCTGATCCCGTGGCAGCGTTGAGGAAATACCCAGATCTAGTGCTATCCGGGCTAAACTTGAGTGCCCTGATCATCTTGAGCACCCGATCCAGTTCCCTGAGAGGGCCTGAAACTGCATCTCTGCTGTAAACAAGGCAAGTCTTTGTTGTTGGGTCAACATGATACCCAAGGAGCCTACGGCAGGACAAATCTACTCCAGCCTTTGCCATCCAACTCAAGCAAGTGGCCTTGCAACTGTGTGTTCCGATGTTCTGGACTTCAGTCTGAGCAAACCGCAAGTCCATCAGGATTTTTCGAAGCCAGTCGCCACCTGCTGCAGCTGACATCGGAGTTTTCAGCCACCCGTTTGCTGCAGGTTGTGGTAGGAGCGGCGTTTCCGTCCCTTTGGGAACCGAGCACAGCAGCCTTGCTTTCTGCCAAGACTTGAACCAATTTCGTCCACTGGTACCTATCAATGGCGCTGCCATTGGGAGCAGCATGGTCTTCCGCTCGGTTGTATAGGCACTCTTACTGCGGGTGACCTTGGATTCAATATAACCAGCAACCATACCATCCACGTTGGTCTCATCAGCAACAATATCAGTCATGTGTTGCATATCACTGAACCTGGCTCTCATGAAGACGCAAAGCAGGAAACACCCGGCAGCATAGACATCACGTGGTGGTCCCAGCACATCAGCAACGTAGATCTCAATGGCCTTCACTTGATCTACTGTCAGGGGCGGTCTCTGGCACAGCTTTCTTTTTGTGAGATAACTCTCACGGGCGCAGCCTTGTACCCTCTGGCTGCTTGTAACTTCATCTGATCCAGTTAACCCCAAAATATAATTGCAGAAGGTCATGGACACCAAAAAGGACCTCAAGAAAGTTGGAGCTGCTTCAAAACCAACGGCCTTCATGAACTCGTACACGTGCTGTTCCCTGACAGGAAATGGGATTACTCCATGAGCATGGCACCACTGAATAAACCTCAAAATTGGACCTGCACGGTTATGGAGGGTTCCAGTGGCCTTTCCAGAAAAGACATGCTTCAAACCAGCAGCAATCGATGCCCCCAAAGGTGCATCTTTGTCCCACTCGCGGCCCAAATCGAAAGCGGCAGGAAAAGTCAAAATAATCTTAACCCATTTGGTAATTGCTGCAACCCTCTGAGTATTCAACTGCTGAGCCCAAGTCATGTCAGTGGAGTTGCGTTTTTGTCTGAATCTCACCAAACCTGAAACCGGTTGTGCATCATCCACGTGTTCCTCTGAGATTGGAGTGTCAACCAAAATCAAACCTGAAGGAGATGTTGTACCACGGATAACTCGAACCTGTGACAAAGCCGGATTTGTCTCCCAAATAGGTCTGTAAATCGATGACCACACTCTCATCCGACAGTGGTCCACATGTGTCTCAAACGCACTGTCAAAGGAAGGGTTCATCAATCCAACACCCCACTTCCAAACAATAGCCAGATGAAACACGATATCCAACCAGTCAGGAAAAAGAAAATGTAGATACCAATTGTATTGCGAGCATTGCAAGCAGTGAAGCCATGCACCGCGGGCGCCACGCGGGGACCGAGGGCCGCGCGTCCCCTGCAGATGGGAGAGGGCACACCCGTGAAAAAGGTGGAGTAAACCACCAGCGGCCACAAGCTGCACTGAGTACCCATGTGCACCGCTGCCCTTCCCATTCCTTAATACCAAAATGGCCACACATTGACAGAATTAAGGTTTTCATTAAACCAGATATGTCCTGTTCAAGGTGTATCATGTTATATTCCCCTTTCAGGTTAAGAGAGGTCACTGAACCCAACATATCACGTTAAGGTTGCACAAGGTTTGTGTTCCTCTTCCAGTTTCTCATTCATTCATTCATTTTTTTTGTAATTAAGGTTTGGCGCTCCATGGCACTCCGCTGTTTTAACCCCAAAAGGAATTAGTGCCTTGCACAAATAAACTGGCCCTAAAACGCACCATGTTTCGAAGCTTATGATTTTCGAGAGGATATTGCAAGGAGGAAAATTTAAATCAGGGTGAATGGTTACAAGCCCTTGCGATTTCTACAAAACAGCTTGCTCCGACGGACCCAATTCTGGGTTCGGAAAACCTTCTCAAAACCGGCTTCGCTCAAAAGGGCCTCCCTAGTTGCCCTTCCGGTCGCCATAAGCCACAAAGCTTCATTGAAACCAAAACGTTGCGCTTCTGCAACCTTGATACGTACAAGAAACAAAGTGGGACGCAGAGAGAGAAAAAGCATGTATTAACACTTACGCTCATGCTAGTGCGTCGCAAATCTGCTTGCAAAACCTCTGCGGGCAGCAGCAAAATTCTCCGATGGCTGACCCCACTTCTGGGTCCAAATCTGGATCCCAAAACGGGGCCCAAGCAAAGACTTAAAAGAAGGAATGAAAATGTGATCCAATTCTGGACCCCATTTTGGGGTCCATATTTGGACCTAAAAATGGGGTCAGCCATCGGAGAATTACGCTGCTGCCCGCACATGTTGTGCAAGCAGATTTGCGACCCTGCAGCTTGAACATGAATGTCAACTCATACCTTTTTCTCTTTGTGCGTCCCAAGTCCGGGTGCTACTGTCAAGGTCCCTTTCTCGCAGCCATGTTTTGACCACTTTTTTGGGCCCTGTTTTAGGGGCCATGATGAAGCAGGTTTGTTGGCATTCGAGGCGCTCCAAGGCTTACCGAGGCTTGCCCGAGGCACGAGGACAAAGCGAGGCTCACGGGGACTCGAATCTATATAATACTATGGTTGGGGTCCCTTAGCCATGATTGATGGTGTGGCAGTGGGACACTGTGGTGCCTTCTGGACTTGCTGTTTGTCAAAGCTGCGCCAGTTTTGGCAAAAAAAGGTCACTGCAGAATCTCATTTTCGGAGCTGTAAAACATTGGCCTTGGACTCCAAGAAGTTGTCCTCCCCAGTTGCGTTGAGAAATTGCTGCCCAACTTTGATCCACTTGCGTCATGCGAAGACCTTTTTGTGTGAACGTTTGGTGAGAGGATGTACAGTGTACTGAACCACCTTGAACCTACTTGAACATCTTGAAAACGATCTTGGAACAATGTATGTGCAGGTGAACAGTTAGGAAACCATTTTAAGTTTGTAGGAACCGATCTGTGAACTATAGAACCCATAGGAACCTATAGGAACCAGGTAGGAACCAATTTGGAACCAAATGGAACCAGTTTGTGCATGGAAGAGCTTGGAAATGGATTTTCGTTTGTTTTTGTGGTTTGTGGTGTTTTTGGATGTTGTTTGACCCATGTCCTAGGAACTTGATGTTGTGACTGTATTGGGTAGGAGTTTTGTAGGGTATTTGTGAGTTTGAGCTGAAGACGTTTTATTTGGAGAAGCTGGAAGAACGTTTTTAAAGCTTGAGAACTCTTTTGAAGTAGTTTGAGAACGTTTGAGTGTCACTGCGTTTTACTCTGCACGACTCTTCTAAGAAGAAGAGTGACTGAGCTGCCCAACCTGTGTGGTTTGGCTCAAGTCCGAGCTGTGAAAAAGAGCTGCCACGCCGCGCTCGTGTTTTCACATGGTAGCGGAGCCATGAAATCTCTATAGAATCGCTGACACCACGGTCGTGTATAAAATTGCAGACGTTGGCACTGGATAGGTACCCCAAACAAAGGATGGCCCTAAAACGCACCATGTTTCGAAGCTTATAAGTTTCGAGAGGAGATTGCGAGGAGGAAAATTTAAATCAGGATGAATAGTTACAAGCCCTTGCGATTTCTGCTAGGCAGCAACGTCGCAAGGCAAGGTCCGGAAAAGCAGCCATTTTGATTCACATATCTGCCAACGCATGCGCGGATGCCTGCGGATTCCCCTGCGGATGCGGAAAAACCCTTGCGAAGGACCACTGCGGATGCCAAAAACCCCCAAAAAATGGCCGCGGATGCATTTCCGGCGGTTGAGAAATACAAAGTAATAGAAAGCAACCCGCCCTGCGGATGCCCAATGGGGTGTGTGGCACATTGTATGGGGGGGAGGGGGTTTTCTGCCGTTTCCTGCCCTTCCCTCGGTGACGCCTTCGTGTTGCGGAGTTCTCTTCTTCCCACTTGCGGCTTCCATGCCTCTTTCCAAACTTGGCCTTGCCACGCGTTGACTCCCCATCAGGTCTCGCCTCCCAGACTTGGCCCTGCCACATTCTAGGTTCCCATAAGGGGTGGGTTCTGCGAAACCGGTGCCTGCCACATGTTGACGTCCTCAAAGGCGGTTTCTTCCACAGTAGCTCCTGCCATGCGTGCCTCGGGCAGGCCTCGGTAAGCCTTGGAGCGCCTCGAATGCCAACAAACCTGCTTCATCATGGCTCCCAAAACAGGATCCAAAAAACTAGTAGAAACATGGCAGCCAGAAAGGGACCTCGACTGTACAAGAAACAAAGTGGGACGCAGAGAGAGAAAAAGCATGTATTAACACTTACGCTCATGCTAGTGCGTCGCAAATCTGCTTGCAAAACCTCTGCGGGCAGCAGCAAAATTTTCCGATGGCTGACCCCACTTTTGGGTCCAAATCTGGATCCCAAAACGGGGCCCAAGCAAAGACCTAAAAAGAAGGAATGAAAACAGCCATCGGAGAATTTCGCTGCTGCCCGCACATGTTGTGCAAGCAGATTTGCGACCCTGCAGCCTGAGCATGAATGTCAACTCATACCTTTTTCTCTTTGTGCGTCCCAAGTCCGGTTGCTACTGTCAAGGTCCCTTTATCGCAGCCATGTTTTGACCACTTTTTTGGGCCCTGTTTTAGGGGCCATGATGAAGCAGGTTTGTTGGCATTCGATGCGCTCCAAGGCTTACCGAGGCCTGCCCGAGGCACGAGGACAAAGCGAGGCTCACGGGGACTCGAATCTATATAATACTATTGTTGGGGTCCCTTAGCAATGATTGATGGTGTGGCAGTGGGACACTGTGGTGCCTTCTGGACTTGCAAAAGTACTGCTGTTTGCCAAAGCTGCGCCAGTTTGGGCAATTAAAGGACCGGATAACCCCACAAGTCAACTTCTTCCAACAAGCAACAAAAGAAAGGCAAAGACGGCATGGGGTAAGCAAGAAAGAGAAAAGAGATGGTGAAGGATTGGTGTGGAGTAAGTTATGTGTGGACGAGTATGTGTGAGTAAGTTGTGTACGGATGAGTTGTGTTTGTGGGTGAGGTGTGTGGGTGTGCGTGTGTGTGTGCGAGTATGTGTGTGTGGTGTGCGGCCACGATCAAAGATGCCCCACGCCAGGAAGTGCGGCGAAGGGCAATCGATGCGTGACCATTGATTATGTGTCCGCAAACGTACAGCCACGCCTGCCACGCAAACCGACAGTAGATGTGAGTTTGTGCCACGCCTGCCACGCAAAGTGCCGCGGCGTCACAGGCGCCCAAGCCAGTCCAAGCGCGCCACCCAGTGACATGAGTGCCACGCCTGCCACGCAAAACGACGGTAGATGTGAGTTTGTGCCACGCCTGCCACGTGAAACGACGGTGGATGTCAGGTTGTGCCACGCCTGCCACGCAAAGTGGCGCAGCGTCACAGGCGCCCAATCCCGGCCCAAGGGCGCCACCCAGTACCATCTGTGCCATGCCTGCCACGCAAAACGACGGTAGATGTGACTTTGTGCCACGCCTGCCACGTGAAACGATGGTGGATGTCAGGTTGTGCCACGCCTGCCACGCAAAGTGCCGCGGCGTCACAGGCGCCCAAGCCCGGCCCAAGGCGCCACCCAGTACCATCTGTGCCATGCCTGCCACGCAAAACGACGGTAGATGTGACTTTGTGCCACGCCTGCCACGTGAAACGACGGTGGATGTCAGGTTGTGCCACGCCTGCCACGCAAAGTGGCGCCGCGTCACAGGCGCCCAAGCCCGGCCCAAGGGCGCCACCCAGTAGCATCTGTCCCACGCCTGCCACGCAAAACGACGGCAGATGTCAGTTTGTGCCACGCCTGCCACGT
Source organism: Cladocopium goreaui (assembly GCA_947184155.2). Lineage (NCBI taxonomy): Eukaryota > Dinophyceae > Suessiales > Symbiodiniaceae > Cladocopium > Cladocopium goreaui. Next base: position 1,257,492 of record CAMXCT020000668.1, on the reverse strand, counting down.
GAAACGACGGTGGATGTCAGGTTGTGCCACGCCTGCCACGCAAAGTGGCGCGGCGTCACAGGCGCCCAATCCCGGCCCAAGGGCGCCACCCAGTACCATCTGTGCCATGCCTGCCACGCAAAACGACGGTAGATGTGACTTTGTGCCACGCCTGCCACGTGAAACGACGGTGGATGTCAGGTTGTGCCACGCCTGCCACGCAAAGTGGCGCGGCGTCACAGGCGCCCAAGCCCGGCCCAAGGGCGCAACCCAGTGCCATCTGTGCCATGCCTGCCACGCAAAACGACGGTGGATGTGACTTTGTGCCACGCCTGCCACATGAAACGACGGTGGATGTCAGGTTGGCCACGCCTGCACACGGCAAAGTGGCGCGGCGTCACAGGCCCGCCCAAGCCCGGCCCAAGGGCGCCACCCAGTAGCATCTGTCCCCCGCTGCCAGCAAAAGGACGGCAGATGTCCGTTTGTTTGCTCAGATGCCCTGCAACGTGCAAACGACGGTTGATGTCAAAGTTGTGCCACGCCTGCCAGCAAAAGTGGCGTAGCGTCACAGGCGCCAGACACGGCCCAATGGCGCCACCCAGGCACCCCCCCATCTGTGCCACGCCTGCCACGCAAAAAACGACGTTTCCCAGACCCCCCCCCCCCCCCCCCCTTAGAAGTATGTGAGTTTGTGCCACGCCTGCCACGTGAAACGACGGTGGATGTCAGGTTGTGCCACGCCTGCCACGCAAAGTGGCGCGGCGTCACAGGCGCCCAAGCCCGGCCCAAGGGCGCCCCCCAGTAGCATCTGTCCCACGCCTGCCACGCAAAACGACGGCAGATGTCAGTTTGTGCCACGCCTGCCACGTGAAACGACGGTGGATGTCAAGTTGTGCCAAAGTGTATGGTGACAAAGTGTGTGGTGACAAAGTGTGTGTTGACGAAGTATTCGTTGATAAAGTGTGTGTGGACAACCTGTGTGGTGACAAAGTATGTGGTGACAAAGTGTGTGTTGACGAAGTAGCCCGGCCCAAGGGCGCCACCCAGTAGCATCTGTCGCACGCCTGCCACGCAAAACGACGGCAGATGTCAGTTTGTGCCACGCCTGCCACGTGAAATGCCACGCCTGCCACGTGAAACGACGGTGGATGTCAAGTTGTGCCAAAGTGTATGGTGACAAAGTGTGTGGTGACAAAGTGTGTGTTGACGAAGTATTCGTTGATAAAGTGTGTGTGGACAACCTGTGTGGTGACAAAGTATGTGGTGACAAAGTGTTTGTTGAGAAAATGTATGTTGACAAAGTGTATGTTGATAAAGTGTGTGTGGACAAAGTGTGTGGTGACAAAGTGTTGGTCGAGAAAATGTATGTTGACAAAGTGTATGTTGATAAAGTGTGTGTGGGCAAAGTGTGTGGTGACAAAGTGTGTGTGGACAAAGTGTGTGGTGACAAAGTGTATGTTGATAAAGCGTGTGTGGACAAAGTGTTTGTGGACAAAGTGTTTGTGGACAAAGTGTGTGGTGACAAAGTGTGTGTGGACAAAGTGTGTGTGGACAAAGTGTTGTGGACAAAGTGTGCGGTGACAAAGTGTGTGTGGACAAAGTGTGTGGTGACAAAGTGTATGTTGATAAAGTGTGTGTGGACAAAGTGTGGAGGAGGGCGGAGGAGGAGGCGGAGGAGAAGGCGGAGCCCGGGATACAGAATCAAAAACAAGAACCCCACACAAAGATGTGGGGAAAAAAAGGTCACTGCAGAATCTCATTTTCGGAGCTGTAAAACATTGGCCTTGGACTCCAAGAAGTGGTCTTCCCCAGTTGCGTTGAAAAATTGATGGTCAAACAATCCCCAACTTTGATCCACTTGCGTCATGCGAAGACCTTTTTGTGTGAAAGTTTGGTGAGAGGATGTACAGTGTACTGAACCACCTTGAACCTACTTGAACATCTTTAAACCTATCTTGGAACAATGTATGTGCAGGTGAACAGTTAGGAAACCATTTTAAGTTTGTAGGAACCGATCTGTGAACTAGAGAACCCATAGGAACCTATAGGCACCAGGTAGGAACCAATTTGGAACCAAACGGAACCAGTTTGTGCATGGAAGAGCTTGGAGATGAATTTTCGTTTGTTTTTGTGGTTTGTGGTGTTTTTGGATGTTGTTTGACCCATGTCCTAGGAACTTGATGTTGTGACTGTATTTGGTAGGAGTTTTGTAGGGTATTTGTGAGTTTGAGCTGAAGACGTTTTATTTGGAGAAGCTGGAAGAACGCTTTTAAAGCTTGAGAACTCTGAAGTAGTTTGAGAACGTTTGAGTGTCACTGCGTTTTACTCTGCACGACTCTTCTAAGAAGAAGAGTGACTGAGCTGTCCAACCTGTGTGGTTTGGCTCAAGTCCGAGCTGTGAAAAAGAGCTGCCACGCCGCGCTCGTGTTTTCACATGGTAGCGGAGCCATGAAATCTCTATAGAAGCGCTGACACCAAGGTCGTCTATAAAATTGCAAACGTTGACACTGGATAGGTACCCCCAAACAAAGGATGGCCCTAAAACGCACCATGTTTCGAAGCTTATAATTTTCGAGAGGATATTGCAAGGAGGAAAATTCAAATCAGGATGAATGGTTACAAGCCCTTGCGATTTCTATCAACCTAGGCAGCAACGTCGCAAGGCAAGGTCCGGAAAACCAGCCATTTTGATTCACATATCTGCCAACGCATGCGCGGATGCCTGCGGATGCCCCTGCGGATGCGGGAGAAGCCTTGCGAAGGACCACTGCGGATGCCAAAAACCACCAAAAAAATTGGCCGCGGATGCAGTTTCGGGGTTTGAGAAATACAAAGTAATAGAAAGCAACCCGCCCTGCGGATGCCCAATGGGGTGTGTGGCACATTGTATGGGGGGGAGGGGGTTTTCTGCCGTTTCCTCCCCTTCCCTCGGTGACGCCTTCGTGTTGCAGAGTTCTCTTCTTCCCACTTGCGGCTTGCGCCTCGAATGCCAACTCCCAAAACAGGATCCAAAAAACCAGTAGAAACATGGCGGCCAGAACAACTTCAAAAAATGAACCTAAACAGAGGAGGCCCGCACACTTTTTTTCCGTCCAACGCCTTATGGCTTTCGCTAGGTCGTTGAGCAAGCCGGAAAGCTAGTTGCAGATTGGCAAATTCAGCGAATTAATGCAATGGCAACATCATCACATTGACAATGACAGATGAGCCCGCACACACGAAGCCTGATTTCAATTGACTTCCGGCCCCAGAAATGGAACCTGAAAGCGCACATGTGGATCAGCTGTCTCTGTTCCCTGGCTCCAATGCGGCGATTGCAATGCAGCACCACCCAGGCAACATTCACCAATCCGTCGCTACTCCGCGCTGCTCTGCTACTCCGTGGAATGTTTTAATTCAATTATCCAATGTAATTGACACGATATCGAAACGATCGCGGAAAGCCTTCAATATTTCACCTTTCCACATCTTTTCCTAAGCAGATTCTTACTCCATGACGTTTCAAATTAATACTATTAACTAATAACGGGATTGACTGAAAATCACAATTCATGTTCTTTCTGGGCTGAAAACTTCGGTAGGAGTCTAGAGGAGCAAGGGGGGCCAACAAGGGGCAGTAAAGTATTCAATACAATCATTCAAATGGAAGCCGACCACCTGCGCGAAAACCCACAAAACTCCGCAACAGCAGGAAACATTTCAAGCCTAGAGGAGCAAGGGGGGCCAACAAGGGACAGTAAAGTATTCAATTTGATCATTCAAATGGAAGCCGACCACCTGCGCGAAAACCCGCAAACTCGGCAACAGCAAGAAACAGTTCAAACAATCACCTAAGGCTGCAAAATGCTGATGCGTCTTCTTTAGCCAACAATCAAGCCACCAGACAAAACGAAATAATCTAAAGCTACAAGGCGATCTCGTCGCGTAGTGGTATAATGCCCGTCTCAGGACCGTGCATAGACAGCTAGCCGCGGATCGATTCCCCGCGGGTACGGGGCCGCGATCGTGACGTGGTAGACGAGTAAGTCTCAAGTGCCGCGACCCGCCGAAAGGCACAGGGCGCCGGTCAAAAAAAAACAAAAAAAAGAAATAATCTAAAGCTACCTCCAACTGGGCAGCAACCGATATGCAACCCGCTTGCCCCAACAAGAAACAAAATCATCCACAAAACAGCTTGCTCTGACGGACCCAATTCTGGGTCCGGAAACCTTCTCAAACCGGCTTCGCTGAAAAGAGCCTCCCGTGTTCACAGAATCGAAAGCTTCCAAGAGGGACCTTTGCAAGCCTCAAGGTCTCCTCCTAAATCACCCTTCTTCAAGTGCAGTGCATCCTCCCAAACGCTGCCACACTTGAAACAATTTTTTGTTGTGTAAAAGGTAGTTTTGGGGCAAAGGTGCTACGTGAGGCACATTTTTGCGTGCGTGTTTTTTCCAGACACCACCTGTCAGATTCTGCAGATCGCCCATGAGGGCAAACATCTCCAGGGACATCATCGTAAAGGCGGCATGAGACTTTATAGTCGTTGACACTACTGTAGGCCAATTGGCCCTTCAAGGTCACCGTTTTGTGACCCCTTTGCATCGGGGATCTCAGAGACCGATCCAAGAACCCTCAGTTTCATTGGAACGTTTTCGCAAAGCTTACCAAGAGTACAATTGGCCTTTTCTGCCATTTCGTCAGCGTCATCCTCAGTTTCTCAACAACATGATCCAGTGGAATGTCACGAATTTGTGGTGGCTCGGATCACTAAGATGCTTGTGACAACTGACTCCCACCAACTTTTTTTGGGAAAATCGTCCCTTTCGTGCAGCTTTTGGTGCCACTCCCCAGGCACGATTGCGTATTTGACACTCAGCTGGGTCCGGGTTTAGGCAGGCATGTGTCGCCACACTGCTTGTTTCAAACGTTGGCAACAAGTCTCATCAATGGCTGATTGACAGAATTTCAGAGGGTCTCTTAAAAAGCTGTGGCAGCTTCCCTTTTTCCAGCATGCATGGGTTCGAACTCTGTCGTGCAGTTCTGTGCACCAAAGTTGATTGTCAATTGTGAGTTTTTTGTTGGTTCGGCGTTGCATTCCACTTCAGATGGATTTACATGCACCAGAAGGTAGGTCATTTTATGGTTGCAGTGGCATAATATGGTTCAAGCTACCACGAGTTTTTAGAATCACATTCACAAGAAGCAATGACAGGTGATATTAATTCGGAATTCGTTTTTACTACAAGCTTGCCAACTTTCCCATGCAAATACTTGGACATTTTGCAGGCTATGCTTTTTACTTATCCATTCTCTTAGCGATTCATGCGTAGCTTGTGGGGCGTGGTTGCTTTCCACCGTTCTTGGTGGATTCATGGCTCTCCCTGGCTTGGAAGACCACCTAGCAACACATAGTGTGGACCCTGCATTGTGTTCGCAATTGGTTCAAACTGGTTGGACATCTCAGAATTTCTCTGTGATAGTTGATTCAATGGCCGGCTTTACAGATGAACTTTGGTCTGAACTATCAGAAACTCCATTACCCTTGGTTCAGCGTTCCAATTTGAAGCTAGCTTGGCAACAACTACAACCGGAGGCTGTGCCACCGGGGCGTGATTCACCTGTTGGTGCATCGGCTTCCAATGTGGGTGTCCCACAGACATGAAGGGTCTTGGGCAGAATCCTTTGCCCCCAAGATCCAATCCAGCTGTAGCTAAGCTCAAGAAACAATTTTTGGAGGACTATCCGAGTGAAGTGTTGACGCCGGAAACAATGCCGTCAACCAGACTGTTGTCTTTAGCTCACCACCAACACAGCAAACATGAGTACAAGTGGATTCCTTGGAAATTTCGCATGACTGCAGAAGGTACCACAACCTTCGAAACCTACTTGGGTCAGCGTCCAGGACGTCGTCCTTAACTCACTAGACCGTCCACGCAACCAAGTCAACCACTCCCAGAGCTCAGCCACTTTTACACACACAAGCAACAAGGGAACATGTCTTGCTCATGTCGCTATGGTTCTTGTTGGTGTGTCACGCCTTGACACAAAATGATTACGGAGTCGCCAGTTGACATCTTTCTGTCAACTTCACAAAAGCGATCAAAAACACATGTCCTCACAAAAAGTCTTTACATCAAGACATGGTTTGTTTGTTTAAATAAGTTTGAGTGTTTGAAAACTGTTGAAACATTTCAAGCACCAAAACATGATTCATGATGTCTCCCTCAGATCTGTTAGCAACTCTGGTTCTGAATGCCTTTCAGAACGTTGCTCTCGCTATCATCATTGAGAGACAAAACAAACTAAACTTCTCCGATCAATGTCAAACAAAGTTCCTTCTTCCGAAGTCACAAAATGAATTCTACGATCTTCTCACGATTCCTTCGTGCACTTCTGCCTCCGTTTCTGCCGGCAAAAACTAAAGCAAAACATATGGAAAATGGTTTGATTTTCCATATCACTATACAAATTCAAATCCTCACTGTGTTCTCCGTGCAATCAAAGTACTCAAAGAAGACGAAAAGTATATCGTTGTTGGGTTTCGTCATCTCCAATAAAACGTGCAGAACATGAAACTTTTGGGGCAAACCAAACCTTTACTAAAGCAACCGAGGTGGCAAACCTCCATAGCAAGGCGATATATCATGTATACGTCATGCTAAAACCAATATAGGGGAATATAACGCGCAACATAAACCAAACATATAAACACATGAGGTGGCATCACAAAGCAAAACAACATGTGCAAACAAAGTCTCAAAAGTGGACATCACGTTCACCCTCTTTTTGTCACGTGGGGCAAGACATTCGATATCCAGCAAGCGATGCCCAAAATTGGCATTCATGCTCCAAACGATCTCATTCACAAAAATCGTTTTCTGTTTCCAACCAGGTCTCCAGTTGAGACACTCAACGAATCATCACCATACCAAAAAGATGTGAAAGTGCCACATCCCCCTACGGGAGTTCTCGTGCAAAACCAGGATGGTTGGCAGCGCGAGGTGTTCTGGGAAGGCCCAAAACATAACTCAGGTCGTCCAGAATCAGTAAACAGTCTTGCGCATGATCATGGAAGGATTGCGGATGTCCATAGGCTTGCAAGAAGGCAGAAAACTCGTGCAATCCTTGTTTGGCCTCGTCAACGTGTTGTGCTAAATGGGCGAACTGCGGAGCTGAAAGTGTGGCCAAACAGCGCAAGGGTCCATTTCGGTCGATCTGAGTTGGTGTATCGATAGTGGGGCAGTGTTGGCCCTCAATCATGGCAAGGGCTGAAGTAGTGGCCTTCCAGTACATCTTGGCGGATTGCAAGAAGATTGCATCTCCGCATTGGTGTAAGATGGTGAAGAAAATCTCCTGAAGTGATTCGACTTGGCTGAATTTGTCAAGGTCTAATCGGTTTTCATTGTCATGGAGAAAAGTCATATACAGCAAGGTCAGTTCCACGATTTGGGCAAAAAGCTCATTGGAAAAATACATAGCCAAATTGGTATGGACAGTTCGGGAAAACGAAAAAGCTGGAGCCAAGTGCTCGAATTGACCAAATGTCAATGTCCCATGTGGACGCCTCGTCAAACAGGACGAGGGAAAACAAATGCTGACCAACTGTCAACATTACAGGAACATAAAAGCTGACCAAGTGTCAGCAAGGCGCCACCGTGGTAAAAGGGGAGGGAGGGCGGGTGAAAAAGGTGGAGTAAACCACCAGCGGCCACAAGCTGCACTGAGTACCCATGTGCACCGCTGCCCTTCCCATTCCTTAATACCAAAATGGCCACACATTGACAGAATTAAGGTTTTCATTAAACCAGATATGTCCTGTTCAAGGTGTATCATGTTATATTCCCCTTTCAGGTTAAGAGAGGTCACTGAACCCAACATATCACGTTAAGGTTGCACAAGGTTTGTGTTCCTCTTCCAGTTTCTCATTCATTCATTTTTTTTTGTAATTAAGGTTTGGCGCTCCATGGCATTACGCTGTTTTAACCCCAAAAGGAATTAGTGCCTTGCACAAATAAACTTTTGGGGCAAACCAAACCTTTACTAAAGCAACCGAGGTGGCAAACCTCCATAGCAAGGCGATATATCATGCATACGTCATGCTAAAACCAATATAGGGGAATATAACGCGCAACATAAACCAAACATATAAACACATGAGGTGGCATCACAAAGCAAAACAACATGTGCAAACAAAGTCTCAAAAGTGGACATCACGTTCACCCTCTTTTTGTCACGTGGGGCAAGACATTCGATATCCAGCAAGCGATGCCCAAAATTGGCATTCATGCTCCAAACGATCTCATTCACAAAAATCGTTTTCTGTTTCCAACCAGGTCTCCAGTTGAGACACTCAACGAATCATCACCATACCAAAAAGATGTGAAAGTGCCACATCCCCACTTAAACAAATCTTTCACATGCACCACCCCCAAAACATACCAAGGCGCACGTCAACTTTTCTCTTCAGTCACAAGTCTTGGAGCACAACATCCAAGATTGGGCACATGCATTGGTCGCGCATAGCTCCAAGTGCTTCAACAAAGGTAATGTCACCCCTTGAAGGTCCACCTCCAGGGTTGGAGGCACTAGGCACTCTAGAGATCCACATCCATGATCTGCTTTCTTTTTCTGCTGTTTCGATTCGCAGCAAAAGGTTCCTAAAGTGTGCATTTAAGGACGACCCCTTTACAAGGGCCTCTTTTGCCGACTCATTATCCACAAATGCTATTGCTTTCCTACCACTCAAGTGATCCTTCCAGACGTGTCTTGCGACGACAACGCCATACAGCTCAACCATGGCAATGACATGCTTGGAAGTGGACCTCCAGGCTTCGATCAAACGGCTGGGAACATGGCATGCAAAGTATCGGAAGACGCCATCTACAAACAAAAGACCACCAATCGTGTTGACATCTGACTCACTGGCTCCATCTGTAAAGACAAGGACAGGAGAGGTCTCAAAGGCACAGGGCAACTCACGGGGCTTACCGTGCTCAAGTCTGTCTAACATGAGTCTCAAGGACGCCAAGGCTTCTGCAGTCAGCTCAACTAACTTGGAATCGCTTCGGACATGGTTCCTAAGTTCGGTCATGGCCAGGCGGCCATCCCTGCCCATGACAAACGAATCTACATACTGCAGTCTACCAAGAAGCTTACTACATTCACGGGCCGTCAAGGACCCTTTGTCGATGACTTCGTGAATCAAGGTTCTTACTTCTTGCAACCTACCAACCTTGTTTCCTACCAAGACTTTGTCCTCCAGGACTTTCCCGAAGTCAACCTCTACCCCAAGCACGGTCGCCTGGTTCGAAAACTGTTGCAACTTGTGGCTAGCAAACTCAAACCCAAGAAGGTCCAGCAACAATGTCATAGTCTTCATAGTCGACTCTGACAAGATAGCTGGGGAGACAACTGGAAAATCATCAAAGTAACTGCTCCATGGGATATGGAGCAAGTACCCCACATGTTGCAAAAGTCTAGAGCATCGATTGAAATGCACTACAGAGGCGGTTGCCCCAAAGGGTAGAACTCTACCCTCAAAGCACTGCACAGACCCATCATCTGGATTCTTTAAGGTCACTACTGAGTATCTACGGCAGTCTGGCTTGATGGCAAATTGTTTGTATGCATTGGACAAGTCCAATACGCTTATCAAAGGCTGCCCTGACCGTTTGTCAGTGTATGCGCTGTGTAGCGGCCCGTCAAGCAGCTCACCTGATTTAAGCTTGAAACAAACACGCCCATCGGACAAGGCACGGGACATGGCTGCCCCTGTCCAAACCACCTGGTCAAGAGTGCGCAAATCCAACTTATCGGAGTAACCGAAAGCCCCATTAACTCGATTTTCCGCGTAATCGTCGATAGGCCTAAGCTTTAATTTATCACCTGAACTCTGCCACACACCGAATCGTCGAACGGGGATCCATGGTTTATCAAAGCGTTGCGACACATCATTGGCTGGAATGGGACCAACCAACCAGTGCAAGTTAGTGGCTTCTTCGCACGTCAGTTCCCACAAACGCCTTGCATCTTCATCCACATTAGACGCTCGGGTTTTTCCCAGCAACGCTGGTCTCAAGAACTTGGCTGCATCGTCAAGAGACTCTGGTGAAAAGGCAAAAGGTCTTGGCTCGAGATTAAATACCCCAGAGGGTTCTTGCAATCCAACGATGTTGAAACCTTCAACCATCTCTTCAAAAAGGCAGGTATCTGGCCACCCCATCTCAAAAGCAATCTTTTTCAAAAGGCAAATTCTTTTGGGTCGTAAGATGGCTTCCACCCCTCTTTCCATGCTGAGCTTCAATGCTCGTTCATCCTCTTCTAGCTCTTTGGCCCATCCTATCCACCTGTTTAGGGTGGCTGTCCTACGTCTGGCAATTTCTGCAGGCCCCAATGTCAGGACTTCGAAGATGACCCTCAGCATCTCGTCCGATGGTACAGGTCAAATGGATGCTGGAGTTGCATTGCATCATCTAGCCATTGCTTGGGGCTTCTATAAATGCCAAAACGCATTTTATATGTTGGGATGCTGTCGTCTTTATTATCCCCACTTATACATTCACTCGACAGCAATTTAGCATGGGTTGGGATATTGTGCCAGGGCTGACTCAGGCACATCTTATGGTCTAATGGGGGTCGCTCATGGGTCTCCAGGGTTTGAAAAGCAACAAACTCAGACACTAGTGGCGGCATTCGCCTTCCACGAGGTTGTTGTGCAAGTGCTATGGACCCGGCTGCATTTACCCGAACATTGGTGGGGTCGGCTTGCAAATGCTCAGGAAACAGGTTGAGGGCCTCCTGAACGATCCTACGAATCTGAATGCACAACTCTCTAGGATAGGCTGCTTCTTCGGCTGTAGCATAAATCAGTTTACCTTGGGCGTCCCTTTTGCGGCCATAGGGTTCATGTTCATGGTCCCCTGGGCAGGACGCTTGCAATCTGCACATGTCAGGCAGGGTACTTAGAAAGGCTTTCTTTGTTGGTCTGGTCGACCCCCATGCGCAGGCTGTGAAGTTATAAAATGCTCCTAATGCAATCAGCGGCTGTAACCATTCAGTCAACCATAAGAGACTACGGGCAGGATTTTCAATGGACCAATGGATCCGGCGCTGGCTGCAAAGGATCAAGAACTTCGACATACAGGAGTAAATGCGGTTGGCCGCATCTACCCTTTTATTTTCCTCTTCAGTTAGGCCTGGAATGCCATGTGGGTACTGTTCCGACCGCAAAGGCCGCGGTTGGGAGGTTGATGGCCCAATGTTTATTTCCCTGGCCCTGCTGCACGTGCCACATGGTGGAGCAACATGGACAAAGCAAACTGGATAATGTCTTACAACATACTCAAGAAACTCCCATGATGAGTCTTCAGTCAAATCAAGATTGCAGATATGCGCTAGTGGGTGGAAACGGTTGTGCGAGTGATCCACCGCCAAGATGTCAAATCCCACTTCGTGGAAGCATCTACTAAGCATGGCTGTACCCGCACACAACTCCATAATTAAAGGCTTGGCCTGACGTTTGGTCTCGTGCAACTGTGGCCCTGGTCGTTGGCCTCCTTGGGGAGGAAGTCCAGGTCCTTCCAAATTCGATACACTGTCGCTGTCCACCTGTTGCTCCGAAAGTCAGGGTTTCGCCTTTCTCGCAGGACACGACTGGTATGTATGATCCTGCTTGAAACACCCCTTATAGCAACAAATGTGTAATCCCTTTCGGCACCTTCCACGCTCAACTGGCAAGTGGCACTTGTTCAAATTATGGTCAAAACAGATTGCATTGCCACTCCTTGTTCCAGGCACACCACCTTCCAAGCCCTGCGGCATCTTGATGGTTAATGACCCTTGCATCTTCCCTGACTTGCCTTTGCCTTTGATGGGTCTGTTGTACGGACCAGGCCTCTGCGGTGCAGCTGTAGTCGAACTTGATGTAGATGACTGACTGGGTTGCCCTTTCGATGCTGGCATGGGCTGTAACAAATGCAAAACATCAGGATGGTTCATGGCCCTCTCAAATGAGTTGTCCACTGGTCGTCCCAAAACAGTGAGTTGAATGCCTCCTCTTGTCAGTTCAGCCAATTTCAAAAACAGCTTTCGGTCTGCCTGGATGGCCTGTTGCAGTGAGATGCGCTGATAGCCTTCTGGAGGTTGTTCAAGGCGACAATCAAGTATTTTCTCTATCCATGAGTCGTGGAGTTTATATTCCAAAATGTTACATTGGTCCAAGGCAAGTCCTCTACGCATCATGCATAACCTGAGCAACATGTCATTCGAAAAATCTGCTTCAAACTTGGCCTCCTTGTCCTTGACTTTGACAACACCTGCACCATCAATAGTCACGTGCCTGTCTTCACGTTGAGTTGCGTTGAGAATCTCCTGTTCCTTGCTGGTGCACTTGGTCAATTCAAGGTAGTGCAGTCGGTTTTCATCATACATGTCTTGGCACCTGTCAACAAGCCTATCCGAAGGTTCAAGCTTCCCTGCAATGTTGAGGCCTGGCAATTTCTTCTGCTGTTTCTCTAACCTGTCAGCTCTCTCAGGTTGTGCCAACTTGCGTACTGGAGCATCTTCAACACGCTCTGCCGATGATTTCAACTCAGATGCTGTGAGGGCATAACACTCATGAAACAGGCGTCTAAGAGCCGCCAACTCACCTACCGTTGGAGACCTCCCAATTGAGGATTCAATGGCTGAAGTGAAAGGAGTTTCAGCTGACATGCCCGGCACATAACTAGATGAAAAGGCAAACTTCGCAATCGTATTGATTCCACTTGTTGCCAGACTATTCACCAGATCTTCAGCCATACCGAGTGCAAGGCATCTTGACCTGAAGTTCGGCTCGCTGTCTGTCAGAGCCATCGCACGCGTTGGATCTGAGGCTACAAAGAAAGAAATTCAAGTTGTCGAATTTGATTTCACAACTTATTTTCCAAGAGTTGCTCCACAACTTCAACATGCTAAAGTAAGAAACGTTATGCACATTCAACGTTGTCAAATAACATCACATGATGCTGACCACAACATGTTTGCAACCCAAATGGTCGCCTGGAGCAACACGCGGCACAGCATCGCAAGTATGGTCTCATGACCCATGATCCCAAGTGGATCAATGCACTCACAGAGTGAAACATCTTGCCATCAAAATGTCACTGCAAAACCCCAAATGGATTTGCACACAAACACTGTGAGTTTCAAGATGATTCGTATGCGTTTGTTTCACCAAAAACAAAGGACATCTTCAAAACAAAAATAAGTGAATACCGAATGTTTCACCTGGGCAAGGTTTCACATCATGCATCGCAAATTGTTTTTGGCAGATCACTGAGGTTTGAAACAGGTGCGACACTGAGGAGAGAAGAAACGAGGTCTTCGTTCCACCTTGATGTAGCTGTCAGAAATATCTCTTCCACACCTGAAATGCATCTCACTCTCATCGGCACAAATATGGTAATACCTGGTATTCCTGTTTTGAAACAAAGCTGCATCATCACCAGTCCAAGACCTTCCAAGGTTGAATGTTCGCTCCATTCACCAACGACCTCATCGATGGCCTTTTCAGTGGCTGCATGCTGTTCTTCACTCGGCTCTTCATCCTCGGAGTCTTCCGAATCTGATGCATCATCACCATCTTCGTTATCATGTTGAGGCTCCTGCTCCACTGGTGCTGATCCCGTGGCAGCGTTGAGGAAATACCCAGATCTAGTGCTATCCGGGCTAAACTTGAGTGCCCTGATCATCTTGAGCACCCGATCCAGTTCCCTGAGAGGGCCTGAAACTGCATCTCTGCTGTAAACAAGGCAAGTCTTTGTTGTTGGGTCAACATGATACCCAAGGAGCCTACGGCAGGACAAATCTACTCCAGCCTTTGCCATCCAACTCAAGCAAGTGGCCTTGCAACTGTGTGTTCCGATGTTCTGGACTTCAGTCTGAGCAAACCGCAAGTCCATCAGGATTTTTCGAAGCCAGTCGCCACCTGCTGCAGCTGACATCGGAGTTTTCAGCCACCCGTTTGCTGCAGGTTGTGGTAGGAGCGGCGTTTCCGTCCCTTTGGGAACCGAGCACAGCAGCCTTGCTTTCTGCCAAGACTTGAACCAATTTCGTCCACTGGTACCTATCAATGGCGCTGCCATTGGGAGCAGCATGGTCTTCCGCTCGGTTGTATAGGCACTCTTACTGCGGGTGACCTTGGATTCAATATAACCAGCAACCATACCATCCACGTTGATCTCATCAGCAACAATATCAGTCATGTGTTGCATATCACTGAACCTGGCTCTCATGAAGACGCAAAGCAGGAAACACCCGGCAGCATAGACATCACGTGGTGGTCCCAGCACATCAGCAACGTAGATCTCAATGGCCTTCACTTGATCTACTGTCAGGGGCGGTCTCTGGCACAGCTTTCTTTTTGTGAGATAACTCTCACGGGCGCAGCCTTGTACCCTCTGGCTGCTTGTAACTTCATCTGATCCAGTTAACCCCAAAATATAATTGCAGAAGGTCATGGACACCAAAAAGGACCTCAAGAAAGTTGGAGCTGCTTCAAAACCAACGGCCTTCATGAACTCGTACACGTGCTGTTCCCTGACAGGAAATGGGATTACTCCATGAGCATGGCACCACTGAATAAACCTCAAAATTGGACCTGCACGGTTATGGAGGGTTCCAGTGGCCTTTCCAGAAAAGACATGCTTCAAACCAGCAGCAATCGATGCCCCCAAAGGTGCATCTTTGTCCCACTTGCGGCCCAAATCGAAAGCGGCAGGAAAAGTCAAAATAATCTTAACCCATTTGGTAATTGCTGCAACCCTCTGAGTATTCAACTGCTGAGCCCAAGTCATGTCAGTGGAGTTGCGTTTTTGTCTGAATCTCACCAAACCTGAAACCGGTTGTGCATCATCCACGTGTTCCTCTGAGATTGGAGTGTCAACCAAAATCAAACCTGAAGGAGATGTTGTACCACGGATAACTCGAACCTGTGACAAAGCCGGATTTGTCTCCCAAATAGGTCTGTAAATCGATGACCACACTCTCATCCGACAGTGGTCCACATGTGTCTCAAACGCACTGTCAAAGGAAGGGTTCATCAATCCAACACCCCACTTCCAAACAATAGCCAGATGAAACACGATATCCAACCAGTCAGGAAAAAGAAAATGTAGATACCAATTGTATTGCGAGCATTGCAAGCAGTGAAGCCATGCACCGCGGGCGCCACGCGGGGACCGAGGGCCGCGCGTCCCCTGCAGATGGGAGAGGGCACACCCGTGAAAAAGGTGGAGTAAACCACCAGCGGCCACAAGCTGCACTGAGTACCCATGTGCACCGCTGCCCTTCCCATTCCTTAATACCAAAATGGCCACACATTGACAGAATTACGGTTTTCATTAAACCAGATATGTCCTGTTCAAGGTGTATCATGTTATATTCCCCTTTCAGGTTAAGTGAGGTCACTGAACCCAACATATCACGTTAAGGTTGCACAAGGTTTGTGTTCCTCTTCCAGTTTCTCATTCATTCATTTTTTTTTTGTAATTAAGGTTTGGCGCTCCATGGCATTCCGCTGTTTTAACCCCAAAAGGAATTAGTGCCTTGCACAAATAAACGTGCAAATACAATGTCAAACATCACGGTTGAGCTCACCATCAAGGTGAAAACCAAATTCACTTCTTCCAATGCAGAAAATACCAAATGGATTCATCTCACCACAGATGTCAAATTTTCACACCCCCTTTTGAGATGAACTCCATTCCATAGGTATACGCTGTAACCCATCCAGACTTCAGCACATATCGCCCAAGCTCGACAGGCCAATACATAAGGGTGCCCTTAGCCGAAGGGCTACATAGTGACCACTCATCCAGTTCGACAATCCTGCAAACTACAGTTGTCCACATAGAATGAGATCCTGTATAGATCCAACCACCATCACAGTGTCATCAATCACAAAACTCTCGACGCAAGGTAGTTCCTGCATAGAATGGCACATTAGCCGCTTTGCAGTCCACCAAATCTCCGGCCTTAATGTACCTGGACCAATCCCAGGCAGGACCCTTCGCTGAGTCTTTGGTCAAATGTTTTCGACACCATGAAACATAGCTGGGGTCTTCCTCGAAGACAGTCTTGTAACTCTTCTTTTCTTTCTCATACTTTCCAAATGCAAACTTGGTCTTTCCCCGCATAGCCATATTTGTAATACCAGCTGGAAGCAAGGCCTTTGTGGCCAAATCTTCGGTGCCTCCCACGGGCTCCATGAAACTACTTCCAACCACCCAATCTGGTTCTGTGTCGACCTCAAACTCTGCATCTTCAAATCTGCGCTTTGATGCATCGGTCATTGCACCACTAGCTTCAGTTGTCGGCAATGGCATCTGAGAAGTACGACGCTGTGCCAACTGTTGAAACATCTTCTCATCCTCAATGCTCCAATTGGATGACGCCATGGCTGCAAAATCAAACCGCGTCCGGTAGTGAAAAAGCACTAAACCGTGGCCAAACTCTTAGGAGCAATCAACCTAGAACGTGAAACGAAGTGTCGAACCGCCATCACTCTCGTGATAGGATCAGTGACCTTTCCAATTGTTCTGCGCTGCGCACACCGCATCTTACAGCATCGCGCAACAAAACTCTGCACAAAATGCAACACAGTGAAAACTCCTGTTTGTCTTTGGCAACGTTTGTTTGAAACAACATGCAAAACAGAAAAATGAAACGTGACGTCAACTTCTGTCTCTCTCTCACAGTGTCCCCCTTTCAAACGCAAATTCAACTCTTCTTTGAAGCATGTTTGACCGCAATCAACATGTATCTTGCCAACTTTCGGTTGTAAAACGCTGTCTCAGCATAGTTGATTTGATAAAGTTCTGCGTGTGTCTGACATGTACATGTAGAAAGTTTGGAGTGGAGATTTAATGCAAACCAAGCTGAATTGGAAACAAACTTCAATGTCTTTCCAATCGGAATACCATCCTTGTTCTGACATCCAGTTTTGCACAACCTCACCAAAGCCTCATGCCTCATGTCAAAACTCTTCCAAAAGATTCACTGTCTCAGGTCGGGACCAAATGGTATTTCGTTCTGGAAGCTCAAACGAACATGAGTCTGCATGTTTGAAGTAACCACCAATCGCGTTGATGATCTCATCCCATTCCTGGTCCTTTTCAGTGACTGAGTCCGGATTGAAATTGCGAAGCGGACTTCCACTTCCACAAGGAGTCGATGCATGAATATGCACCCAAGGTGGACATGACGAGTTCTTCCACTGTCGAATGCAAACAGCTACACGACTCAACGTTCCAGAACTCTGCACCTTAGCAACTACACCAATGTATGGGACCTTTGAAACTTCACAAACCTTTCTCAAGTTCGAATGTTCCGAACAACACAGTTCTACAATCGCAATTGAAGAACCCTGAGTCAACACCTGCTGCAACACACACAGCTCACGAAGTTCTGCTAACTCAGCTGTCAAACCATCTGGAACAACAATCCCAAGAGCATATCGATGTTTATAGAAAGCTTTAGCACTCAAGCATTTAGTGAAAAGATCTGCTGGATTTTCAACACCACTTCTGTGTCTCAATTTCAACAAACCCTCTCTCATCTGCTCTCGCAACCAATGCAATCTTATCTCAATATGTCGCGAACGTCGTGGCACGTCCATGGATCTCACAAGTTGCAATGCGGAGCCTGAATCGCCCTCCAGCCAAATCACAACTTCTTCTGGCTCATTGATCTCATGAAGTGCAAAAAGAAGACGGTGAACCAGTCTTCCAAACGCAACACTTTCTTGACACACTGATTGCAAACCATAGAGCTCTGCCTCACATGAACTCAAGCTCAAAGCTTGTTGCTGTCGGCTCAGAGACCTTACCAAAGACCTCTCAAAGAAAACAGCTCCACCGCTAACACCTTTGCGGTTGTTGAAACGATACGGCGCATGTGAAGCGTCGCTGAAAGAGTGGAGATGGACTGATCTCAGTTGAGTATCGTCAACTTGACTCATGATGGTCTCATCTCTGCTCGGTAGACACAAGCATGCATGCATGTCAACATACAAGAATCTCAAGACTGCTTTCAATGCTTGTTCAGTTCCGTGCATCGGTTTCGCTTGCTGCGTCCCAAGAACAGACATCCATGTCTTCAAGTCATGACGCACCTGTGACAACCAAAGCAATTTTCCCAACGCCTTTCTGAAGCGTGAGTACGCTTCATCTGACAAAGGTTTCTGAAAGTTGCTATCCGTGAGTGTCTTCTCAAGATGTCCCGAAATGTCAGGCACATTCTCAGACCCACGGGTAACGCCATAATCCAGAAACGTAGAGTCAAGATAATGTGGATCAACACCCAGAGTGATCTCAGAGGAATCTCTTTCTCTCTTGATAACACGACCAATAAAGGTCAGGGATCCTCCCTCTTCTCCGATCTCTCCAGTTGTCTTCACAGGCACTACAGACGACAAAGTTGCAACCACATGTTCTTCGGCTTCCTTCGTGGTCGACAACAACAGAATGTCATCAACGTACACCACACACAAGCAAAATCCAATTTCATGACCATCTTTCACAAAATCATGCTCATTGCCTCGATTGAAACAAACAGAATCAAGAGAACCAGAAAACATTTCTGGAGATGTTGCCGGAGCAAAAGATGCTGGACCTTCAAGTGTGCCCAAACTCGCAACCAACACAGGCTCACCACTACCAACCCAAAACCAGTCAAAATCCATGTTTGTTTGAAGCAGTTCCTCAGAATCTTCACGGATCTCTCTTTCCAACTGTTCTCGGTCGGTCTCAGCTTTCCTTGTAAACCTTCTGGTGTACTCAACCTGTGTTTCCGGCTGTCGCCGAGCGGACTCAGGTGTCTGTACCACATCATCATCATCGACCTCTTGCACTGGTACCTGAACCTGGGGTACAACTACAGGGCTCTCCGGAGAGAGTGCGGGCTCAATACGCCTTTCCTTTCTCCGTTGTTCCTCAAACTCAGAAAAACGCTTCCTACATTCCTTATTGTGCCTAATACCAGGTGCTTCCATGCCACTCTCACATGCTGGACAACGACGAGTCGGTTCAAAACGTGATACGTCAGGTGAAGTTCTTTCAGAACTCTCAGGACTACCAATGGCTACATCTGCAGTATCTGCTGGTGACGTTGGAGATGGAGTGACAGAAACTCGAGACGGCTCTGCTGGAACTTCCTGTGGAGTCACGACAACATTCGATCTTGCCAATGGCACTGCTGGCGCCAAACGCAACTCACCAGATTTCTTCTTCACACTGATGGACTCTGGCAAGACAAGTTTGGGCTGTGAAGGTGCCGGCAAACTCTGACCTTTCAACTTTCGCAACTCTCCAGGAGGTAGCTGACTCATATCAGCTGGTGCAGTTCCACTGTCATTCACAATTTGGGGTCTACTACCTACAGTCCCAGTGTCAAACTGCGTCAAAACTCCCTGTCCCGAATTCAAATCCCATCTCAAAGGTGAAATAGCCCTGATGTTCCTAGCTACAAAACGCATCAATTCAGCTTTGCCATCCACACGAATGAGACCCTGCACAACTGGACCTCGTTCCAATCCCATGTGAATGAAGGTACACTCAACATTCCTTGTTGAAAGTGGTGAATGCTGCCGAATTGAATCAGGAATTTCGGCCAGAACCTGAGCACCAAACAAAGTCGAAACTGGTTTGGATAACTTCCTTCCTGAAACCATTTCCAGTGGACTTCTGTCTGAACCTCTCGATGTTGAAAAATGGTTGTTGCACAAAGCCAAATACGTCAAAACATCAACCAAATTCTCATGTGAAAACGTGACATCCAACCCTTGTGCATTCAGATCAGCTCTTAATACAGAAAAGGATTCTTTTAATTCCCTAACTGCTCGTTCAGCCGACCCAATTGATCGATGTTGTTGTGGCGCGGCTCTGCGAATAGCGAACGTGTATCGACCAGTGGAATTTCCAATGATCTCTCCCACGGCCCTCTCGCTATCGGTGTGGACATCAATGGAGACTGCCTTCGAAGTCAAGCCAAAATGTTGAAGCCATACAACAATCTGTCTCCTGGCTGCTTCGACATCTTCTCCAACCACCACATAGCCAATGCACCTCGACATCATCTCAGTTAACACGAGGATCTTCACAGAACCTGGAAGTTCGTCTGCAACGATCTCACCTGTTGTATTGAGGAATGCAAAATCGGCCTGGATTGAAACCTCTTTCCTGTCACCTTTGTCTCTTCTGTGCTGAAAAACGGAACGACCTTTGGCACATTCCAAGCAATTCGGATTGAATGGAATATGTCCCTGTCTCCGGTGACGTGCCAGTTCACTGTCGTCTCCTCCAGACACAGCTGCGACAGAAAAGTCATGAGTATTACTCACAGTCAAGTCAGACCTGTATGCACTACTACTACCAACATCGGGATACAAACGAACCCAAGGACAATTGGCAAAATATGCAACATCAAGACAATGCATTCCAAGCTTCTCATGGAACAAATCAAAACCTTTTGGACCTTGTGTGAATCTCCATCCCGAATCTGCCAATGAAGTGATTGGCAAAATGTTGTGCCGGATGGAACCCACCAAAACATTCAAACGTGCCTTTTTCCAACACCAATCATCACCTGATGTGCCTGACATGTGCATCTGTACTCCAATCTCAGCAGTGCCTGACATGTTGACTGAGGATCCATTGGCAGCTTTGTAGCCACCTAACCCCTCACTGTCCTGCAGCACTGACCTGAAGGCTGACAAGTTCGACTCAGCCAAAACACTTGTAGATGCACCAGAGTCAAGAAGCCACCAAGAAGCATCAGTGTTGTCAGCGACCTGTGAAAGCAGAGGTCGCAAAAACTTCAAATAAGGTTCGATCTGTTGTTCAACCGAAACTTCACTGTGGTCGTCAAACCAATCATGTGCACGCACCAAAACGACTTTCATCGGTACAGTGGCACACAAGTCTCGGCTGGGGTCATTAACAAAACGTGTTTCTAAGTTGGAATTGTCACCAAGTCCAACTTCATCTCCAAACTTCAAACCACAAAACCATGGCTCATGAGTACAGCTGTCGCAACTCTTTGCCAGCACACAACCCATGTCAGCCACTTCAACTTCCCCTGACTCATGAGTACAGCTGTCGCAACCTCTTGCCAGCACACAACCCATGTCAGCCAGTTCACTTCTCACTGCTTCCGACTCGAGTACAGCTGTCGCAACCTCTTGCCAGCACACAACCCGTGTCAGTCAGCTCATCTTCTGAAAACTCTGACTCATGAGTACAGCTGTCGCAACTTCTTGCCAGCACACAACCCATGTCAGCCAGTTCACGTTCAAAGTCTTTGCAATCAACCACAAGCCTATTTTCGGTTTCCATGTCAGCAAACTCATGCTCATGCACAAACCTAAGACCTCCAGTGGTTTCACATGTCAAATCATACAACAAAGGATTTATGATCATGCTGCCGACACTGCCAGTCTTTTGGACATCAGACCTATTGTCGCGACTTGCACTCGGTTCCGCACTTTGGACTGGTCCCTGTTGCCAGGTATATCCATACCCGTCGCAATACCATCCAGAACCATCGTCCCACCATGTCTGCGAAACTCCCCATTGACCATCACAGCTCTCCGGCCATTGGTCATGCCACCAATAGTCATAATCGTCCCAACTCTCAGCAGTCCAGTCGGTCCAATCCTCTGAAACTCCATTCAATTTGCCTTTCTTTCCTTTTCCTTTGCTACCTTTAGAGCCTTTTCCTTTGGAACCTTTCTTGTCCCACGTGTCAGATTTTACAATTCCCTTACCTTTTCCATTCTCAGGGCAATTGAAACTGACATGTCCTGCTTTCCCACATCGAAAGCATCTGATCTTACTGACGTCCGCGGTGCAAGATCCTGCAGTGTGCTTTCTGCTTCCGCACTTCCCGCATCGGCCTTCTACCGCGTCGACGCCAAACTCATCAAAGGAATGGTTCTCTGCATTCCCCTCCAGAGAGTTCACTTTCTTATTGTTACCTGTTGTCTCGAAATCACTGAACAGGCGTTGTTGCTCTTCCCACCGCATCGCAGCGTTCCGGTAAGACTCATAGTTAC
Source organism: Cladocopium goreaui (assembly GCA_947184155.2). Taxonomy (NCBI): domain Eukaryota; class Dinophyceae; order Suessiales; family Symbiodiniaceae; genus Cladocopium; species Cladocopium goreaui. Next base: position 1,235,444 of record CAMXCT020000668.1, on the reverse strand, counting down.
ATAGTTGTCTGCGCCGCTGTGGTGGAGGACATAATTCTTCACTGTTTCAGGCAGGCTTTTCAACAGAACAACTAGCATGTCTGAGTCTGCCAGCTTCAGTCCTGTGGTGTCCACCTGCATAGGGAGAGTTCCTAGCAACCTTGAGAACCTTGTGGCTTCATAATCAATTCTTCTGATAGTATCACTAACCAAGGAACTCGGCGATGTTTGTGTCGCCGCCAGGAGAAAGGATCTCCCTGCAATCTGCGTCCTTAGTGAGAGCGCTTCGGATCTTGACCTCAGAGAAAATTCAAGAGTAAGTTGCCTAAGCAGCTCAAACCCGTTTGCTTGTTGGTTTACTGCCACTGCCACTCTGTCACTAGATCCTACTCCATGTAATGCCACACCCTCACTGAAGGCGTTCACCAACGCCACACACCTGGGGTTGTCGTGAAACGCAGCTTTTAAGATGGACATAAGCCTTCGAGACCTTGCCTGTTGTGCTCCACTGAGAGCACTCCATCTGATAGGACCGGGCCAACGGCTACTATGCTGGATTTCGACAGAAAATTCTAAGCTTCCACCAGCTGCCCAGGATGACAACTCATCCAAATAGCCAGCCCAACCTAACACCTCTTCTTCTCTTGTCTTCCAAGTTCCTACTGGTGTTGGTGCCGGTGTCAACCATTTTTCGCTTTTGGCGAAGACATCCAATTGCTGTGAATTCCATGATTTGATTGCTGAACACCAAAACCAGGCAAAACATCAAATGGCTGCGGAGTCACAAACGACGAATCAGCTGCCCTACCAAGACCATCACCAAATACTTCTGGAACCCCTCTTCTCTGTTGCATAGTTACAAAACGATCTTGCATATGCTGCTGCACTGTCTGTAGCTGTCCCTCACTCATGCTACCTAACATGGCCATGACCTCTTGGATCTGCGCCGCCTGAGGCGTCAAACCTCCCAAGCTCGCTCCAACCGGACCACTCGGCATGTTTCCTTGGCAACTCATTGGGTTCACTCCTAAGTTTGGAAAACTTCCAGACCTTGGTCCACCAGGCATACTCGCACAACCAAAACTTGGTACACGCGCTTGCGAATTCTGTTGCATAAACGTTTGTTGTTGGGGAATCCATTGCGCACCAAACCATGCTGGTCCTTGTCCTTGCATTACGGGCATGTTTCCTTGTTGACATCCCTGCACCGGATACCCTTGACCACTTGCATCCAGGTTTGTCGTGCTCGCAAATCCCTGTACGTTCTGTGACACATTTGCTTGTTGTTGCTGTGGCTGCTGCTGGGGCATGTTACTTGTTTCAGGCGTTTGTCCATCCATCCCAGATCCACTACCTTGCTGACTAGGCGTTCTAGGCACTGGCGGCAATCCGTCTCCACGGTTACAACCACCATTTCCTTCACCTCTTTCAGCCATACCAGGACTAGGACAACCTTGCACACCTTGGCTCACATTACCTGGATCCATTCCTACTACGCTTCTACGAGCTGCAAGCAGGCAGCTCCGCTACCATGCAGAAGGTACCACAACCTTCGAAACCTACTTGGGTCAGCGTCCAGGACGTCGTCCTTAACTCACTAGGCCGTCCACGCAACCAAGTCAACCACTCCCAGAGCTCAGCCACTTTTACACACACAAGCAACAAGGGAACATGTCTTGCTCATGTCGCTATGGTTCTTGTTGGTGTGTCACGCCTTGACACAAAATGATTACGGAGTCGCCAGTTGACATCTCTGTGTCAACTTCACAAAAGCGATCAAAAACACATGTCCTCACAAAAAGTCTTTACATCAAGACATGGTTTGTTTGTTTAAATAAGTTCGAATGTTTGAAAACTGTTGAAACATTTCAAGCACCAAAACATGATTCATGATGTCTCCCTCAGATCTGTTAGCAACTCTGGTTCTGAATGCCTTTCAGAACGTTGCTCTCGCTATCATCATTGAGAGACAAAACAAACTAAACTTCTCCGATCAATGTCACACAAAGTTCCTTCTTCCGAAGTCACAAAATGAATTCTACGATCTTCTCACGATTCCTTCGTGCACTTCTGCCTCCGTTTCTGCAGGCAAAAACTAAAGCAAAACATATGGAAAATGGTTTGATTTTCCATGTCACTATACAAATTCAAATCCTCACTGTGTTCTCCGTGCAATCAAAGTACTCAAAGAAGACGAAAAGTATGTCGTTGTTGGGTTTCGTCATCTCCAATAAAACGTGCAGAACATGAAACGTGCAAATACAATGTCAACCATCACGGTTGAGCTCACCATCAAGGTGAAAACCAAAATTCACTTCTTCCAATGCAGAAAATACCAAATGGATTCATCTCACCACAGATGTCAAATTTTCACAATGACCCAAGCAAGATTAGAGGACATGATGATTTATCAACGTCCTAAGGTCCCAAAGATCGAAGGACTTCAACTACATCAACTCATTTGGGAAGCCTCCATCATTGGATTAACAATCAGGGGATGGGCGTAAATGCCATTCGCAATATGCTGGATGTACACAACACGGCATTAGCACTGGTAGGATCGTGCCATTTGCAGCGTCTTCGATCCTATTCCCTGATTTATGGGGTTCATGACACAACGCCTTGACGGAGATTCCGGACTTCGCCATCCCAATGTGCTTGAAGCCCAGGCCGCAGATAAGGCCCTATGGCAGTTGATTCATGATTTGGTTTTGGACCAGCAGTTTTCCTTGGACAATGCATACATGAGGTAACACACTTGCGCTCAGACATGGCATCCTTGTTACAACCAGACCGAACCAAGTCACAATCTTCATATACGCCTAGTGTGCCCACGGGATCTGCTAAAGGCGGGGGAAGTCGAAAGGAAGGAAAACAGGCAGGCAAGGGTGATTTAACCTGTCCCCCTACTTGGATCACAGAAGCTACGGTTCAAGGTAAGCGTCAACAACTATGCATGCAATTTCAGAGTGGCAAGTGTCAGAAGGGTGATTCATGCCGATTTCAACACCTGTGTGTATCTAAATACAATGTGGATGTTCGGATGTACTAAGCCTACCCGAGAGCTTACCGCTGTCGCGCAAACCCCCCCGTGCAGGTACCACCTGGGATTAGGCATCTACAATGTCCAAACGGCAGTGGAAGGAATGGAGGGCAACAAAAGATCACATTTCTTGCATTTGTGCGGCCAGTTGCTCCGCCTAGTGCTAATTCCATGTCACGTGGAGGGCGAGCTTCACCCTTGGACTCGCTCCACTGCACTGTCCTTTGCCGCTGAGCTGGACGGACACGTTTTAGGCACACTCTGCGCAGTGACAATGGCGTTGCTCACCAACCGGCTAGATCTGTGCATCCAAGGGCTTTTCGGAGCAGGCAAGTCGAAATCGATGGCGATCCTCATCCTGGCCTTGATTGAAATCGACACTACCGACAGCCTCAAAATATTGTTCATTTGCAAAGAGAACTCCGGCACTCGATCCTTTGCTGACCTCCTCCTATGGCTCGACCCCCCGTCGGGGGTGTTTGGGCGCATAGGTAGGCTGGTGGGAGACCAAGAGCGCAACAAAAGCAGTTACTCGCACACGAAATTTGATATCCACCCGAGAGAAAGAAGGCAAATGCTGAACAAGTGTCAGTTAATATTAGCCACTGGGGGAACGGTAGCCCAGGATCTTACCATGCAATGGTCCACAATGAGTGGTTTTATGCAAGAGCTCTCCCTCCTGGTCATTGATGAAGGCCAGCAGTATGGCACTGACCGCGAAATTGCAGTTATCAGCCTGCTGAAACAGCAACCCCTGGTCCTGTGGACAGGAGACTCTGAGCAGACACCTGGCGGCATTGATCGGGCAGCTCGCAACGCAAAACGGTCACGACAACTACTGTTAGCTAAAAAGCATGGCCTGCGAAGCGACCGCAACTACTACATGCCAGCCAACCTTGCCGATGCAATGATCCGACTGCTAGACGGTTCGGCGAATGAAGGCTTAACGGCTCTTAGTCAAATCCTCAAACGAGGCCAGTCCACGTTAGGTCAGCTATGGACAAGTCACCTCTCGCCGCAGGATGAGGAAGACCTCAGGGCAGCCAGCACTGTGCTCCCAGGCCTCAAAGCCGTATTTGAAGCAGCCCAACCAAATATGCAACGACACTCCCGATTTGTAGACTCGGAACTGCTGGCGGGTACCGCTCTCAATTTTCCACGGTCTCTCGTGCGCCTTGCCTGGCTTTTGCAGCATGCCGCTACCCTCCTGCCCATGGCTGGTGACATACAAGCAGTCTTAAATTCCCAGACCGCCGGTGTAAGCGACATCCATGCCTGGGGGTCAATGCTTCCCTCCAGCTCCAGGGTTAGTCCTGTGACATACCATGCAGTGGTTGCAGTTAGATATCCCGATCTTTGCAGGCAGATCAATGGCCTATGGGAACTGGGAAGTTTTGCCTCGGGAGGCCTTCCCGACAAGCCACCAGGGTTCCAATTAGTACTCTGGGATACTAATGCTAGGATTAACGGTTTGGTAGCGACGGATTTAGAGACTCTTGTGTCAGAAGTACTCAGCCCCTTTCCTCACAATGCTGGATTTGCAGATGGACTTTTCATAATGACCACAGCAACTGATCATAAGAACAATTTGAACCGCTCCGTGCTCAAAAGGGATTATGTTCGCACCCTGCGTGTCGAAACAATAGCCAATTCGGCAGGAGGAACAGCGCAGGTATCAATCGTAGCTCAGCCCAGTATTGGATTTCTCAACACTAAATACTACTCCAATGGCTCTCCTACAGAAGATACTGAAGACTGCCTTGGCAGAATCACTGTCGGACTCACCCGGTCCAAATCGTTAACCCTGCTGGTCTCCCCGCTAGACATGACGGGGCTCATGGGCATGGCACAGGTGATTGCTGCAATTGCATATGGCATCCGGGGCCTACGGAGAGGAGAAACGACATGGAGCATGCCAAAATTTGACCCTGACTCAGTCCAAGAGAATCTAGCACAGCTAAGCCGGTGGTCACTAAATTCGGCACCAACCTGGGAGTACCCTCCCCTGGCAATTGCCAATCAATACTACGATCAGCAAGCCGACGAAGTGAAGCGAGCAAGATATCGTCTGATATTGGTACGAGGGTCAGACCTTAGATGGCTGAACAGGGAGCGCTTCCAAGAAGTTCAAGCAGGTTTACGAACTCAACACAAGTGGCTCCCCGAGCAAAATCTCCCTTTCTCTGAAGTTGTCCTATATGCCTACGCTGCTGATCGCACACACTTTCCCACCTACGTGTGCCTACCCTCAGGACTGTATAAAGCACGCACCGGGCACATAGTAGCACAGACGAGCCCAGACCAGGAGATCCTGTCCCTGCCCGGCATATACTTCTTTGATGGATGGCGATTACACCCGAAGTTGCCAATCCCAGACCACTTGCCACGCGCAAAAGAGGCGCCAGTCCAAGGTACCGCTCTCAATGCACCTGACCAGATACGGAACCTAAACGGTCGCCAGAAGAAGAGGCACGAGATATCCTCGCAGTAGCTGCCAAGAACCAGCCCGAAGATGGGCCAAGCACAAGAAGAGCAGCTGTTCGCGCATGTAAGTACTTACGAGCCATGGTCAGCCAATGTGAGACCACCATCCAAGCCGTGCAGAGTGCCGCCCGCACCCACACGCAAAAAAGCAAAGGCACGGTGGGACCTACAGTTGACTATCGCCCACAAGGAGAAGCCCTCCCAGTCATCTCAGCGGACCTAACCTCCGAATTGTTGCATTGTTTATCCACGCTCCCAGACCCATGGCCCTTAGCTAAGATCACCATAGACATGGAGAAACCGAGCCAATGGGTCTCAAAGCTGTGCAGACTTTACTTTGCTGACGAGTATGCCAAACGAACAGTTGGATTGCCCTCACGTAGGCATGTCCCGGACATCGCGGGTGCACTACGAGCAGTTCAAGCCATCCTCCCTAAACTCGAAGTCAAAATGATTGAGTTCTTAGCTGAATGGATGGTAACTCTTCTAATGCCAGCCTCGCACGTATTGGAAGTGAGGGCACCTCATCTTTCCTTCATGATGCTCAAGGAATACTGGTTTAGAGAACTGTATCTAGGTCTGAAAGTCACAGCATCCTTCGACCGCTCTGAATCATACACCAGAGTGATCGATGGTCAGGTAAGATGTATCACGCCTGAAGTCAAGCCGCAGAATTTGCAGGTTATTTGGAATGTGCAGTTCATCACAGTCTTCGTGCCGGCATGGATGATCCCGCCCGTCTACCATGGCCTGCGCAGAGAAAGTATTAAAACTGCGAGTTCTGCAAGTCCCATAGGAGTCCAGTCAGTCCGTTCCACCTGGTTTGAAGATACAACACCCAAGGACACTACATCCCAGCAACCTCAAGACCCTCAAAAAGAGCAACCCTAGCCACTACATGGGCTGAAGTTAGTCATCAAAGAAGAGGTGCTACCAGCAACTGACCAACCACAATTCCAGTCACTTGAGCTGTTGGCTGGCAGAGGTCTCTTAGCACCTGACACATGGAAGTGCAAACGTGCACAAAGCAACCATTGATGTCCCCATGTTGGGTACAATCATAGAGCAAAATGGTGACGGACTCCTGGAAGATTCCCACATGCCTGTGGGATGGCCACTCCACATCGATGGCGCTGTCAGACAATGCTGTATTCACAGAGCTGCTAGCTTGCAAGAATTAGATGATATGCTCAAAGAATATGACATGAAAAGGGATTCAGTAGAAATCAACCGTGACGCGCCACAATGGTCCCATCATGCAGTATGGAACCGAAAGTATATGGAACCGAAACCAGGATACACACTGGAGAAACTATGGGCCGACTCCGAGCCTGGCATAAGCAAAAAAACGACCACGTCATATGATGTACAAACAAATGACGTGCAACGTGCAGTAGCGGCCATTCAGCATTTCCCATCCCCCATTCCCCCTTCATACGAGCACTAGGGACAGCGGCACAGGATCGGTTATAGCACCACCACCATTGTGTGCAGATCAAATTTGTTTGTGTGCCTCACCCCAGCAGAAGTGGATTCCATTCTATCTGGAGAGCATCTAGCCAAAATTGACCCACTCTTCCTAGTACAGTGTGGCTGCTCCAACAAGTGCAGTGTTCTAGTTAATCATCCTGCCTCCCATAGTACTTTAAATGCGCTAGAACGCTCCGACTGGGGAGCACACCTCATTGAAGGCAAAACTACTGCGCTGGGGCTAATCCTATATGGGAAATATACCCGTAGTAGTCAAGGGTGGACCCCAGTAGAGGAGCTTACAGGCACACAAGCCATTAATCCCAAAGCTATGACTAAGGCCAACCAACGACTAGCCCTTTTTGCCACACCTGCCCACTCTGTAGTGCAAAGAAGCCTTGCCAATAACTGTTTTATTCTGTCCCTTAATATTTACCAAAGTACATACTTTGGCTTTACCCCGGACGACATTAACTTATACCAACAACGTTCTGCTAAACTTATCCTTGGGAGACCATGGCTTGCTGCAAGGTATCTCCCACATATATTCCGTTGGTTAGGTATTGCTCCCGCTTTAGACCCGGCTGTTACGCTCACTGCAGCGTGTTTGGGCTATTGGCTTAGACAGAATGGCTCTACGGCCTTTCTCTCACCGGGGTACCCGGATGTAGGGACAAGGCAAGGAGCAGTTGTCCAACGCATATTCCGAACATGGACTCCCCTGCTAGGCATTGACACAGTCGGTAACTTGCTACGCATACTTGCAGGACAGAATACCAGAAAAAAACAATTCCAATTCCTTCGCCAGTTGAAACTCAGTCTGTACGAGGCCATCCAAGTGCATGCACTGCAATACTTACAGTCTAGAGTAAGTTCGCAGCTCCTTCCGGGCGGGGTATCGTGGGCTTGGTTGACTCATTTAGCCACAGTGCCTAAACTCGCTGTTAATGGGGTTGCACGCTTTGCGGTCTTACGGTGGGCGGTAAATGAGGATGACGATGAATGTCTGCGGCTTCGACTGGCAGGCTCGCTACAGGCTGAGCAACCATGCCAACTCTGTGGGGTTCCCACCCGACTGTACCCACTCGGACTTAATTTTGCTCCCGCTTGTGAAAAATGTTGTCATGACCATGGTATCAACGCCACTACCCTGCACAGCAGTGAGAGATGGGGGATCCCGACCACGTCCCCCTGGCATGCCATCGCGGAGTCGGTTCGGGGATCCTTTTCCATTCCTGCCTCATGGCGTGACCGGGCACGAGATCTTCCCCCTTGCGTTGCATGTGGCTATGGGGACAATTCCTCTCAGCATTGGGCTCGTTTCTGCATTGTGCCTGTCCTGGTTGCCAGCATCTTCTCACCTACTCCCACTCCAGTTAAATCTTTGGACCAACTAGCCCGAGTCAACACAGCTGGATGTGTAATCGCGAGCCACATTTTGCATCAGTTCCGCCGACTCTTGCTTGAGCATGGAGGCATGCAACATGCACCATCCTCTGTTCCCCTAAGTGTCCCCGAATGGTTAACTCGCCTGCATGATAATGCCCTGCAAGCGATACCAGCTCGTTTCCTTCCGGAGCCTGCGTCAACGATAAGACCCCAGCATGCAGGCGCAAACAACCAGAACCATCCCTGCCACATGCAAACTACTGCCAATGAAGCAGTTACACTTCACTCAGCAGCACTTCCTGATCTGGTTTGCACAGCGTTGACATTCATTGCCCCGGATCAACCTATTGCGGTGCTCCCACTTGGACATCCATGGCTCAGCCTCATTACCCCAGCCGGGGCCCGGATGGCAGGATTCCGCCCCAATGCTAAAATTGTCCCAGCCAGCCCCAGTTCGCCTAATTCTGTCTGCACTGTCACTGCTCTTCAACCCATCAGTGCTAATGAGTTGATCCTAGCAACCTTTCCCGACCAGGCACCATCCGAAACCGTGATCCAGATCGTAGGTCAATTCGATGGTAGTTGTTTGCATGATGAGTCATTAGGCGGCGCTGGATACGTTATCTATGTAATAGAAGGGGGTCGGTCTCGTGTTGTTGCATGTCGGTCGGTCGCCTTACCTCATTGTTCAGACAATATAGAAGCAGAAATCATGGCCTGCTTATATCTGGTTGAGGAGGTGGCTGTCGTCGTCAAGCAAAGTTTATCAAGCCGCGGCTTCACACCCAAGGTGGTCATCCAAGGTGACATCCTTCCTGTTATCAAATACTTTCAATTTGCAGGCCGTCTCCGAAGAATAGACATGCACCAACCACTGGAAAGCATTCGTTCAGCCGTAAGTCTACACCTACCGGACAGCCTCTTCATATACCTGCCTCGCGTCGCTAACGGTATTGCAGATGACCTAGCAGGGCAAGCTACCCAATTCCTGTTGACTAGATATAGGAGCGATCCCGCTGCTTTCAATAGGGATGCTGGACCGGTGTCCATTAAGCCATCATTCCCTGTAAGTCTCTTTCAGGTAGGAGGTTTCCACATTCAAAGTTTTGAACCACCCTGGAGCCAGCCCACCCTTACCCTAGTTGAGAGACCCAGTGTTGACCACAGCCTTCTCCGGAAACACCTGACCCACCACCCCCACCACCGCCAGCTGATCGAATCCTACCTTTCCCCATGCCTACCGCAAAATTGTAGTATTGATATTGACTACTCCCCGAAAGCTGCAGACAACCATGGACGAAAGTATTGCTGCACCATAGGGGGCCAACGGCTACCGAGAACTGTCAGAATTTTACTTTTCGGGCGGAATCACTGCGAAATTGACCTCAAAGGATCCTTTTATGAACTGGTCCGCCGCCTGGGATTACTGTTTGCGCCCGACTTTGTTCCCCTCCCAACAATCGATGAGTTCCGCGCGCAGTTAGCCCGAGATCCTTATATTCAGCAAGTAGAAGCAATCTGTCCCGACACCATCAAGCAACTTCCACTGAGAATTATTAATAGTCCCCTTGATACCACATACAGATACCTAAGCTCTATGGTCGACGGCTCCCCCAGTGCGAGTGTAAACGTAATTCTGTGCCAATTAAGCTCTCTGAGTACAACTCTGACTACGCAGCTGTTACCGCGGTTTCGCCCAGAGTTCCTGGTCAACCACAATGACAGCGCCTTTCGATTGCTAGAGTACTTCGAAGCCACAATTGTCGAGGACACTATTCGTGCACTCATTGCTCGCCACCCAACACACTCCTTGATCTGGCTGCATGATGGCTTCTTAGTTGCTCCTCCGCCTCCTGAACAATTGTTGAGGCAGATCGAGAAGGACGTTCTTTCCAAGCATCAGCTGTACTTTGAGCAGACATGGTTCAAAGTCACCCCTCTGTGCACGGCGCACAAAGCATACGTTGACACCCTCAAACATACTGCAAGTAGCCATGCCTTAACCCTAGCCCGACGAGCACCCCTTACTTCCCAACGTAAACAGCGCAGAGCTCAAGGATCGCCATACATTTACGCCACCCCCTTGGAAGCCCTTGCCAAGCTGCGTGCTCGACGCGAACGTTCTACAGGAGGGAGTTGAAACGTCCTCCCGGGCTCTGTACCTTCATTGGTGACCATACAACCACCTTTTCTCATGGACGAATTTAACCCATTACGAGCCTCAGTCTCTTTTGCGCCACTATAGGTGCCTGGAATACAAAGAGCAGCCCGCCAAGTTGAAGTAATCTAACAGGTGGTGATGCAACCCTACAGTAAACGGCCTACCACTGACCAGGCTACTTCCGGCTGCTGATGCGTAGTTATTGCTGCTGGGGTGTCTTCGATCGGTAAATACACTCATCAGCTTACTACTTCTGTTTTTTGGTACCCACCCTAAGCCAAGCTAGGTCCTATGCCTCATGCATTCTGGTCAGGTCAAAGGAGGGGGGGGGCTCCCAGGGGTACTCTGGGTAGCTCTTCCTGCCTGCACAAGACCCATGAGGACATCCTAATCCTGAACTGTTGCCCTGGATAATTTGAAACCAAGGCCATAATTCCGCAATCTCGCCCAATTGTCCTATGCGCGTGGGGTTCTACTTCAAGAACCCTCAGCCTGCATGACTTTCTGCTTCAATCCAGCAGTTGGCACGTGAAGGGATCGAGTGACCATACAGACAGGACCCGGCCTTAACCCAAGCGGGGACTCGGCTACGCCTGAATATCAATTTAATATTAATTTACCAGAGCGATTAGGTTGCCTGGTTGTAGTAGCTACTCAGCATGACCATTTCCACGAAGCAGTTAACCAAAGGTACAACCCGTTTTATAGTCCTACTCTCTTTTCCCTACTGCTTGTTTTTCTGGGAGCCTAGCAGGACTCCGCTTCCCACCCAGGGCAAGAGGTGGGATGCGGAGAGGGGGAAAAAGGCCCCAAAAAAAAAAAAACTCTAAGCACCCCAGAGCCATAGCAAGCACAGGCAGCGAAGTGAGCAACAGCTGACCTTTAATTACACGACTTGCGGTAAGCTACCACCATGCAACTGCCATCTGATCGTGCCTATTCCCAAGGGTACCTTGGGTAATGAAGTGGGTGTAGGAATAAGTCCTACCCCACATAGAGTCGCCGACACTGCAACCCTTAACTGTCTTGAGTCTCTCGTGTGTCCTTGGTCGGGCCTGTCTCACACTGTACTTCTGACCCTTCAGTCTAAGAGTGCCTAGCAGTCCATTGCGCTATTCTAAATTCCTGGGTTAGTTGTAGGAACCTCATAGCGTCGGGCCCTTTACGCAAGCACTGCACCCATGGGTAAATGCAGCCTACCGCATTTAAGAGGACCTGTTCTATGATAGTTATTGCCGTGCTGGCGGCGTCGCCAATTTGAGCAGCGACTTCGGTCAGAAATGCTCCCCAACTTCCATCCTGCCAGCCGGCGCACTATCTTAGTCTCAGTCAACCAATATCCCAATGATTACCAAAACTTCCAAGTAATTCCAACAAAATGTCCTTAAGTGTCCTTAAGTGAGCACTGCTAACGTAAGACAAAGCAGTGCCATAATGACGCCCCCCTCGGGCAAATGAAGCGTCCCGACGCAGACACCAATAAATGATACCTCTCGGTTCGTGCTCAGGCGCAACAACAGCTGAGTAGTTAGGCCGATTCGCACGTTCCTTGGTAAGCCTTTGTTTCTATGCTCCAACAATAATTTGCCGTCAGCACACTACCCAATTTTCCAAATTAAGTACCGCCTCGTCACGTACCGTGCAAGTGAATGCCCCATAAAACTGAATAAATGTATATGATCGCTTCAGACTTAGTTCTTGCCCGGGTTCCTTTGTCAGTCTACCTCGTTTAAGAGGACCTGTTCTCTGATAGTTATTGCCGTGTTGGCAACATAGCCAAGCTGAGCAGCGCCTACGCTCAGAACTGCTCTCCCACGCTCAACTGGCCAGCCGGCGCACTATCTTAGTCTGAGTCGTAAAATATCCTAATGATTATAAGAAATTCCTAGCAATTATTATAAAATATCCTTCAGTGAGCACCACCGACGCAGGACAAAGCAGTATCATGATGACGCCTCCCTCGTGCAGAGTAATTGAGTCGGCAGGACCTTCAGTATAGCCAAGTTCAAGTGGATAGTGCCCTCGCCGCCCATCACAAAGTATCCTTAGGGAAGCACCACCGACGAGGGTAAAGCAATCCCAAAGCAATCCCATGATGATGTCTCCCCTGTACAGAGTATGGTGCCGGTAGGACTGCGCGCACGTAGATAGTGCCCTCGCCGCTCATTGCACCTCATGCCCCAGGTTTAACATAGCCTAGAAGACCATCACAGTCCGATAGCTGCTGTTCCCAAGGGCACCTTGGGTAATGGCGAGGCGTTAGCTGCTATTCTGCTATGCGTTGCGATTTTCCAAACCAGTGCCTCACAGGGTTTGATACGTACCTATTGCTGCCGTCCCTTGCCTTGCTCATGCCATACAGTGGCATGCAGCCGTAAAGCTCTACGTGGCCAGAGAATCTGGACGCAGGTGCCTCGGACCAAGTGTAATCAGAGTACAAGGCCAATGGTCCAAGGATAGAATGGTGGGGCTTCCCCTCCTTGACCTATTCGCGGGCATTCCCTTTGGAAGATTTGATAGTGGACCCTTTGACCAACGCCGAGCTTCCATCTAGACAAGTCATAATTTTTTAGCGGATTATGAACTCTTTCGACATGCTGTCAACAGCTACTAGTAAGACTGGTACGTCCTAGCTGCTGGAGGAATGGCTTCAGCAACACTTGGCTGATACCATCAAAGCCATGCCCACTGTTCTGGGCGCAAAGCCCAGCGCAAACTCTATGGGCGTCAACAATCAGTCACAGGTAGCTGGCAGGATTTTCTGGCAAATAAGTTCTTGCACAGACCAGCCTCTTGGACAAACTACCCTCTAGGACATCGCAGGAGTTCACAACGAAGATCAAGGACCATGTTAGATGTTGATGGAAGTACTTCCGCGCATCGATGCACTTAGGCCCCTTCGGATTGGTACAAGGCACAAAAAGGAGCCGTGGCCACGGTGAGCTCTCCAGTTGCCGCATTTGAATCGGAATCACCATCTGTCCAAAGGAAAGATATAAAATGCTATCCCTTTGACCCACTGCTGTGCCCGATAATTGTAATTTACCGCATAATTTCAAGCTTTTTCACCTTTTTCGGGCATATCCCTTTGGAAGGTTTTGGTTGCGGGCCTTGTGACAAATACTGAGTGACCATGGAATTATTCAATAATTTTTCAGAGATTGATGAACTCTTCAGACATGCTGCTAACAGCTGCTGGAAAGACTGGTGTTTCCTAACTACTGGTGGCATAGCTCCAGCCAATGTCCATGGCTCTGTACCAAAGGGGTGTTTCTCTAGTCATTGGCTGCCCTTAAGTAATTACCTGGGGATGGCACTACACCAAATACTCTTACATTGTTGTAACGGCTTAAACATTTGCCTCTCTACTGCCACAGTCCAATCTAGACTCCAAGTATGCAGGACGCTAGGAATAGCCGAATAGCCACTAGGGCCTCAAAGCATACTATTGACATGTTACAGTAGGAGGTGCGTAAGTGCATACTACCTGTCTATATTTGTCAGTGCGTCCGTGAAATTTGGCTAGAGCTTACCCGCCTCTGTGTTTCCTGTCCACCACCCTGTTTGCTGCCGAACGTCCATTAGCGCTGTACAGCATTTGGGACCTGATCCATGAACAGGGCTGCGCGTAGCATCACAGCTGACCATGTCCGAGTTTTACTCCAGCAGCTCCTCTTTATCCATCGGGTTCAACTCTTAGCCATGAGATTACAGTATCAGTTGGAGGAAACCATGGATGACCTGGATGACATAGGGTTTGATGAACAGGTACTCAACGGAGTGCTACGAACCACTCACCTTGAGATCATTAGTTTTATTGCCCGCTGTGATCGCACGATGCTCATGACAGAGCAACGCATCCTGCGAGTACTCCTGCGATGAAATGCTGAACAGAGATGTACAGGTTGAATTTTTTGAGTGGACTATGCTGAGTGCCTCTTACCGTTAAGAAACAGTTAAGCAGTTGACACTCCGGATCTCCTGGTAACTACTATTGGTCAACCAGAGAGTTGTTACGTTGAGGGTATACTCTCCTGGCCAGTCATAATTTTTTCACAGGTTGCTGACTGCCCCTACATGCTAGCGCACTTAGTCAAGTAGTCTCCATTACCCACCCCCCGAGGTGCCCCTCACATCAGTAGAAACGCGACATATTGTCCATTATTTCCTGTCCATTATTTCCTCTACTGTTCCCAAGGGCACCTTGGGTAATGGGGAGGGTTTAGCTCAGTGATCATTCTACCGGGTTCTTTATCTCCCATGGTTGACTCATACATGACTGCTATCCTCTTCCCGATATCCTGCTGCCCTATCTCCTCTCAATGCTGTGTGCTCCTTACTAGCAGTGCTTCTCAGTGTTTTCCCTTTTCTCGCTTCTACCAGGCCTCCCTTTCTGCCAAGTGCTACTGCTCCACCACACTTTCTGCCCCTACCACCTCCCCCAAACCAGTTTATTCCTGCATCACACTGTCGTTATTCAATTCGGTCAAGGGTTACATGTTGTGCATATTTCATACCACTGCAGTTTCTGGTACCTCGTCGTTTGCTTGATTCGAACATGATTCATTGTTTCCATCAGCAGCTATTGGCTCGAACTGTGAGGACACTGCACCTGCATAAGCCAGTTGTCTGGATCCTCACTGACCCCAACTTTTAGCTTTCGCCCGTTCATACACCCAAGCCGACACGGGGTTCTCGTTGTTTGGCCGCATCAGCCAACACGGGGTTCTCGTTGTTTGGCTGCTGCCTGCAATAGTGAGTGATTCCGATCCTAATTGCCTTTATACTGCCACGACAGGGTACCGGTTGCTGGTATGCCGAGGTCAAACCCATTTCCGTCTGGCCAAATCAGTGTTTCCGATCAGCACTTACTGGACATATCTGCTGGAATGAATTGGGACATGCCTGCAGCCAGCAGCGTTCGCTTTCTTGCAGTGAGAGGCACAATATGGGTAGGTGATTGCCATACAACATATAATTTCACATTGGTGGAATACCATTTGCATATTGACGAGGTGCCGTGGACTCTCTTTTCTACTCTTGCCGATTCCCTTGAGACCGAATTTGACCCTGCCTTTTGGGATACCGTCAATTATGGCCGAAAGGAGCGGTGGGGCTTTCTTGAATTACCCTGGGATGGCAAGGTCTACGAGGTAGCACCACCGTATGTCCAACTCCGACTCTCCATCTTCAATCGAGACGCTCACACCATGCGTGTGGTGCAACCGTTTGTGTGGAACCATACCCACTTGAAGGTTCACCCGAACGGAGCGTTGATTTTCCATGAACAAAAGAGATTAGCCTTCCTGTTGCCGTTGATCGTAGAGGCCCATAACTTGCTGCCGCCTAAGCCATTGTTCTGGGTGAATGATGACAAGACCATCCCATTGTGGAGAACCACCCTATGGACGCATGCTGAAACTGTACAGTGGTTAGCGGAGACAGGAGAATCGTACCCATTAGAACTGCGAGATGAGCTCCAGCCCCGCATTGACCAACTAAAGTCTTCGCAGCATCCGAAACGGACTCAACCTCCGCCGCCACCTCAACCAACTAGGTGGACGGAGCGCTCCACAGCCAAACAGCACGTCCAAACAGCACAAACAGACACTCCACATGACCCTAAGGGCACTCAGAGTACGCCGCAGCAGGTGGCTGAACGAGAGCGACAATATATGGAATTGCAGTCTATTATCCATCAGGCAAACCAACAAACGCTGACAGACAGCCGGCCAGCAAAGACCAAACATACCCAGCAACCAGCCAACCTGCTGGCTGCAAGTCAACATAGCACAGACAACGCGGCAGCCGCTGCGTCATCCGATTCTGCTGCAGGCGATGTGCGTAAAACTCCAGCTCCGTCACAAAGCAAACCACCTGATAAAATCAGTGCACAATCGTTATTTCACATAAGACCAGACCCACCATCGGCCCCGCCTGCGAGCAAAGCACACACGGATACCCCGGGTACCGGCGTGTTATCCTCTGACTCTCACTCCGCAGCTCACAATAAGGATGATGAGCAACAACAACCTTCGGAACAACAAGCTGCCCAGGACGACACTTCAACAGAGGAATCGTCGCCTGCAAATTCACCCAAAGAATCGCCAGAGACTCAGGCAACGGACGCTGCTGGTGCTAGCAGCCCTGAACCAGTCAGCGAATCCAAACAGGACGACGACCTTGACAACGCTGACATTTCGACGCTACAGAAAATGGAGAAAAGAGCATGTGAGAAAGTGGCATCCTATGAGACAAGGCTTTCCAATGCCCGCGAGCAACTATCTCGCATCAGAAAGCGCCTTAAACGAATGAGCGATGACCGATCATCAGACACTCTACAACCCTCTCCTGGTGCAGACATGGAAATGGAAATCATTGATTGACCAGGCAGACAGCTAGCACTGCGTGCTCCTGACTGTCCGCAACCATTCGACCAGTGCTGATTTAATTTAATGCTGCTTACTTCACAGAGGCGCCAAAGGAAAAGCAGCCGCGTGCCGGGCTAATACCCCCCAAACCTACCGTAAGGGATAACACCCGCTCAAGGTGACCCCCATAAGCTGCAGCAAGGGGATTTACGGGGTTTTTGTTTTGTGTGAGTGGATTGCTTTAATCTGTCTGTGAAGCCGTTTGGTTAGATGAGTGTCCCAGGTCCTGTCACCGTTAGTCATCTAGTTATCTGTCGAATCAACATGTCCTGTGAACCAAGTACTTGTTTTCCGATTGTGGGTTGTATAATCTGTCAGAGGCTCAACTGTTCGCACTGCAGCTTTTGTGGCTCCACTAGTTTTCATCGCTAGGTCAGCCATCCGACACCAATTCGTACACCTAGGTGTAACCCAATCCTGATTGTTTTGCTTCTTACCACTTTTGTTTCCAACGCACGGCCCCGCCAGGGGAACCCTGACCCCGGGTGCCGGGTGTTCGGGGTTCTCCCTGGCATAGCCAATCCCGTTCACACGTTTTGCACTCCCTACCAGCATAGTACTCATTGCCTTCGGCCGGTCGCTTGGCACCTGACATCCGGGTACCGGCTGTTCAGGGTCAACCCGGCGTCAGCATGATGCAACAGCTTATGACATCAAATAGATTCATTTCGTTGACGTCGCCTGACCCTGATGATTCAGATACAGAGATCGAACCAACAGAGCCAATCGTTTCGGATAACGCAGTTGAGGATGTGTCCATGGACAGCGACACAGAATACTTTGACGCTATCGAAACAGTTGACGTCGATACAGATGATGACGTTCCGTATTTTCAGCAAGGGGCCGAACCTCCTCCAAGGGAACAGTGGGAAATTGCTGAACCTATCGATTTCCTCGATGTACAGGAAGTCACACAATTAAGCCATCAGCTTGACCAACTCTTCCTCGCGCAGAAAGAGATTGAGACTCTCCTCGGCATGGACGACCTCAAACAATGGTGGAAATGGGATGATGTCGGCTCTTGTCGCATGCCCAGGGCACCCACGACATACCCTGCACTCATGATAGATGAAGGGAATGGCATCCAACGTCCAGCAGCCAGCCAGGTACATCACAAAACGCTCTTCCAGTGGATCATAGACAATCTCTCATGGTTACCAGAGTATGCCACTGTCTATGTGTATGTGGACAATCGCAAGCTGCCAGGCACTGATCCTCCAGCCTATTGGCCACTTTTTGCACCCTGGATCAAAGGCCGATGTACAGTAACTGGCCCCTACTGTGAGAAAACGACTGCTATTCATTTTCCCATTCATGCTGATACAGGTTTACACCAGGTCCATTATACCTGGGCTGGTGCCGCAGCTTTGGAGGCACTGTGCCTAATGTTTCCCACAGTAAACTTTGCCCTCATTGACTCTGACTGCGTGCCGACCTCGTTGTTTGAGATAGCTGAACTAGTTAATCTTATGACGGATAAGACAAGTAGAGCCGCAGCAATGCAACACAACATAATGGCCAGTTCTAACCAGTGCCCCCCAGCAGTACTCCTCGCCACGGAGGCCAAGGCAGAACTCAATGCCGGCCTGATCATTGTGACAGGACATATCCCCATTGAGGCAGCTGATGTGGACATGGACCAAGCAACCCCTGAAGCAGGCATGCCATCCGTCACTGCACCAAGCTCCTCGCCGAGTAATGCACCTGCCCCCAAGGCGCGACGAATAGCCCACCCTGCCAACCGCAGAACAGCGGAGGATTGGGTCACCGCACTTCGAGAAAGCCGAGCCAGCTTCCTAGCGACAACCGCCGTGCCTGAAGACCCTGTAGAAGCGATGAGAGGTGGGCTACTGCTCACCCCCTACTAGGATGTAAGGCTAGAACTCCGCTTGACTGGACACATGCATGGGCAATGCTAGGTGAATGGGCTGGAACCATTGCTTTCCCCATACCGGAGCAAGGAGAATGGCCTCGCCATGGTGATGGACGATATCTTAGACCGGACTTTGTCGAGCGGACACCGCCATTCCTTACCTGGGCACGCCCCATCTTCGAGCAAGGTGCACTCTCCCCTATGTCAGTCTTCCCAGCCGACTTCCCTATCCTCTGCCTTCCAGGAGACAAATTGTTCCAAAGTAAGGAGTTGACTATAGGGTATAGCCTGCCACCAATTCTACACGCCTTCCATGGGAGTAAAGTAGGCCTAGGGCACCAACTCCAACAGTGGCTAAGCAAAGGTCTGCAACCGCTAGCTGTGTCGCTCATAGGAGTTGAAGATGCACCCCCTTTATGGACACACCCCACAGGTTGCGACTTTATTAGAGGGGGTAAGCTAGTCGTCAAGCCGCACGTTCCACAAAACAGAAGCCTTACCCCGACACAGGTGCTGCTACTCCAGAGCCTCTGGACGCCAGTCGAAGCCCCCAACAGCAGTAATGGCCATACACCCTGGCCCAAAGATTGCGAGCCTGCCATTGTTTTCTGTGGTCAGCATGCGAGCCTTAAGCTTCCCACCGCCCCCATCCTCCCCCTGCTCGAAGCGCTCCAGCGACGACTGAACGTTGACTCTAACAACGCAGAGCTTGCCATCAATGAGGTGCTTGCCAGCCATAATGACCCCAAATACACAGACTGGAAAATCACAGTCATGGATAACACCTCCTGGCAACTCAATGACGCTGACCAGGGTCCCTGGAAGTTCAGTGCACTGGGTTGGGTGGAGGAGAGCTTGATGAAGACTGGGATGTGTTAATGGCTTGTAGAAAGGAAGCACATGTTTATGGGCCATCCCTGAGCAAACAGGACGATTGGAATGCAAGAGTTGGCACAGTAGCAGGCACTGCCCACACGCAAGAATATTTGCTACTGCACATCGCCATGTTTCCCATCGGAGCACACTTCTGGTGCCGTGTTTTAGGAATGCCCAGAGCGAACCAATTACAAGCACAGATCATCAGTCGAGCCATGAAACTGTTGCGCTTCTGCCCTATCATTCCAGCGCATAGGAAACCACCATGGCCGGGGTACACACATGGTCTGAGACTCTTTACCAAGCTACTGGTAGCACATCCTCTGGTCGGAGTCTGCCTGCCCCCTGAAATCCGTCCAGCGGACTACCTCAGATTGACAGGATATATGATAGGCTCTTTCAACATCCGAGGGCACAGCGCTGGCTCGTATGCAGGAATGGTATGGGAAACAATCCTCTCAGAGTTCCCAGATGTTGATGGTACAACAGTGCTAGCAGCCATTGCGCTGCCACCATCGTTGCTAACAACATACAACCCATCACAGCTGAGAGAGATTCATCTCATCCACCATGCGGATGACAAGCTGTGTGTCTGGAACCCGTCAAACCATGACATCAAATTGCTTAAGCAACGAGGCTTTAAAATCACGCATGTCACAGGATGGAGAGCGTACCTTGGCACTGCACAGCATAACTACTCGCATTGGACTAGGGTTGCCCTCCCAGAAGGACGACCGGATATGGAACAGCTGGAAGGCATCCCAGGGGTACTCCCCTTCGAAGTGTACTCGCAAGCTCCTCTTCGCCTGATCTCATGGTGTAGTTTTGAGCTCCCAAGAACTGCCAGAAAACTCCTGCGTGAGCTAGCGGAAATGTGCGAGCTACCTGAAACCACAACACAGGCACTGGTTGCTCAAATTGCTGTCCATAACGCAGAGATCAAAACTGAGCAAGAAGCTACCCAATACCTAGCCGGGTTGGCAACGGTTACCATCTCCTCAAGGGCCAATTTGCATAATTATACCACCATGGTCCAACAGTTCCTTGGTACCCTACCCCTGCCCATGGCTGTCTACATGTTAGACTACTACCTGCCCATGCTCAGTCCTAATGAAGGCTATAATGAAACAGGGTTAACAATGCAAAGTGCAGGACCGGTTCGACAGCCATCACAACCCATTGCCCTGGAGTTCCTCTTCAAAGGCAGCGAGTTTGGCCACTGGAGAGTCAAAGGCGGACAGGATGCATTCGCGTTCCGACATCCAAGCCTTGGTAAAACTGATGTGTTTAGCCTACTTGCCAGCGATGCGCACCATCACAAAGTCAGCCCCATTGGCACGGGTAGGCTCATCGCCATGGTTGGCACAGCAGAAGCACCAGCTGATGACGGAGATGACCTCCAAGTCCTATTTGGTTTGGTCCTCGCCATCACACCGCGTGCAGCCAAAAAGAAGGATGAGCTGGCAGCCTCACGTATATACAGACAATGTAACCCTAAATTCATTGAGGTCGCCTTCCTCACCGTACCAGCCATTAAGTTCTTTGCAAAGGAACAGCTTGAAACCCTCCAAGACTTGTACACTGATTCTGGCCAACGCCTGGACCCTATTGATGCAACTGTCCAGGGGCAAAACAGTCCCGGTTCCAAAGGTCTTTTTTCTCCACACAATGTGGATGTTTGGATGTACCAAGCCCACCCGCGAGCTTACAGCTGTCGCGCAAACCTCCCCGTGCAGGTATCACCTGGGACTAGGCATCTATAATGTCCAAACAGCAGTGGAGGGAATGGAGGGCAACAAAAGATCACATTTCTTGCATTTGTGCGGTCAGTTGCTGCACCTAGTGCTAACTCCATGTCACGTTGAAGGCGAGCATCACCCCTGGACCCGCTCCACAGCGCTATCTTTTGCTGCTGAAATTGACGGACATGTTTTAGGCACACTCTGTGCAGTGACAATGGCTTTGCTCACCAACCGGCTCGATCTGTGCATCCAAGGGCTCTTCGGAGCAGGCAAGTCGAAATCGATGGCAATCCTTATCCTGGCGCTGATTGAGATCGATACCACCGACAGCCTTAAGATATTGTTCATTTGTAAAGAGAACTCCGGTACTAGATCTTTTGCTGACCTCCTCCTATGGCTCGACCCCCCGTCGGGGGTGTTTGGGCGCATAGGTAGGCTGGTGGGAGACCAAGAGCGCAACAAAAGCAGTTACTCCCACACAAAATTTGATATCCACCCGAAAGAAAGAAGGCAAATGTTGCACAAGTGTCAGCTAATCTTAGCCACCGGGGGAACGGTAGCCCAGGATCTTACCATGCAATGGTCCACAATGGGTGGTTTTATGCAAGAGCTCTCCCTCCTGGTCATTGATGAAGGCCAGCAGTATGGCACTGACCGAGAAATTGCAGTTATCAGCCTGCTGAGGCAGCAACCTCTGGTATTGTGGACAGGAGACTCAGAGCAGACACCCGGCGGCATTGATCGGGCAGCTCGCAACGCAAAGCGCTCCCGACAACTACTGCTCGCCAAAAAGCATGGCCTGCGAAGCAACCGCAATTATTACACGCCAGCCACCCTTGCCGATGCTATGACCCGACTGCTAGATGGTTCGGCCAATGAAGGTCTGACGACTCTTAGTCAAATTCTCAAACGAGGACAGTCCACTTTAGGCCGGCTATGGACAAGTCAGCTATCGCCACAGGATGAGGAAGATCTCAAAGTAGCCAGCGCTGTTCTTCCAGGCCTCCAAGCCGTATTTAAAGCAACGCAGCCCACTATGCGGCGACACTCCCGTTTCGTAGAATCGGAACTGCTGGAGGGTGCTGTTCTCAATCTTCCACGGTCTCTTGTGCGCCTTGCCTGGATCTTGCAACATGCCGCTACCCTCCTGCCCATGGCTGGGGACATACAAGCAACCTTAAACTCCCAAACCGCTGGTGTGAGTGACATCCATGCTTGGGGGTTAATGCTTCCCTCCAGCTCCAGAGTTAGTCCTGTGACATACCATGCAGTGGTTGCAGTAAGATACCCCGCTCTCTGCAGACAGGTAAATGGCCTATGGGAACTAGGCAGTTTTGCCTCGGGAGGACTACCAGACAAACCACCAGGGTTTCAGCTAGTGCTTTGGGATACCAATGCTAGGATTAACGGTTTGGTAGCGACTGACCTAGAGACTCTTGTGTCAGAGGTCCTCACCTCCTTCCCTTGTAATGCTGGATTTGCGGATGGACTCTTTACAATGACCACAGCAACTGATCACAAGAACAACTTGAATCGCTCCGTGCTCAAAAGAGACTATGTTCGTACCTTGCGTGTCGAGACAATCGCCAATTCAGCCGGAGGAACAGCACAGGTATCAATCGTGGCTCAGCCCAGCATTGGTTTTCTCAACACTAAATATTACTCCAATGGCTCTCCTACAGAAGATACAGAAGATTGCCTGGGCAGAATCACTGTAGGACTCACCCGGTCCAAATCATTAACCTTGCTAGTCTCACCTCTGGACATGATGGGGCTCATGGGCATGGCACAGGTGATTGCCACCATCGCCTACGGCATCGGGGGCCTACGGAGGGGAGAAACGACATGGAAGTGGCCAGAATTTAACCCTGACCCAGTACAAGAGAATCTTGCGCAATTAAGCCGTTGGTCACTGAATTCACCACCAAACTGGGAATACCCGCCCCTCGCTATCGCCAACCAATACTACGATCAGCATGCTGATGAGGTAAAGCGAGCAAGGTACCGTTTGATATTGGTCCGAGGGTCAGACCTTCGATGGTTGGACAGAGCGCGCTTCCAAGAAATTCAAGCAGGCTTGCGAACCCAACACAAGTGGCTCCCCAAGCAACATCTCCCTTTCTCCGAAGTCGTCCTATATGCCTATGCTGCTGATCGCACACCCTTTCCCACCTACGTGTGCCTACCTTCAGGACTGTATAAAGCACGCACCGGGAATGTAGTAGCGCAGACAGGCCCAGACCAGGAGATCCTGTCCCTGCCTGGCATATATTTCTTTGATGGATGGCGATTACACCCAAACTTGCCAATCCCAGACCACCTGCCACGCGCAGCAGAGGCACCAGTTCAAGGTACCGCTCCTGATGCACCTACACCTGATGCGGAACCCAAACGGTCGCCAGAAGAAGAAGCGAGGGACATTCTTGCAGTAGCCGCCAAGAACCAGCCAGAGGATGGCCCGAGCACAAGAAAAGCAGCTGTCCGCGCATGTAAATACCTGAGAGCCATGGTCAACCAATACGAAACCACCATCCAAGCTGTGCATAGTGCCGCCCGCACCCACACGCAAAGAAGTAAAGGCATGGTTGGACCTCCTGTTGATTATCGCCCACAAGGAGAAGCCCTCCCAGTAATATCAGCAGACCTCACCTCTGAGTTATTGCATTGCCTATCCACGCTCCCAGACCCATGGCCCTTAGCCAAAATTACCATCGATATGGAGAAACCGAGCCAATGGGTCTCAAAATTGTGCAGACTTTATTTTGCGGACGAGTACGCCAAGCGCACAGTAGGACTTCCCTCACGTAAACATGTTCCGGACATTGCAGGCGCCCTCCGAGCAGTTCAAGCCATCCTCCCCAAACTTGAAGTCAAGATGATTGAATTCTTAGCTGAATGGATGGTAACTCTGTTAATGCCAGCCAGGCACGTAATGGAAGTGAGGGCACCTCATCTTTCCTTCATGATGCTCAAGGAATACTGGTTCAGGGAACTTTACTTAGGCCTGAAAGTCACAGCGTCCTTTGACCGCTCTGAGTCATATACCAGAGTGATCGATGGCCAGGTAAGATGCATCACGCCTGAAGTGAAGCCGCAGAATTTGCAGGTCATTTGGAATGTGCAGTTCATCACAGTCTTTGTGCCAGCATGGATGATCCCGCCTGTCTATCATAGCCTACGCAGAGAAAGCATCAAAACTGTGAGTTCTGGCAGCCCCATAGGAGTCCAGTCAGTCCGCCCTACTTGGTTTGAGGACACAACACCTAAGGACCCTACCTCTCAGCAATCTCAAGACCCTCACAAGGAGCAAGCCCAGCCACTTCATGGTCTTAAGTTAGTCATCAAAGAAGAAGTGTTACCAGCGACTGACCAACCGCAATTCCAGTCGCTTGAGCTGTTGGCTAGCAGGGGCCTGTTGGCACCTGATACATGGAAGTGCAAACGTGCACAAGTCAGCCTGAAAGCAACTATTGATGTCCCCATGTTGGGTACAATCATAGAGCAAAATGGCGATGGGCTCCTGGAAGACTCCCACATGCCAGTAGGATGGCCACTCCACATCGATGGCGCTGTCAGACAATGTTGCATTCACAGAACTGCTAGTTTGCAAGAATTAGACGATATGCTCAAGGAATACGACATGAAACGAGATTCTGTTGAAATCAACCATGACGCGCCTCAATGGTCCCATCATGCAGTGTGGAACCGCAAGTATATGGAACCAAGACCTGGATATACGCTGGAACAGCTATGGGCTGACTCCGAACCTGCAGTAAATAAAAAACGACCACTTCCTATGAAGTACAGGCAGATGACCTTCAGCGTGCCGTATCGGCCATTCGGCATTTTCCGCCCCCTATTCCTCCGGACAGCCCCTTCATACAAGCGTTAGGAACACCAGCTGCCCTGAAAGCCCCACCACAGACTGATACCCTAGCGCAGAGGGCACTGGAAGAATGGGAGCGTACTCTGTGCGAAAACAAGGCAGTAGCAATCCTTGCCGAGATACAAGCTGGACGACCGACCATCATCCACAAAGATGGCGGGGAAATGCTTATTGCCATTGTTCTGGACAAGCCACTGGAGGAAGCAAAGAAATTAGTTGATGACCCTGCGGCATTTACCCGCGAAATGACACGCATCCTGCGCGACAAGCATACTCACCCGCTCATAGCCCAAATGATGAAACCTGCGGAGAGCAGTGAGCCACCCTCTGCCACTGCGAGCGCGAGTGGTGCCAGTAGCAGTCGAGACCTTCGCACTACACCACACGAACAGTTCCAATAAAACGCACCAAATGACACAAAGTACCCAAGTTCCACGAAGAGCAATCAGCATCCAACTTCAACTAACTTGAACGGCGTTGTCACCATGGGGTACTCATGGTTGATAACTGCCTGCTACGATCCCTCTTCCAGTCGACATACTGGAGCCAGCATAGGATTGCTAGCACAATATATCTTGGTGACAGTAAGGTTGAGCGGCGTTGTCACCATGGGGTACTCATGGTTGATTACTGCCCGCTGCGGCTACCATGTTCTCAGCATGCAGAATCGAGCATGGGACGGGAGGCGGGGGGGGCGTATACTTATAATCCTTTCATTGGTGTTTGTTGTTTTGTTTCCTTTAACGTTGCATGGTAGGGTAGTGAGATGTCAAAGTACATCAAGCCATGGTGCCTGTCGCCGTTTGACTGTCGATCAACCAAACTTTCGACCGACCATTGATGTTCACCACACCATCACATGCCCATTCTCGATGAAGCTTGCTATACTGTGCACACCAGTTGAATACCTGAAAGCCTTTGTCCACCTACAAACCGGTAGACAACTGTCCCTTGGAATGGAGCGACCGACCCCGATCAAAGATGCCGCTGTCCATCGTCTTGCACAGTCAATTGCACAAATGACCCTCTGCCAGGTCACTACCACTGAGATCGATGATGCCACCAAGCTTCTAGAGAAGGCCCGACAGAAACTCCAAGGAATCCAAAACATCCCACCCCAGAGGGTAAATGACCTTGATACGGCTATGCGCCAGCTCCGCCAAATTGGCTGTATCTTGGATAGCTGTACCATATCTGCCAGTTACGAAGTAACCCAGGCACAGAAAGCTCTGTTGCAGCTTCACCATACAGCCAAGGGAGCCAGTACCTCGTCCGAAGAGCTCAATGCACAGATATCGCCACGCACCGATGACGAGTACAATCTCCCATACCATGAAGACGAGTTGCAAGAGCACTAATACAATGGTGCCCACCAGAACCAATTGAGGCAGTATGATGATTGGAAAAGCAGTTCTGAGCGGACTCTGAGTGTGCACTGAGCGCCTTAGCTTCGACGTCTTCTCACCCTAGATCATGTTTCACTTTCATGTTTCACTGCGGTAGGTTGCTCGTCTTTCACCACTTTGTTGTGACCCGGCGTTGACGGTGTTTGCTTCAAAGTGTTTGGGTGCTACTTTATGCCATGATGGCTGCTCTTTGAGATCTCGGGGATCCTGGCTGGGGGGATCCCTGGTTTCCGCATTGAGCTTTGTTGCTTCTGCACCCTCTGAAGTGGCCCTGTGTGTTTTTGTGGTTGGTTGCTTTGTTTGCTTTCTTGGTCAAGGGCCTGCGTTAACATGGCACAGAAGTTGTCATTTGCATGCGTCGAGATGTAAGATGGCCTGCGCGAAGGATGGCACACAAGCTGCTATCGGAATTCTCAAGAGCACATAGCTGTCCATTTGCCCTGTTCTCTTGTGTTGTTTTTTGTTTGGTTGTTGTTGTGTTTTTGTGTGTGTTTTGCTTTTTGTGGTTTTTGTTTGTTTGCTTTCTTGTTGGTTTGTGCTCGCTCTCGGCAATTGGATAGTTTATGGACTATGTAAAGGTCCACACCTGCTCTCTTTTGTAGCCTTCTTTACTGATGGCTTTGCATGCATATCAATTCAATTTCTGGCAAGTTGAAGCTTGTGTAACGACCTGGCGAAAGCCTTGGAGGCGTTGGACGGAAAAAAAACATGGCCAGGCCGCCTGGTGCCCAAAGCGATATGAGGGCATTCACTTGGGCGCCCTTGTATGGCGTAGGGGATAACGTGCGGACTTCACCGCTGGTTGCATCTTTCGACATGATAGCCCCTTGCCGTTGGCCTGGCGTAGTCAGCCCAGGATGCAAAGACATGGCCGGCCTCTGCTCCCCAGGGTTGATAGGGCAGAAGCCCACAAACAGGGACTCAGGCAGTGCAGGCGGTGTCATCAGTCCTGCTGGCATAGTCACTGATGGCGCTGCAGGAGGCGCCACCTGTGGTGGCTGCACATTAGTCGGCAGTCCATATGCCGAGGCTCCTGGGGCTCCATGCACTGGCACTCCGCCTGCAGAGGATCCATGTCCAGACGCCCCCTTCGGGACATGTCCATGCACGGACGATGGAACCGTGTTCCCAGTCATTCCAGCCATACCAGGTGTGGCAGGAGTTCCCACCTGTCCAACTCCGCTTGGAACATTCTGAAGCGGGAAGGATGGGTAACCTTCCATCCTTTCAGGCATCGGCATCCCTGGGGCCTTCGAAGGATCTGGTTCACCCTTTTCTCCGATCACCCGGATGAGATCTCGAAGGAGGCCAGTCACCTCTCCAAGGCCTACCTTGATGGCCTGTTCTATTTTGAAGGTTGCTGGACTTTATCTCGAAAGGGGGACAAGGTCCAGCCTTGGAGATTTGCTCTGAGCTTAGTGCATCTAGTACCCTGCGTGCCTGAACTTTAAAGCGCTTGGTATCTAGTGTGTCCGAAGCTCAGCACACCTAGTATATAGCGTATCTGAAACTGAGTTTGCGTGGTACAACAATGTAATCACGTTCAAGATTAGTGACACCACGAATGTGGAGTTTTTTTGTCTGAGTGTTTTGAACTGACGACCGTTTCGCTTGTCTGACACGCCTATCTTCCATTGGAGGATGCGGATTAGCTGAAACAGTCGGCCTTTGGTTTTTGTGTTGACTCCGACAGTGCTTCGTCTGTCTTCGTCTTGGATCTCGTGTGTGTTGTTGGTGTTTTTGTTCTTTGTTCTCGTTTGTTTTAGGGAACAACAAACAGCACTGTAGTTGATCGTGAATTGACGCCATGGTCTCTTTGATCAGTCGATGGAGTCTGAGCTGGTGATGTTGACTGGTTGAGGATAGATGGGAGCTGTGCCCATGGAGACGTCTATGGAGTATTGCTGACATCAGTATTGGCGATGGTTGTGGATATGGATGGATTTATTTATTTATTTAAGATGAGCAAAGTGTTGGAGGAACAACCGTCTATCTCCTTGAGGATCAGTTGATTTTTTCGAAGACAGTTATAATTTTTGGAAACTTCGGATGCTTCAGAAGAGTTTATACTTCATTTTCCTGTTGAGGTGCTTGGAGCATCGAAGTCTCCTGGCGAATACGATGTATTCTGTGAGCTTGACCTTGAAGGTAGGTATGGCGAAGTTCATACTGGATATACATCTGAGTATGTATAGAGAGAGAAATGAATGTCATGTCGAAAGGGGGTGTGGAAGTTTGGACCCTTGTGGGTGCAACTTGGCATTGGAGCGACCTGACTTTCATTAAGCCTTCAGTGGTGAAACTGGACTATGGGAAGGTGTCTGCATCAGACATAAGTAGCTTCAGTATTGCGTTGTGGTATGAGGAGCTGCCTGAGCTGATCTGAGATATCGACCAGTGAGTCTAAGTGGATCTACTTGGAGCTAGATTCTCCTTTGAATACAGTTTGAAGCGTTATTTTGCTTTATGACAGTGGACGAATGCTTTCAGAAGCATTCGCTATGCAGTTGAGTCGGGATGCCATGATTCCATCGATCTCGGAAGTTCTTTGACCTCTTGGAGGAATATGGATCTAGCTGAGATGATTTTAGATCGTCAGTTTCGATTCTAGTCATTGCTTCGTACATCTGAGATGTTGGTGAAGCCTATTTGATTACTTCTTATGAGTACGTGAGATACTCCGGCATTGTGAGGACAATGCCTACGTATCTTCTGTGACCTCTGGGTATTTGATCTGGAAGTCTATTCTGTAACCTTTGTAGCTGTGACTATTGGCTGACGTTTGGTTAATGCAGTAAGCGAACTACTTTGGCGCTATGACTGCTGAAGACTGGACACTAGCTGAGAAGTCAAGCAGATCTTTTGAGTATGTGAGATACTTCGACATTGTGAGGACAATGCCTACGTATCTTATTCAGCCTCCAGATACTTGATCTGGAGAGCTGCATCATGATCTTTATGCCTGTGACTTGTTGCTAACGTTTAGTTATGACAGTGAGCGAACTACTTTAGCGCTATGACTGTTTATGACTGGGTATTGGCTGAGAAGTCGAGCAGAACATTCTACTCTCCTCGACGGTTTGGAACTATGAGAAGACATCTCTGTGTGAAGAGCTGTTTTGGAGATGGAACATGAGGTTCCCATGTTGTTCTGTATTGCAAGAGGATTTTGTATAGGAATTTGAGTGGAACATTTCGTTCTTTACTAGCCGTGGGACTAGTCTAGACGTTTGGTAGAGACTAGTAACACCGGCTAGCTGGTTATTTGCGTTTGGACGAGAACCAGCTTGACTTGAGAACTTTTGGAAATGTTTCTGACGTTTTTGTGACTAGGTGATTTGAATATCATAGCAGTTTGGAATTGTTTCAACAACCTTTGAAGGAAGGTTGTGTATTGGAAACCTGGAATCGAGTTTCCCAGTTGAGACATCGGCTCAAGGGAGTGGTGTCAAGTGTTCCGAAGCGAACTGAACTGCAGTGTCACCTAGGGCACTTGAAACAGTAGCCACACTGGAACAGCTTGCTTCCTTTCTTTGCTTGTGGGCTGTGGCTGTGTGCCTGCCCTGGTTCTTGTTGACCTGTTCCGTTGTGTGTGGCGTCTGGAGAGAAAAGAAGGAGTCTGACGTGCACTTAGGAGTCGGGGTGGAACAAGTTCCTTTATTTGACATTGCAGAGAAGTAAGTAACTGCAGAGTCGCAACCACAGTAGGTGTTTGCGTCTGGCGTAGTGATTTTATGAAAGCGTCGATTTGGGTACACGAGAGGTGTACTTGGGTTTACGTTTTTCACAGCCAGCAAAATTGGCACTAAACGCTTCGCACTGTGGCAAAACATCGATTTTTAGATGCGACCATTTGGGCGTGTAGTACCCCAGTAAATGCTCCACGCTGTGATTGTAACATGCCACACGCTGGACCTTTTGCTTGTTTTTTCCTACGGTAAAAGGCGTGTAGTGCCACAACTGTCATACTAAACGCTCACTCTCTGTCACACACGCCGTAAATACCGCTGCTACCAAAATCTGCACTAAACGCTGTCAGTTTTCACACCGTGACTGCTAGAAGTATTGCACATGCCAAGCAAATCAAACCCGCAGGGGCGACAGCAAAGTTAGCGCAAAACAGCGCGCTTTCTGCAAGACGGGAAAAAGGCATTTGCATCCTCTGCTGCAACTCCGGTTCTCGACCATGCGAACTTGGAGCAAAACAAATAATCTTTTCACAGCACCTCGACCCATGCAACTTGGAGCAAAACAAATAATCTTTTCACAGCACCTCGACGGCTGAAGGAGCAAATGCACATGTCTATATTCATTCTTAAACAGGCTTCACCTTCATTGTTGCAACTTTGCGCTTTACATGGGCCAATGTTCTTTTTTGTTGACCGTCAGACAGGTGGCCCGCAATTTCACGCTCCGGCTCGCAGAAAACTGGCACAATACATCTGCTCGCTGACCCGACGGGTGGAGTCATTGGTAACCCCAGAGACTGAATACCTTCTTTGTGGAACTTACAGTCGAGGTCCCTTATGGCCGCCAACAATTTATTGGTTTTGCATGTCGCTCTGCTCGCGAGTAATATCGTAGAACTTCGCTCGCTGAGACCAATTACACTGATGGCTGCATCTTCCCCTATGAAACTAGGGATGATGAGTTTGGCGATGGTATGTTGGAAGCTCTTCCCTGGCCTGCATTGCTTCCCGTATGCCACCTCTGTCCTCCCCCCCTGGGGGGGATTGACTACTATCAACATCACGGCTTCGTGGCTTGGTTGACAGATCTGGTGCGACTCTGTCCATGAAGGCACTCGGACGAGCTGATCTGAGAGGATGCTGAGAGATGCCTAAGTTGTAGCACTGCTTTCTTGTACAGCTTGGCGTTTGCTACTGTAAACTTACAGGCTAAGCCTTCATGCTTGCCTGAAAGCCGTGATCCTTAATTCATTTACACGTTTTTGAGAGTGATGCAGTGGACAAGCCACTGCGTCCCATGGCAAATCGATTTTGTGGGTGTTTTCGGCTCTGGCCCCGTTTGTGTTGTTTTCTTGTGCTGTTTCCCTGTTTTCTCCGGCGAAACGCAAGTCTGGCTGGGGGATTTGCGGGTCGTCGTGTTTTGGTGGTCTTGTGTTTTTGTGTGTGTTGTTCTCATTTGATTTGCCTGCGTATATGGACCAACCGTGTCCTTGTACAAACGTTTTTTTTGCTGATTGTTTTGGTTGCTTGCATTTGGTGCAGGTGGCTGTTTGTTTTGGACAGATGTCGTTGACACACTTTCTGGATCTGGGTTGGGTTGGTGCCTAGAAAGTGTTTTTTTGATACGAACACAGCTCAATTTTATTCCGCACCCACTGTATTTGGGAATAGACCGAGAGGGGACAGCGAAAAGCTGAGTTTGGCTTGGAGCCATAGTGAAAGGCGTCCCTGTGGAGTAGTTGGTAGGGCTGACGACGCGGACAGACTACCGGTGGTGGTTCGATTCCCCGCTGGTCCACAGGTAAGCCTCAAGTGTGGTGACCAGTCGAAAGACAATGGCGCCGGCCACAAAAAAAAGGCTTGGAGCCATAGTGAAGGCAACGCGCCAAGGTTATTCGGCTCGAAGAAATATTGTCCTGGGAAGAGAAAGACATGCATCCAATTGTAGATGCCAGCTCAAGTAGGGTGCTAATCCACTCGATACAGCCATCATGCATGAACTGAGATGATACTAAGCTATCACCTCTTGCCTTAATTCATCCTTTTCACCCATTAACTGGACCCTGTCACATCACACCTCTTGACTTCTGTCTGCGTGGACTGATTGTTTTGGTTGCTTGCATTTGGTGCAGGTGGCTGTTTGTTTTGGACAGATGTCGTTGACACACTTCCTGGATCTGGGTTGGTGGGTTGGTGCCTAGGCCTAGAAAGTGTATTTTTTGCTGATAGGAACACAGCGACAATTTTTATCCCGCACCCATTGTCAATTTGGGAATAGACCGAGAGGGGACAGCGAAAAGCCAAGACGGTCAACAAAAAGGAACATTGGCCCATGTAAAGCGAAAGTTGCAACGGCCCTTTCAATGAAGGTGAAACCTGTTTAAAAATATAGACATTCATGTGCATTTACTCCAATTTCAGCCGTCGAGGCTTGCCTCGAAAATTCTCCCTCATCCTTACATTTTTTGTTTTGTTGCAATTTCTACAGCCTCGAAGCTGCCTCGAAGCCTGCTTTGAAGCCTGCCGCCAGGCTCATCCTGAAAGATTGTTTATTTTGCTCCAAGTTCGCATGGTCGAGAACCGGTTGCAACAGAGGATGCAAATGCCTTTTTCCCGTCTTGCAGAAAGCGCGCTGTTTTGCGCTAACTTTGCTGTCGCCCCTGCGGGTTTGATTTGCTTGGCATGCGCAATACTCCGGCAGTCACGGTGTGAAAACTGACAGCGTTTAGTGCAGATTTTGGTGGCAGGTGCGGTATTTACGGCGTGTGTGACACTGAACCTGCAGAGGGTGAGCGTTTAGTACGACAGTTGTGGCACTACACGCCTTTTACCGTGGAAAAAACCAGCAAAACAGGTCCAGCGTGTAGCGTGTAGTGGCTCTTTTTTCTACACTATATTGATCTTTAAAAAAATAATTACAACCGAACGCCAGGAAACGGAGAAAATGTGTCTCCGGCCACAGCGCGGAGCGTTTAGTGGGGTACTACACGCCCAAACGGTCACATCTAAAAATCGCTGTTTTACCACGGTGCGAAGCGTTTAGTGCCGATTTTACTGGCAGGCGTAGTATTTGCGCTCTGCGTCGCACCAAAATCACAGAGGGTGAGCGTGTAGTGCCGCCAGTTGTGGCACTACACGGCAGGTTTCTGTGCACAAACCTTGGCAGGCGCAGTATTTCAAAAGGAAACATGGCCACCCCACAGCTTAAACCCTGCCGCGGCTGAAGCTGTGAGGTGGCCATGTTTGTTTGTCAAATACTTGCCACGGGCTAAGCTGTGAGGTGGCCATGTTTGCTTGTCAAAAACTGCCCCTGCCAGGGTTTACGCTGTGTAGTGGCCATGTTAGCTTCTGAATTACTGCGCCTGCCAGCCTTTAAGCTGTCCAGGTTAAAAAACATATTCCAACAAGTCCTTCCAGAATGTCTCATCGACACAAGATGCACAATGCAGTTCCAAAATATGACAGAGTGTGGCATTTCCTCTTTTGTGCCGCTGAACGTTGTGCATCGTCACGTGCCCGTTTGTACGGGATTGGCGACAATATTCCCCTAGACACCCTTCCGCTGTTTTTTTTTTAATTCCTCTCCTTGGGACCTGTGTGCAGCAGGAAATCTAGGTAGCATGGAATCCAATGTGATGGCAGGCAGGGCATTGCTTGGGTCTTTGCAGTTACCCGATGGCCAGCGCCGGTGTGCGATATTCTTGGTTCAGGAAAAGGTCATGCAAGGAAACAGTAGAGCCGCTGACTATCGAGCGTATCGACGTATTGCCCCAAAAGTTCTTGAACTGGTCATAGTATCCAAACCCGTCGCCCTAGCTTTTTGCGGGCGACTGCTGCTGCAGCAGCCTACAGAATTGCATACTTTGACCCTGCAAATGATTGGCCGCAGCCAATTGAGCTCAATGCTACCGTCCCCATTGTATTGGAGCAACTTGCCTTTCTGGGAGACACGCGAAGTCGTTGTGAGCTGCTTGTTTTTGCACAAGCGAACCCGGCACGACTCCCTTTGACGATGGGTATCCTTCAGGCAAATATTCCCGTGCGCAGGATGATGGGTGAACGCAGGACAAAGCTCACTGATGCTTTGGTGCGTGTACTGTGTCGCTTCCTTACCCCGATTGGAGTTGCTCTACCCGGAGAGCATGACTGTTACATGCGAGACTGCCTGCTCGTGCTTGCAGGGCATGGAGATGGACATGTCCTCACGGTGGCAGTAGCTATGCTCCTGGCCATCCTCACAGGACGATCTGACCTTTGCATTGCTGGAGTATTTGGAGCTGGAAAAACTCGCTCATTGGCAGTGCTACTGATCGCTCTCAGTTGTGAGCTGGACGACTTCTCTGCTGTCGTATACACCAAGGAAAATGTTGCTGCGAAAGCTCTCGCTGACCAGATTAGCGACCTCTCTGCGCCGACGCAATCGACCTTTGGCCGACTGCTGGGGCGCATTGAGGAAGGTAAAGGCGAGGCGTATGCAACGAAAATAGATGTACGATGCAGCGATCGCAATCGAATTATCTCTACCAAGCGGATTTTGATTGCAACAGGGGGGTCGGCTACAGCTGAAATGGCCATGAGGTACTCTTCCTTTAGCCAGTGGCTCTCCAGGACGTGGCTTGCATTTATGGATGAAAGTCAGCAGTACGGCAATTACCATGAAATCGCTGCACTCGCTGCCATCCAACAGCCGGCACTCATTGTTTTTGTAGGGGACCATAGACAAACCCCTGGGGGCCTCTCCAAAGGAAGGGCTGCGGCAGCCAACAGGCGGAAACTGCTCCACCGGCCCCTTGGGCTCCGTGCACTCAATCGCCCAGGTGATTATCTTCCCCCTGCCCGGCTTGCCGGGCTTGTTGCTAGATTGTGGCCAGATGCTAGTCAGGATGGTTCTCCTCCTCCTACAAGACTACGTTTGCAAATTGTCGCATGCCCAGCAGACACTGGAAGCAACTTATGCCTCATTGCAGCAAACAGAACTCCTTGCAGGCGTAATCCACGAACAAGACTGCAGAGCCATACGCACGGCTTGCTGTTGCCTAAACAGCCTGCGCATTCGTGTAGAAGCCAAATCTAATGTAACAGAACGTGCAGTGATAAGCCGACAGCTACAGCTTATGCAAGCGAGTGCTCAACCCCACCCTACAGAGGACCTCAACACAGCTGACACAAGTTGCCCCTCCAGAACCTCTGCTGAACATTTCGATGATAAAACTGGTCCCTGTCCAAAGAATTGAACGCTACAGAAGATCTTCGCACTGCTGACACAAGCTGCCTTTTCAGAACCTCTGCCGAACATTTCACTTAAGGCAACAGCTCTTGCTGAAGGAGCTCCACGCTTGCAAGCCTGCATCAATGCTGTCGAGCTAGCGATCATCGCTAACTCGATCGCATTGGATACAGTTTTGAAAGCAGTATGCACCACAAGAGAATTTTGCAGCTCCCAATGACGATGATGCTTGGAAAAGAACTACTGAGCGGACTCTGAGTGCGCCCTGAATGCCGTAGCTACTGCTGTCATTCTCACATTAGATCATGTCTCACCTCCTGTTTCACCTTTATTCGTTTTTCACCACTCTCGTTGCGACACGGCGTCGTCGTTGTTTGCTTCGAAGTGCCTGGGTGAACGTGATGCCTGAATGGCTGCTCTCTGTGATCTCTGGGATCCTGGCTGGGGGGACCCCCGGTTTCCGCATTGAGCTTTGTTGCTTCCATCACCCTCTTGCATGGCCCCTTTGTGTTTTTCCGTGTTGTCTTTGTTTTGCTTCATTTTCGGTGGCCATACTCATGATGGCACACAAGATGTCATCGTGCATCTTATTTCTCAGAGCTGGTAGCGATCCCACTTTTCTCTGTGTTTTTTGGTTTTAGTCTTGTTGTGGTTCCGTGTGTCTTGTTTGTTTGTTTGTTTGCCTTTTTTGTTGTGGTTTGTTTTTGATGGGACCGCTCACTGGACTGTGTATTGGTCCATTACCAGTGCTTTTGAGGCTATCGACGTGCAGACGGCCTTGCATGATAATTTACAATTCATCTTTTTGCTGCGGTTGAACGTGTGTAACGACCTGGCGAAAGCCATGAAGGCGTTGGACGGAAAAAAACAGATGCTAGTCAGGATGATGACTCGGATGTTGCGTATCTGCTCAAACAGGGCCAAGCGCCCCATACAGGAGTCTGGACCGCGTCAACGACTCCACAACACTTGCCAGCTTCCCTGGCACGCCTTTTTGATGAGGAAACGCTCAGCCATCACAATGTGGGGAGCTGCCTTATTTCGGCAATACTGGCTGCATTGTTAAAAGCAACTGCACCAGAAGAGTTTGGAATCCCTGAATGCACAACTACAGTGAAGCTGCGGACTCGAAGGCCCTCACAGATGAGACATCATTCTTCCCAACAGTTCACGAGTATCCTTGCTGACGTACAAAGCCATCGTAGCTGTCAGGTATCCGGAACTCGTACTGCATGATCATGACCCCATCCAAATAGGGCATTTTGTGCCTCATGATCATACAGTTGAGCACGGAGGATTCCGTACAGTACTGTGGGAACCTCCTAAGGACCTTCGGGCAGCAGTGGAAGATGTTGTTGTTTTCCTTAACTATCTGCAGAAGTGCCATCGTGATCTGAGCCAAGGAGCAACAGCCCCAGCTACTTGTACTATGCAATCGCACTGCTGTGCATAACCAACTTCTGCAGCATGGTTTTCAGGAGGCATGGTTGGGGGCCTCAGAATTGCTACAACCTCCTCAGCGGCGGGTGCAACTGCCCGAATTGCGGTGAGTGGTGGGTGTCGACCTTGGAAGACAGAGAAGATTGCTATGGTAGAGCCACAGTGGCGCTGACAAGAGCAATCCGACACACCTACATTGTCTCTCCCATAGACATGGCCGGAATGATTGGCATGGCTCAAACGTTGGCGGTGTACCACTATGGACACTACACATTGAAAAACAGACAAGTCCAGTTTCATTCGCCTGCGCGGGAACCTTCGGACGTAGAAGCTGTCTTGGAAGGGGACTGGACACGCCCTTCACGTCGCAGGATAAACCGCCACTCGCAGTGGCCATGGTTGTGACGTTCAATGGAGTGCGCTCCCTTTGGAGATACAGACTGGTGATCGCACAAAAGTCGAAGCTGCGACTCATCCAAGAAGTCACAGCAGCACTGGCTTCACACAGTCGGGATCACCGTCTAACTGCGAGTGGATTCTTTCCATGCTCCTCTGATCGTGAGTACTGTACAAGAAACAAATTGGGACGCACAGAGAGAAAAAGGATGTGTTAACACTTACGCTCATGCTAGTGCGTCGCAAATCTGCTTGCAAAAGATCTGCGGGCAGCAGCAAAATTTTCCGATGGCTGGCCCCACTTTTGGGTCCAAATCTGGACCCCAAAACGGGGCCCAAGCAAAGACTTAAAAGAAGGAATGAAAATGTGATCCAATTCTGGACCCCATTTTGGGGTCCATATTTGGACCCAAAAATGGGGTCAGCCATTGGAGAATTTCGTTGCTGCCCGCAAACGTTTTGCAAGCAGATTTGCGACCCAGCAGCTTGAACATGAATGTCAACACATACCTTTTTCTCTTTGTGCGTCCCAAGGCCGCTTGCTACTGTCGAGGTCCCTCTATCGCAGCTATGTTTTGAACACTTTTTTCGGCCCTGTTTTAAGGGCCATGATGAAGCAGGTTTGTTGGCATTCGAGGCGCTCCGAGGCTCACCGAGGCCTGCCCGAGGCCAGGCCTCGGACGCAAAACGTAATGGTACGATGACAAAGCGAGGCTCACGGGGACTCGAATCTATATAATACACGTCAAGACTGAATGATCTGAAACCAAAAAACGCTGGCGATGATTACCAGCCAAGATATCCATTGCTTTCATGAAAGCCTGCAGTCCAAAATGAGGACACATGCCCCGTGTGGGACCTTGACTTCAAAGCACATGCAGATTTTCGTCCCTCGATATGTTCCGTCTCTCTTGCGAAATAAAGAACATACCATGTGGCCGCCATGGCCTCACCTCCATGTGATCCTGCATTTTTTCTCCCGATAGTTTTTGCGCGGGCAGCGCAGAACCCCCACACCCCCGGCGGCAATGCTGCTGTGGAACGCTGTAAAGAAGCATATGACAGCTTCAGTCCATCTCACACTGACGCAGCATTGCCGCTGGGGAGCGGGGCGTATTCAACAGATCTCTTAAAGCGGCAGGCCCAATATTTCAAAAGCTTAAGCCCGTGGCAGGCGCAGTACTTTGGCAGCTAACAACCCCGTCGCAGGCACAATATTTCAGAAGCAAACATGGCCACATCACAGCTTAAATAAACCCGTGGCAAGCGCAGCATTTCAGAAGTAAACAACCACACATCTCAACCTGTGGCAAATATTGCAAACAAACATGGCCACCTCACAACTTAAACCCTGACAACTGCGGTACTTGACAAACAAACATGGCCACCTCACAGCTTGGTGAACCAGTTTTGGAATTTCATTTCGAACTCGGTTTTTGTTTTGGCTTGTATATGGGAACAGTTTTTAATCAAGATTGGTTAAGCGATTCTTCGCGACCATGTCGGCCCAGGATGATGAGAACCCACCGCACCCTGATTCTGGAAGTTCACCTCATTTGTTCATCAGCCTGGCAGACAGACGTCGCCAGCTTCTAGCCAAGTTTAAAGAGCTGCGAAATTTGATGAGCCTTAGACAACTCATACAGGTGCAACGACATTTGATGGATGCGTCTCGGAACCTGGCATTCACTTTGTGGTGCTCATATAGCACCGAGGTGAACCCCAATTGGAATGTACAAATCCACAACTGTCATGCCTTTTTTGCACGATTACGACATGTTTTTGGAACGTGAAATTCAATTTTTAATGACGGCAGTACAGCATCTTCTCGTTTTCCACCCTTTTGGGAGCGACTGGCTGGCAGAGGTCGAACAGGTTTAAGCTGTGAGTTTCTTTGAATCAATGTCAATGTGATCTGTAGTTTGAGTTCTCTGACATTGGAAGCTTTCAGTTGCAGTTTTCGTGTTTGCTGCCTGCATTGAGCATCATCGGGTCAGTTGGTGCCATTCAGACTCATTGTCAACTGACACTCAACTGTGGCAGTCCGACAAGCAAACAAAATCAACTAGACACCTCTTAAGATGTTTCGTAACCACAATCTTATGACATGCAAAACTCGGAAAAACAGAGCTATGAGCAGCAAATGACAAAAGCCACCTGGCAACAGTATGGGCATGGCTCACAAAGTGGCCAATCTGGGTCATAACCAGTTCTGGCCGCACTGCTACAATAACAGTGTAGGTAAGCAAAGATACTCGAGAGCTGTCGGGGAGAATTAAACCCCATCTGTGCACACCCGATAAGCCAGCAGCTTCGGTATCAGTACACTCTGGGACCTCTTCAGGGGAGGCAGCAATGATCAATTACGCAAGAGCAGCAGCATTTAGTCGGCTGGTCCTGTCAATCATTCGGACCGCCTGCGATCCTAGCAGCCGGGTGAGCACAGTTGGGGCAGGCTGCAGATCAGGCACATCATTCCATGGACAGAATGGGTGTCCGTCCCCATGTGCAGGATGGCTTCAAGATCAGATCCTTCTGTTTGGCATGCTTTAGAGGTTCTGCCCAGCGTTTCGTTTGATCGGATGTCTGATAACTCAGGAATTCTGAGTTTCTAGGTTTTTGAAAGAGGCTGCTGCGTGTAGCTCTGGCAAGCGTCTGTGTGCTGAAGATTGGAAAGAAGGAAGAGTGCTTACCATGCCTTTCAATCGTTTTGATTTTGTTTGATGTTTTTGGATGTGAACATCAGTTGTCGGTCGTGCAGCCTTCTGGAAACCTTCCAAAGATCTACGCGTTGCGGTGTGGGACCTTGTCCACTTTCTGGAGTTCTTGAGCCTCAAGCATCAAGGGTTTGATAAAGGCGCCACTTCCCAGCTCATGGTGAGAACGGACCCAGCAGGCGTTTCGTTGTATATAATGCATCCTGCAAAGAGGGCAGTCGTATGAGTGCTGAAGGTGATATACTGACAACTTCGTACCAGTATCAAGGGATGATGGCGTCCAGTGAGTTTGGCCCAAATGAACTATACTGGTCGTCACCCGTCAAAGCACAGATATGAGCAAGTCGGATCCACCACCTTGTCGATGTGGTCAACAACGCCAGGGCGGTGTCAACATCCAAGTTTCGGCGCACAATGATATGTCCAGAATGAGTGCTCCGACAAGCTTCGCATCAAGAGGTAAACTGCGACTGTGGTGGTTGAGATTAGGCATGAATATATCTGTGCAAGAATTCTCCCGGTAAGAGGTCGTCAGAGCAGACTTGTAATGGCTCGCCCCGAGATCATTGATCATACCCGCATAGAAGTGGAAAGAAACTAAAAACGAGCCAGGGAGAGATAACAGAGGATGTGGGGTACGCTAATATGCTTCGCGAGCTTGAATGTTCAGCCAGCTGTTCAGCTAGGCGGACCGCAGGAGCAAATCCCTGAAAGGTTCGGTCAATGGCCTCAGGGCAGCCTCGATGATCACCTATGAAAGTATATATGGATATACCCGCTGTGCTGTGACTATGTTTGGACTGGAATGCATGCTGCATTTGACTCTGGAATTTACAAGCAAATAACTGGCTGATGTGTTGAGATTTGTTTTCAGCAAGTCTCGCCTACGGACGAGGTACAACTCGTTGTTTTTGGTGTTTTCTGGAAAGCTGCATCATGATGCCATCATGTCTGGAGAAGTGTTAATGAATGACGGTTGAGGACATTTTCGTGGAGAACAACGTTTTTCGAGAATGTGTTTTTGGACGTTGACGGTGAGAATGATGTTTTTGGAAATCGGTTGGAATTTGTTTTGCCTCGCATGATGTATTTGCTCGACAACAGCAACTTCCAAACTGCACTTTATTTCAACTGGTTTTACATGTCAACTTTGTTGAACATGGTTGAGATGATTTTTGTGGAGAACGTTTATTTTTCTGGACTGGCGTTTTGCAAAGCGACTGGAAGATGCATTTGCAACACATGCAAACGCATGAGCTTGGAATGTTGTTTTTACTTCAGCTGGAATTTGCAACAAACTCTGGAGACAATGTGCATGTATGCACGTGCCTGGTTCAAGCATGTTGCACGAGAGAAACTAAGAGAGAGAGAGAGGGAAAGCACAACAAGTACAGTGGCAAGTAGCCTAGCAACTTACTTTGGTTGTTTTGCGTGTGTGCGAGAACAAGGTGAGAGCGAGGTCAAGTGAGAATTTGTTGGTTTCAACTTGCGTCTTTTTTGCAAGTTCTTTATCGGCATCGCCGGTGCTGCACGGACCCCAAGCTTTGGTCGATGCGCGCACGCGGCTAGTGGTTGTAAGCCTGAATTTTCGCATGGTAGCGGAGCTTCGGCTCACGCGTAGGACGCGAGTAAGATGATCCAGGGAGGAGGTAATTCAGATGCAACCACCAGGACTAGGAATGCCGATGCAACCAGGTTCGCCGACTAGGCTAGAAGCAGGTCAAGCGAATGGTGCTGAAGCGACTTCGCCAACCAGTAATGTAAATGCAGGTGCCCCAGGTCAGGCAGGAGTAGGAATTCTAGGCACGACAGCTGCGAACTTAGTTGGTGCCGGGACCTTAGTTGGTGGTCCGCAGATGCTGCCAATGACAGGAGGGTACGGTCCTGAAAGGAGACAGGGTGGTCTCATGGATCCAAGGTTTATGGTTTTTGTGGCCAAAGTAGCCCACGTAATGCAAGTTTGAATGGACAAAGTTTCCAAGGTTTGACAGGTTGCACAGGTTGTGGGTTTCAACAAGGTGCATGTCAAGGTTTTGGTGGATGTACGGGCTGTGGAGTTCAGCAAAGTGCATGCCAAGGTTTTCAAGGATGTCAAGGATTTCAAGGTTGCACAGGCTGTGGAGTTCAGCAAGGTGCATGTTTAGGAACTGCATGTTCAGGTCAAGGCTGTGGTCTAGGAATGCCATGTGTTTCAGGTCAGGACAGAACTTGAGTCAAGGTCTAGGTCAGGTAGGACTGGAACGACAAGGACTGACAGGTTGTCAAGGACCGAATGTTGGCGGTGTAACACCACAGAATGAACGAATGCAGGAAATCCTGAGGATGACACAAGGTTTGGACCCTATGCAGGTACTGAGGTTGAGACAGGCATTAGGAGAACAAGTGAACCAGGACCAAGTGAGGGGTGTGCCTGAG
Organism: Cladocopium goreaui; assembly: GCA_947184155.2. Lineage (NCBI taxonomy): Eukaryota > Dinophyceae > Suessiales > Symbiodiniaceae > Cladocopium > Cladocopium goreaui. The sequence goes on along the minus strand of CAMXCT020000668.1, from coordinate 1,192,820 downwards.
TGGAACCGATGGGGATAGCTCGTTAGACGTCTTTGCACGCTCAGAAAAATGGATAGGTAGCCCACCAACACCAGAAACATCGAAGTGGAGCAGCAGAGAGCTCGAAATCTTGGGGTGGTCAACCTACATCGGAGATCTGGTAGCGTGGTCTATGCAAGCATCCTTGGAGTTTGGTTGAGAGATAGAACAGGCGTGCAGATGGCCAACAGCTTTGCAATGGCAAGAATTGAGTCCTGCACAGCGAGCACGAAGCAGGAGACTGATGGCAATTTTGAGAGCTGCCTTTAATGGACACCCTCGGACTGTGACGATAATTAATGCCTACTCAGAAGGGGTCAACCTGTCGAGTTCAGATGTTGGAGTAAACCCTGATTTGCAGAGTTCAAATGGGTTTGAATTGATAAGACAACTTACCATGGAATACAGTTTGAGAACCCGCAGTTACCAGCTAGGAAATGAGTCTGAGAGTGCAGCGGAGTACTATGACATGACAGCTAGCGATGGTAATGGGGAGTGGAATTTGGATGCAGTAGGAAACTCAGGGCATAGGTGCACGAAATGCGGGAGTAGAAAGCATGGTGCAAGCATGTGTGATGCTGATTTGACAAAAGTAAGATGTTTCAAGTGCCAGAAATTTGGTCACATCTCGGCCAACTGCCCAGATAGAAGTGGAAAGGGCAAGGGCGACGGGAAAGGAGTGATCAAAGGCAAAGGAAAGACAAAAGGAAAGAGTAAAGGCAAGGCAAAAGGTAAAGGTTTTGGAAAGAAAGGAAAAATGAATGAACTCGGTTATGCAGAGGAAACCGATGGAATGGACGAGTGGTATCAAGATGATGGGTCATGGTGGAGTGACCAAACATGGCTGCAAGCAGCTCAGGTGTGGAATGAAACCTGGAATGACTGGAATGAGGGTTGGACAGCTGACTGGACTGACGGACAATGGACAGAGGATTGGACCTGGACTGGTCAAGAATCCCAGCAAGAATATGCAAGCAGTAGTCAGCGACCCGAGAACAGTGAAATTCAGTCATTGGTTTTGAGCCCCTTAATTGGAAGAATTTTTGGGGAAGTTTCCACTGGTTTGTTTTTGCAATCGGAAATCGATGAGCTAGGAAGCAGCAACAGTCATAGCTCTTGGGGAGATAGTGTTTGTGTGGTCTCTGCACGTGGTTTGGTGTGTTTTGATGGACAACTGTTTTGCCATTGTGACCACTGTGAATTCAAAGAGTGGCAGAATGGCAGGGTGTATCACCGTTCATTGCAGAGACAGTCCAAGATGACACATTTCTTTGAGAGTTTGCCACCGTTTTGTGAAATTTTGCCTGCAGAGTTTTTTGATGATCCAGAACTCGTTTTGCTTAACAGATGCATGTTCAGTTGTTTTTGATCAACCTGGGAATTTAGGGGACGAAATTGATTTGTCAGCCAAAGGGCTCAAAAACGTCCGTTTTGCCACGCCGAAACAGCATGGTATTGCGGGACTGTGTTTGTCGCATGAGACTTCACCTTATGTTTGCAAATGCATTACGATGGAATGCAACTTTCCTCTCAAATAGGGAGGGTGGGTGGGTGCCCCACGATTTGTGTGGTTTCGCTTAGCTATGGGGGACAAGTGCTGCGATTTGCCTCCGTGCATTGCTTGGCAAAGTTATTCCAACAGTGCCCTTCTTCAGACAGTGCACGAGATCACCAGCGTGTTGCAGGAACGTCTGCAAGCTCCAGCAACTTCCAGGCCTGAGACTGGCACCTCTGGAGCTCAAGGCAGTGCAGGGTCCACCAACGAGCAGGGCTTGGTGAGACCGTGGAGTTGTGGCTTCACCTGCCGCTGGTGTGCAAGCGCTTGCACTCGGAAGGAGGGTCACACCTATCACTCCTGCTACGAGCATAGACATCGACGATGAGGAAAAGATGGAAGAGCAGGTTTGGAGGGGCAGACAATGCAGCAGATGACAGTCCAACTTCTATGCCGGTTAGTCTGCCTGAGGATGTTGAAAGCGGTGATGACATTTTTGGCAGTACAGGTGCTCAGTTTGAGATGACTGGTGAACAATTTGAACCAATGCATTCATGGGAAGATTTTGAACACCTGGAATCATGTGCAAAAGACGCAAATACTTTTCCTCCTGTTTTTCCTGGTTCTTTTGCTGCACAGCGTGATACTGGAGACCATGTCAAGTTTGTGGACAAAGGTACCTCTTCAGCAAGAGTGGAACCTGGCAGGTTGGAGCGAGTTGCGTCAGCTGCACCTCCTGGGATCGTTTCAGAAGCATTGCGTCTTACAGACAAGAAGACGCTTTTGTACCCATGGGAGAAAGGTAGACTTGGGCGCATTTTTGGACAGCAAGGGCGCCTTTCATTAAAGAAGCCCAAGTTGAATCCAGGGGTCAACAATTTTGTCAACGTGGGCATTGGTATCTCTGATGGATTTCATCTTGATGGAACAGTGACAGTGCAATCTACGCTGCATGAGGCGGCTTTGTACAGGGCCGTAGTCAAGAACATTGTAGGTTGCACATTCACTGAAGAACGTGCATCTCAAAGAGAACATGCATTGCATCAATGGTGGGATTTGCTGCGTTTGAACATGGCTGCAAGTGACCCGGGCCGTGCTGCGGTTCAGGAGAAGGGCCTCTCCGAGGTTTTCAGATATGGGCTAGAGCTGCTTGACGCCACCTTCGGCCTCAAAAGTCCCGGCACATTACTCAAAAGACTTTGTGCCATCAAACTCTTCAACCAGTGGCAGATGCGCAATTTCACAGAGACCTGGATCCCATTCTCTGAACAACGTGTTTGGGCCTACATGCGCGACTTGAAAGAAACCAAGGCTCCCGCTTCGAGAGCAGTCAGTCTTCTGGAGTCCATACGCTTCTGCCATTATGTGCTCAAAGTGGACGGTGCCCTGAGCGTATTGGAAAGTTTGAGAATCAAGGGACTAGCAGCTCAGCTATACGCAAACAAAAGACCATGGCGTCCTTCTGATGTGCTCACGGTGAATGAGGTGGAGTTTTTGCACCACTGTTTCAAAGACCAGAATGTGTGCGAGGTTGACCGCATCTTCATTGGTCACCTTCTGCATATGCTATATGCTCGAGCTCGCTTCAGTGACCTGCTGGCGGTGACAGAGCTCTTCATTGACGCTGAGGGTGCTTACATTGAAGTGAGCGCAACCTTGCACAAGGGTGCCAGGAGTATGGACGCAAAGTCGAAGCTGCTTCCGATTGTGGCTCCTGCAGTTGGCATCAATGGTGACAGTTGGGCAAAGGAGTACCTGGAGCTGAGACACAAGCTCGGCCTGAAAGATCCGGGTAGCACTGCCACGCCAATGTTGTTGGCACCAAAGCCCGGAGCCATCGGTTGGGAAGACAGGTATATCACATCCCAAGAGTTGAACTCGTTTCTCAAAAGGATTTTTGCTTCTGGAGGTAGGCCCATTGCAGGGCGAAAAATCACCACACATTCGTTGAAGGCCACTGGATTGTCTTGGTGTTCAAAGTTGGGCATCTCTGAAGAACACCGTGCCATCCTTGCCAGGCATGCGAAAAGTGTGCAAGGTGCAACTGTTTTGTATTCGCGTGATTTGCTGTCCAGTGCGTTGCGATCCTTTGAGCGGGTTTTGCAGTCCATCAAGGGACAAACATTTCACCCTGACAAGTCGAGGTCTGGCATGATAACACCTGCCAGGGCCACGCCTGCTGGTGCTCCTTCTACGCCGCTCCCTCCAGTGGCACCTGTGTTGGACACCGTGGGCGCTGCAGCAACTCCCTTTGACATGGCAGGTGAACATCTTGTTCGAGATGTGCAGGAAGCTGGCAAGCAAGTGGACTTGGATCACTTGCATGATCGTTTCAGGGCTGGGTACGAAGACTACTCGCCTGGGACTGCTGTGAACTCTCCTGCAGTCAAAGAGGAATTTGTCTGGCCAGACGTGGAGTGGGATGGTGCCGTCATTGACCTCGAAGAACAGCACGACCTCCTCACTGCTTGGCAGTCAGGTTCAGAAGAAGAGTCCAGTGGATGCTCGGACTCCAGTGAGGACACAGACTTTGAATGGGACCTGGATGAAGAAGACGATGCAGAAGTCCCGAAGCGCGGTGGCGTGGTCGTCAAGTGGTTTATCAATGTGAAGACGAACGTCATCCATGAAAAACGCAATGAAACCACTTTCAGGTGTGGCAGACCGATGGGTCAGACCTATGTGGCTGTGCCTGCGCTGACAGGCCTTAGATGTGGAACGTGCTTTGCGCATAGCATCTGATATCACCTCTTGCGAGGCCCTGTGGTATGAAAAAGAACGGGCATTGCAGCCTGTGTCGTTGTTGTTTGTCAACAACGTTGTGCAAATGTGCATTTTATTTGGGGCTGGTATGTCCAGCCCAATTGTCATTTATGTAATGACACACATGAAGGAATGTATGCATTCCATGGATTCTTGCCGTGTTCTTCACGTTGAATATGTAGGTTTGTCCTCATGTTTTCCTGAGTTATTTCTGATTCCTTCCTCTCCTGTTGATTTGTGATTGCTTGTTTAGGTGCCTCACGGTTGATGTTGTCGGCATGTCACGTGGATTCAGTTGCTTTGTTTCTTTGCTTATCAGTTTGATCAATCGGTGTTTGTCACCGGAGTTTGGTTCAAGATGTCAGGTATCCAAGACAGCGAGGCGCATTTCATCGCCCGGGCAACTGAATATGGGTTGCCTAGGAACTTTCTGGATAGGCTGAAAGCCCAAGGAGTTTCAACGTTGGGCCATCTTGCTTTTGCAGTGTTTAGACCAGGTTCGGAATTTGAGGAGCGTGCATTCAATGACTGGGCAACTGACATCAACAATGGTGTCCCATTACCTATGGGTGCGGCAGCTGCGTTGAGGCGTTTGCATTTTGAGAGTGAAGTTGTTCTCACATCAACCATTCGTGCTTCAGTGGAATCACCTGATCCCGGCACACCAAAGACAGTGCCATTTGCTGAGAAGACTGCAAGAATGGATGAGTTGCGTGGACGTTTCCAAGGATTGAACATTCATGGGATTGGAGAGCCTTCACATGCACTTTTGGATGAGGTTTGTTCACAGTTTGAGACACGTGTTTAAAATATATTGAGCCACAACGCTGCACAAGCAGGGAGCTTGAAATCACCACTGGAAGATCGGATAAAAAGCTCAAGCTTGATGCGGGTACCTTGGCTATCAAGGAAACGCGCACTGTCCCTGACGAGGCGATCTCGACAACCTTCCACCTGTCGCAGTGCCTCAAACGGCGTGGTCTTGCATATGAATTTGCCAATCTAATCTCTTTTAGAGCCCATGAACTATATACAGAGAAGCTGCTCAAGCACCTCAGCGTGGAACCGCCAATGGGTTTTCAAGCAGCAACATTGGCACAGATCCTTCGAGCAGATCGCGAGGTGTTCAGCTTCATGGCACAAGAAGTACAAGATATCAGACCAGGTGCTGATGACGTGAGACCACTGGATGCATCACTTGAAAGAGCGCTCAGAGATTACACCGTTGCATTCCACCTTGTTCCCTTGCCGAAGTTTGCCATGAGGGAGGATACATCTCAGCAGACTCGAAAACATGGGAGTGAACCCTATGCTCCGCCGCCCAATCCTTCCAAGGGAAAAGGAAAAGGCAAGTTCAAAGGTGGAAAGACTTCCGGTTCAAATGCAGCACCAAAAGGATATCATGGGTGTGTAGGTCGTGATGCCAAGAACCGACCTATTTGCTTTGATTACAATATATCAGGATGCAACAAAGCGCCGGCAGGAGGCTCGTGTGCGAAGGGTCGCCATGTGTGCTTTAGGGGCGGATGTTTCAAATTGCACCCATTCAAGGAGGCACATGCTGCTGAGGTGCCAAAATCCAATGAATGACTACCGCCTGCAGTTGAAGGTGTCGATCAAGGTTCTCATGCAGTTGTGCTTGAGTTGTTTTGTGGAACGGCTGGCCTTAGCGCCTCTTTGAGACAAATGGGCTTTGAGGTTATAGCTGTGGACAAGATTGTTTCAAAGTCACCTAAGGTGATGGTTACAAAACTGGATCTGACTCAGCATGCAACACAACAGCTCGTTTTGGAATGGATTCGACTGCCACAGGTCAAAGCAGTATTCGTTGCTCCTCCTTGCGGCACTGCAAGCAAAGCAAGAACAATACAATTGGAAGGTCAGGATAACTTGCCACAGCCATTGCGTACAATGGAATTTCCCGACGGGGTAGATGGCTTGACTGGTTGGAACTTTTTGCGTGTGGAACAATCAAACATCCTTTATGACTATGTTTCTCAGGTATATATGGAGTGCTGTCAATTGGGTAAATTGTTTGTGTGCGAAAACCCCAAGGACTCACTTTTTTGGCAGGTAACACCTTGGGTTGAGCGTGATTTCCAGGAACTCTCTGTGGAGCAAGTGCACCAGGCATGCGCTTATGGATCGAAGCGACCCAAATGGACCAAATTGGTTGCCAACTTTTCTGAAATTCAACTGATCAATAAGACATGCCCAGGCAACCATCAGCATGAACCATGGGGCATTCAACTACAAGGGTCCAAGAGAGTCTTTGCTACTTCATTGGAGGTACACCATCCGACCCAATTATGCGATGCACTTGCAGAAACAATTGCTCTTGCATTACAGAAGCAAGGGATTGCGCCCACTGCCCAGTTTTCTTTGAATAAAGGTGCGCGTGCGTTTACAAACTTGCAAGCAGGCACCTCCAAAGTTCCAACATTTGTGCCTGAATACAAGAACCGTGTTGTGACAATCTGGCACAATGATTTGCAAATTTGGCCAAGTCACTTGGCCATACCTCCGCTTTCAAAATTGCTGCACGAAATTCAAGTGGGGGGAGATGATCTGCAGCTGCCTTGCAAAGCCGTGAATGAGCAGTGCATTTTGAGGAAGTTACATGTCAGTGTTCATGAATGTGATTTTTCAGTCGATGCTGCATCTTTTTCATTTCCTTGCGTTGTTTGTGCGAAAGTTTTTGGAATTTTCTGGAGTGAAGTTGAGTTTGTGGAGCAGGCCCTCACGTCCAAACATCCACTTGATGTTGCACTTGCGTTACCATGTGAATTGCGTGAAGCTGTGGATTATAACCTGAAGACGCCTGCACATAAAATTGCACTGGAAAGAGCCAGATTTTTGGCTACCTGGGCCAAGCGCGCCAAAGAGCTTGCTAAGGATGAACTGAGGCTGAAAGAAAGCATGGACCCAGAAGTTGCGAGAGCGGTTTCCAGCAAGAGAATTCTTTTATTTGAAGAAATTTTGAAGTCCACCAGTTTTCCTGACATGGACGTTGTGAATGAATTGAAACAAGGTGCCAAACTGACGGGCACTGTCGATGAGACTGGCATGCTTCCGGGTAAATTCATCCCGGCCCTTTCTACAGTTGAAGAACTCTGTGCAAATGCAACCAGAATCCGACCGAATCTCCTCGCAGAAGCCTCGGGGTCAGGCGACAGCCATATCGATGAGGTCGTGTGGACCAAGACCCTGGAAGAAGTTGAGAAGGGTTGGCTGTTGGGCCCTTTGCAGCAATGCGAGGTGCCCGACAGCCACCCCATCTCACGCCGGTTCGGCTTGTTGCAAAAGAAGGGCAAAGTTCGACTCATAGATGATTATACAGAATCTGGCGTGAACACTTGCGTCACAACGGTTGAGTCGCCGGTCCTTCACACCATTGATGTAGCGTGTGCATTGCTTGCTTTGTGGTTTGATACTTGTGAGGAGCTTGAGCTTAATTCAGCAGTGGTGGCGAGAACATTTGATTTAACGAGCGCATACAGACAAGTTGCATTGAGCAGTGAAGGTAAGAATTTTTCTTGCATCAGGGTATTTGACCCGAACTCTGGCAGCATGCAACTCTTTAGGAGTCTCGTGCTTCCTTTTGGTGCCATAAGGAGCGTTCATGCATTCTTGCGTTTGGCGCGGGCTATATGGTGGATAGGAGTCGTTGGCTGCAGAACTCTTTGGACTTCATTTTATGACGATTACATTGCTTTCAGCAGTCCAGCGTTGATCACATGTACAGAGACCACCATCAGTTCTTTGTTCAAATTGCTTGGATGGGCTTTTGCGGAAGAAGGTGACAAATGTTCACCGTTTGATAACCTTTGCGAAGCACTTGGTGTCATGTTTGACTTACACAATTCTTGCCGTGGCTCAGTGTTTGTCCAGAACACTGAGTCCCGGGTGCGAGAACTATGCAACGATCTCCAAGAGATCATAACGGGTAATGTGTTGAGCTCGAAACAAGCGCAGAGATTGCGCGGGCGTATGCAGTTTGCAGAAGCACAGATGTTTGGCCGCACTGGTCGAAGATGTCTTAGAGTCCTGAGTGATTTCGCTGAAGGGCGCAAACACAAACTGAAAACCAAAGACATCTTCTTTCTGCGTTTGTTCAGGGAATTGCTGCAGAGCAACGTGCCAAGAGAGATAAAATCACTTTGCAAAGAGAACGTCGTCATCTTTACAGATGCATGCTATGAGCCTACGGACAAGATATGGCCTTGTGGTTTGGGTGGAGTCTTGTGTATTGATGGAGAGCTTGAATTCTTCTCTGTGCCGGTTGACCGCGATGGTCGCAATGCTTTAGGTGAAGAGTCTAAGAAACAGATCATCTTTGAAGCAGAGACCCTTGCCGCGGTTTTAGCCTTTACACTGTGGAAAGAACGCTTCAGCAACAGGCGTTGTGTGATCTTTGTTGACAATGAAGGAACCAAGTTTTCTTTACTTAAAGGGTCATCCGACAACTCCACAGTAGACCTCCTTGCAGGTCTTTTTGCTGAAATGGAATCAAACATTCATTCTTTCACTTGGCTGGCACGTGTACCTTCGAAGAGCAACATTGCAGATCCTCCTTCCAGAAACGATGTGTCGGCAGAAATTTTTCAAAGAGCCAAAAATGTTTCAGCTGATGCTTTTTCTTTACTCAATGGCATTGTCACGAGAATCACTGAGAATGGGGTGACGGAGCTCGTGACACGCCATAGTCGCAAAAGAATCAACTGCAGCTGATTTGTTCTTGTGAAAGGGTTTGCAACATAATGTGTTTGTCGCATGAGACTTCACCTTATGTTTGCAAATGCATTACGATGGAATGCAACTTTCCTCTCAAATAGGGAGGGTGGGTGGGTGCCCCACGATTTGTGTGGTTTCGCTTACCCACCGCCATCCCCTTCACCACCAGCAGTTTACTTTGTATGCTGCTTCCGCAGTTTTCAATTTCACTGCTGCCACCGCAGTTTGCCTAGCCCTCTGCCTTGACGGAGCTCGTGACACGCCATAGCCGCAAAAGAATCAACTGCAGCTGATTTGTTCTTGTGAAAGGGTTTGCAACATAAAGATCATGGTCGTGGCGACGTCAGCTCCTGAACTGCTTGCCGGTGAAGAAGAACAGGCCGCTGCTGATGCTTCGCTGTCTCGGGCGCCTCCCCCTGCAATGGCAACGGCAGGGGTCGGCGGATACATTAACATCTGATGAACTTTTGTCGCCCATATTTGTTCCGATGTTTTTGCCAGGCTACACAGCTCCCAGGCCGACCCCTCAGTGTTGGGAATGGGCATCAAACGCCGCCAGTCACAAACATCAACGGATCCACGGAACTGTTTGCTTTTCACCTCAATCAGAAACAGCCGGAACATCAAAATAATTTCCAAAAACATGTGTTAGATTTTTCCGACGAACGAAATCTCGTTTTTTTCTGTGCTCTGTCGCGCTCTGAATGTTCTGAGTGCATTATTTGACACCATGCCATTCTGAGCAGCGCGGGGCTCTGATGGTGTAGCGCGCTGAAGCCAAGTAGTTCAAAGTCCATTTTTGCTGAGATGTGCGTGGAGTTGAACTTAGTTCCGAGTCATGGACGAGCTGCATCACTTGACCTTGCGGGTTGTATTGTCTTTGGGATGGGCCACCTGGGCCGCGTGAACAGCAGTTTCTGCATCCAAACATATCGAAGCATACCAAAATTGAGGAATCAGACCACGGAGAATGCGGGAGCCTCAGATTTCAATGATTTGGGACCTGTTTGAAGCTGCGCATGGCAGTTCCTTTGAATGTGCATATTAAGCATTATGAAGCAAAATGAACACTTTTTACATTTACATTATATATAGCCTTCGCGTTTGTCACTTTGTCTCCACCAGATGTCAGACCAATGGAATTGGCTGTGTTGCCACTGCCTGCTTCCTCCATTCTTACTGGAATCAAATTTCGCCCTCGTATGCCTTTCCATGTCAAAGGATTTGCCAGCACAGAATATTTCTTGAGAGTATTGGAGTTGGACACAGCCCTATAGGTTCAGCATGCATGTATTGGTATTGTCTATCACATGGTTTACTAAAGCATTTAAAGATATGGGGGTTTCTCAAACAGAATATTTGAGATGCAAATCAATGTGCAAGCCTGTGTCACGAGTAAACGGTTCCCTAATATCGCCGGATATTACCGGGCTACCCATACAGAGGAGATGTCTCTCCAAATGGCTTGGCTGCCGCAACCACTCCAAGTTGGGCGTGGACATAGGTACATATGGGAATAGGTACTGTAACGTTCCTAGGTCTGCAACATGAAAATGGAACATATAAGGCAAAATTGAAGAATAAAAAACCCAGATTGAAAAATAAAAACACCAGAATGTATAGCAAGGCTCAAACAGAAAAAACATATTGCAACATGCTGCATTGACACAATCAGGGGTCACGAGATTCACACGCGTTTTTTAAAAACCCAGCGGGGATGCAAATGTGACCCTATTTGTAGTTTACTGGCAGCCCACTTGAAAAAATCTACAATCTACGTGTTGCATGGAATGCCATCAGGATTCACCTGTGGGAGCCACTTGGCAGGTAGAAAAAACCTGGGAAATGGACGTGGGGGATCTGAGATGGGAGAAATGACAAAGCGAGTGCTGCGTTTTGAATCTTTGGCGTCAACAGACAAGTTGTCAACACACAAATTCATACAAATTCATGTTGATGAAAAGAGACTTGAGTGATTTGCAGACACCTGTTCGAGTTGTTTTCCCGCATGCCCGTGAGATGGTCATGTGGTTCTCAAGGATGTTTCTGATTGGTTCAAACTGTTTGAAAGCAGAGCAGCTTTCAACGGCAACGCCCCTGCATCACATCTGAGATGCTGCCGTGGCCTTTTTCGTTGAGGCCATATTCAGCATTGATGCGGACGAGACGCCGCCAGTGGATCACAGGCAGAAGGCGTGCTCCTTTGGCCGTTCTGAGCGTCGTGTTCCAAGTATGAATTGATCGTGTGGCTTAAGATGTTGATGATGTTGATGGCAGGAGGAATCCATGGCTTGAGATGGTCGAAAGTCATACCGGACCTAAAATTCCTAAAGATCCTGTGATTTGCTGAAGCTTGAAGCAGCGTCACATCCGAACATTTTGTGCCCTGTGTTGAGGCCATCTTCAACACAAGACTCACAAGACGTTGGACGGATCAGGAGGTGCACTTCACTAAAGTGTCGATAATGATGGTCATGGGGTCTCTGAATGTTGATGTTGGTCCCATGGTCAGGGTGCAGCTTCAACATGAAAGCTTTTGAAGTCCAAAATGTGGAAAGGTATCGAAATCTTATCCATTCGATTTTTTAAATCAGGTTTTTTTAACAATCCACATTCGTTCGGATCAGTGAATCGGCTGGTTTCTACATTCTGGTCAACTAAGTCAACTTGTTCTTGTCTTGCATCGTTTTGACCAAAGCCAGGGCGTTGTTTCCATCAAGCTATGATGTTCCTTTCCTTGGCGGCTTTACGGAATGACAATGTGTCATCAAACCCATGTTTCGTGCCATTTTTCAAGGGTCTTTTCATGTCGTCCCCTTCTGGCTCGCTGTGCCAAATCGGAGGCCGGACTTCGCATTCAGAGGCACGGCTAGTCAGTGTGTGGTCCTCACGAAATAACAGCAGGTCCAGGATTTTGATAAGGAAATGGTGTGCGCGGCTCCAGCTATGCATGGAGACACCAAACAAGAAAAACAGGGACGTGTTGCTCAAAATCACCCAACATTGATAATTATTGATGGGCAACCCAATTTTCTCCATATGAAGCTGCAAAAACCAGGGGATATAGTAGCCCACGATGGACACCCTTGTCAACCAAGCATCATAAGGTCAGTGCTCAGGTGACTGTCAAGGCTAGCTCTACTTGCAACCTAGGAATAATAGAACCTTATCCTTGTATGTCCTTGTTCCCCAAACAGTGTGGCCACACTGAGGGGTTCTTACGGCAAGTGTTAAGGCCCGATGTTCAGTCGAGGTGGTATCATCCGTGTCCGGCCAATTCCCTGTAAATTTCCGCGTAAAATGGCTCTTGTGAAATGTCCCTGTGCATTTCGACCGCGCCAGCTCGCACAAAACGAGAAATCTTGCACAGACATCTTGCCAAGAGACCTCTTCTAGGGAGCTCCTACAGAGATCTTTCCAAGAAACCTCTCATGGAGATCTTGTGCAGAGATCTGGCCAAGAGGTCTCTTACAGAGATCTTGCCTATAGAGCTCTTATAGAGATCTTGTGCAGAGATCTTGCCAGGAGACCTTTTATGGAGATCTTGTGCAGAGACATTGCATAGAGATCTGTTACAGCGATCTTGCCAAGAGGTCTCTTACATAAATCTTGCCAAGCGGGCTTTTATAGAGAGAGAGAGCTTGTACAGAGATCTCAAAAAGAGACCTTGCCAAGAGATCGCTTATAGATAACTTGTCCAGAGGTCTTGCCAAGAGACCTCTTATAGAGATCTGTGCAGAGAGAGCTCTTTTAGAGATCTTGTGCAGAGATCTTGCCAGGAGACCTCTTATGAAGATCTTGTACAAGACCTGGTGAGGAGAGCAAAGGTCTTGCTCGGAGATCAATTTTAGATAGCTTGAACAGAGATCTTACTTTGAGGTCCCTTACAAAGATCTTCTGTGGCGATCGCCTATAGACACCTTGTACAGATAGCCTTACACAGGGATCTTGCACAGCAGCTTCTACAGAGAACCTGTCGGAGATCTTGCGCACAATCTTCTACAGAAATCTTCACAAAGGGAACTTGCAGAATCTTACCAGGGATCTCTTCTTTTCACTCTCGGGTCGCTCTTGTCCTGCTAGCTTGCAGCCACTGATGATTTTAGATGATTTTAGGTCCTTTCCACCTTTCCGCCTTTCCCTTTAGAATCCTAACTGCACACTGTTTGGGGTCTCTTGCCCGGATACTTGGAGTTTGGAAAGCATGGACGGAGGTATTAAACTGTAGACAAATCTCCAGCCTGGTGGGAAGGCTCCATGACCGAGTCTGTTCAGAGCGAATTTTGCAGGTGGTGGAGGTCCTGTATGATCCGCCGAGAAGAGATGTTCGAAGACTTGGTAGGAGCCGACACCTCAGTTTGTACCGCAGAGTTGCCATCGTTTTTTTTTCCGCTTGAAGGAAACCATCAAATTCCACAAAACATTGGGGGTGACAGAGGTATGATGTAGTGGTGCTGCGGGAGCATTTTCTTGCGCCTAGGCATTGGCGGACCTGCGGGAGGAAGCTGCAGTGGAGGTGTGTGGGCTGTGGCGGTGAGGGATCGTTTTCACCGGATATCATGCGGTGAAGGCTGATTGGTCAACTGTTGTTGTGCTTCAGAAACCTATCAGATTCTTGTCATATCCCCCGTAGAATTCCTTTCAATAATACTTGCCAGAACCACCAATGTTGAGATTCTTGCAAGAAGTCGAGCTGAATTTGATTCGCGTTTTGAGGCATCGTTTTTCACTTTATTTCATCTTGTCACGATTTGAACTTAAGGAAACAATCGGATTAGGATGGATTCAATTTAGATCCAGAGAGCCAGGGGTGATAGCTGTCGCCAGATCCAGTACTCTGTGGGAATTGTCCGTCGTGGTGGAAGCCTGCGCTCTTTCGGGCGCCAACGATTTAGGCTCCAGGTCTAAATGGCGCCCTAGTTGTTTGCTTGGGTTGCCAAGGCTACACGTGGCAAATCGTGGCAACGTGTTGTCTTAAGCCTTTTCGTTTTGGAAGAGTTAGAGACAGAAACCGTTTCTGGGACTGATTGTTTTAAGTTTCATGGAAGTGGCAAAGTACGTTGATCCCTGGTTGGCACCGAAAGACCAGTGCCATGCCAATGATTCACAGCTGTGCCATAGCAACTGACAACCAGTTGCTTTGGAGAGGTAATGTTACTGTGAGTCAAAAAGTACCGTGTTCGAGCAAGATTTGCATGGGCATGTTGGTATGTATCCCTACATGCTGCAAGGTAGAAACATCCCCAACGTGCCTCTCCTGAAAGCATTCTTTGCTCACTTCGACAGAACCATCTCAAAGGTTTGTAGGCCAGCTGCACCAAGCTTGGTTGACATCGGCAACTTCACTGAAGTTTGGAAATTGAGATGTAGACACATCGAATTCCTTGATTTTCAATGGGAGATAAAACCAAATTGGCAATGTTTGAACGGGACATTTCACCATCTCTGTTTTCACAACAAACTGAATCATTGTATTTACTGTTGGAACTCCTCCAGAAGGCACCGGAGCCGGTGATTGCAGTGTGTAGCTCAAGCATGTTGCAAACATGGCAAGCCTCAAAATGCCTCAAGGTTAGGTGTGGAGCATGGCATTGTCGCATCAATCATCTCAATCATTACCGTATCCATATCCCACCTGGCGGTGGCTGATTTGCAAGCGCCTTGGATATGGCGCTATGGTGATCTCCATGCTGACGTTCAGTGTGGAGTGCCCACCACATAAACGGCCTGTCCAGACTGCGTATCACGGCACTCCACGAAGTTTACCTGCTACATCTGAAAGGGAGGACATTTGAGCATTCCAACCATCTTCTGTTGAAACTTACCAGCAGAGGCAATAAACCAAGCTCTTGGAGAGAGCTGTAGGCAGGGCTGTCATCATCTGCCAGGATGATCTTGTCATCATGGATTTTTGCTGTTTGCGATCGATTCAGCAATGAATGGACAAAGAAGTCTGCCTTGAATTCATTTCCAGCCTCATGGACCTCTGGATTCTACTCTGCTCCAACTGGCTGCATGGTTTTTTATTTGCTCAATCTGACAACGGCTTTACTAGATCAGATTTGCACTGTCTAGCTTGTGAGCCGCGCTGTCCTTCTTCAGGCCATGCAAATCTCCAGTGAATTCTCCTTATGGCCGTGCTTCTGAGGCTGCAGATGTTGGTTCCGTTGTGAGGTGTTCCATGAAGTCCGAAGCTGGTTGTCCTTTTGATTATCTCTCAGCTATCCGTGCCAATTTTTTTTGAGGCCTCTAAGATTATCATATTGGGTAAGATAATAAGTTGCCCATCTTATCCGAATATCTTCTCACCAGTAGAATTTGCGGGTGCCATAACTCACAAAGGACTCAGAGCAGCTTGAGTCAAAAGGCAAACTCACAGGTACTAGTCATTTCTCGTATTGCCCATGGTACTCGTATTCACAGATTTACACAATATGTTTTAAACTTTCAATGGTTTCTGTGGGTGCAATTGGGGGACGTGGAAACCACGCAGTCTCTTGTATTGTGATTTGGCAGAGACTGCCTTTACATCACGTTTTGAACGCATGAGCTTGCACGAAATTCCAGCACGCAGATTCTTGGCTGTAGTGTTGTATTTTGAGTAAGTTGGTACTGATGCTGGCCAGGGTTCCATGCTCCTGTCCGCCAGGTCTGTTGGATGCTTCGTTTCAGACGCCTGGGTGTTGCGGACAGGTTGGAGGCTGGGGAAGACGCTTTTTGCTGCAATGGCTGCAGATCAGATGCAGTCAACACCCGAAACAAGTCTCAGTTGCTTGACACATCTGTCAGGGAAAAATGTCCATCCTTGGCACTTCAACCAGCTTTTTGGATTCTAGACATGTGTGGGAGGTCTGGTCATCCCCATCAAGCCCAAGTTTTGATCATGCCACATGTTGATGTTATATATATATATATTACTGATAATAATATATATATATAATATATTGATAATATCTAATGATATTTAAAATATATAATGTGAACAATGATATGAATCATAATATAAATACTAATATACAAATTTATATATACATATGATAATAATATGGAAAACATATATTTATAATTATATATAATTATATATAATAACAATAGTAATAATAATAACATCAACAATATATATATATAGTATAATATAATATAATATAATATGATATAATATGATATTGCATTGTATTGTGTTGTACTATTGTATTGCATATGTTCACCACGCGGACCTGCAGTGATCCCGACAACCCCCACGGTAGGATGTGGATTCCGTTGAGTTTCCATAGTCATGGAGGTACCCCAATAGCTAGATGCCAATAATCATGGAAAATCCATCTATAAATCGATGAGAACTAGGGGTACCCATGGATTGGATACCTCCATATAGTTCCATATCATGATATCAAGTAATATCAAGTAACAATGTCTGGGGATGAAATGTGGCTGGTGAGTTCGGGTTGCCCAATTTGAAATCTAAAATTCTAAAGGTTCTGGCCTGCAGAGGTTAAGTTCTGCAGGTCAACCTTGTTAAACAGCGCCTCCATGCCACATCGCCAAGGTGGGAGGTGCTCAGTTGGTGCGGGGGATCAGTCTGGGGTCTTGGAAAATAGGCATTTGTCAGACAAGTACACATGAAAGACATTGAAAGACAATGGAAACTTAAACCGATTCATAGATTTCCTCGATGATGTTAGGATGCTGTCAATATACCGTTTGCTCCTCGGTGCCTTCAGAGGCAAAAATGAGGATTGTCGGATTGGTGCGTTGCTGCCCATCTTTGCCTCCAGTGTGGCCCAAAGCAGATGATTTGATGAGCATCTCATGGCGGGTGGCCCTTGCAAGGCTTTCTGCAATGGTGCCAGGAAATATGCTGACACGATATTTAGACGCCTGACTTTGCTCATTTGGTTGGCACTCCTACATCCTTTTTTTTGATTTCAGAGATGAACCAGTGCAGTTGTGACTTGTGATACTGATCCAGAACCCTCCATGCTTCACTCGCTTCGCTCTAGCTGCTCGAGCTGAGGATGGAAGGGCTCTGTCTTGCCATATAGCGCCCTCTTTGCAATGCCGAGTACCATTGGGTTTTAGTCTTGCACAATTTGTCATGGGTTCGTTATACCTGTTTTTTTGTGACATGTGATTTTGTGCTTTTGAATGCCTCAGAATTGTTGAGCGGTAAAAATGATTCCTCCAAAACTGACACTTTGTCAGTCCGAAATCAATTTGCCAACTCTTGGGTCATCAAACGTTGGGTGATGCCCCCACTCACAGTGTGTGGTGAAGGGGCAACTTCAAATGACCACAGCGAAATGATCGTCATGCCGGTGATTGCAACCATTGGGTCGAGGAAAGACCAAACTATAGTAGAAGCATGTGGGTTAGGGCCGAATTTCCCAAATTGGTATGCTCAGCTACTGAAAAAAAAAACGCAGGTTTGCGGTCCTTAATTTCTGATCCATCCCCATGTTTTCCCGGTGTCAAGGCTGTGTTGCACTACACTTGGAATCCTGACCTCAAGGGCTCAGACAACCCAGTCCTCAGTGGTTTCGGCCCTTCAGCAGCATGTGTATGGTGCTGACGGTTCCAGTTGGGGGTGGTTGGATGGATGCATAGAGGTCATAGAGAACTAGATTGATGGCAAGATTTTTTGAATGGACAGATGGATGGTCTGACCTTGATAGAAACCAAATTGAAACCGGTATCAGATACGGACGGTTTGAAGTCGCCCTCTGATTTATGGTGAATTTGTGTGGTGCAGCCACAGCATGATGCTGGAAGGATCTTAGTCCCGCAACCATAGCTGTCGTAGCTGCGATGTAAGCTTGCTTCATCCAATCAGCTGTGGATATAGGTGATATAGGTCACTGGGTTTCAGACTCCCATGTTTCGATTGGGATGACACATCCAAACAACCAATATTATATATATACACATATAATTATATGTATACATATTTATATAGTTATATATATATACATGTATATACACATCACGGGGTGACGCAACCGAGGCAACGTGTGGGGCGCTTATACCTTTGCGTTGGGTTTTCTCATTGTTTTTCGCAACAACCAAGCGTACAGTCGCACCTTGGCACCCGTGGAGCTGGCCTGGAAAGGACTTGCCATGCGGAATGGCTTGCCATCGAAGTGTTGCAAGTCGTTTCCAACATGTTTCCAAAATGTGCACAGAAGACAGTATTCTAGTTTTTGTATGTTTTTGTTGGAATTGAGTACCTGCGTCAGAAAGTGTTTGATGTTGAAACGCGGAAAATGAGTGATCAAGAGAAATTCCAAGTGTATTCAGCTTCCGAGTTCCAATATCATGTTCCAAACAGCCAGGGTTTCCAAGTCA
Organism: Cladocopium goreaui; assembly: GCA_947184155.2. Taxonomy (NCBI): domain Eukaryota; class Dinophyceae; order Suessiales; family Symbiodiniaceae; genus Cladocopium; species Cladocopium goreaui. The sequence continues at coordinate 1,174,468 of CAMXCT020000668.1, read as the reverse complement.
CCAAAGGGTTCAGCCCGAGGCATTTCACTGCTTAAGTTCAAAATATATACTAAAGGGTGTGCTTGGATGGAGCACCCAACAGTTGACAGAACAGGGTTTCTTCGGACAACGAGCGAAGTTCCTTTTTGGTATGAGACATGACTGAAGTATTGAAAAGAGGTAGACAAGAGCTGAAAGAAGAAATAACACGCAATTTTAAATAAAGATTGCAAAACAATGAGCGTTATCATTGATAATGTCATGGTGTGATGTGGTTTTGATTTCTATGAGGATGTAGGTTGGCAAAGGAACCTTTGCACATGCTATTACATAGTGCGGGATTTGCAACCTTCCGCGTCTGAACATTACAGCACCTTCAAGATACACCAACTGTGACATTTTTATGGATGAACGCAGCACCAGGGCTTTGTTTGGTCCCACAAAATTCAGCTCTTTTTTAGGGAGACAGCCAGGTTTCATGGAAGGAGCCAGCAAAGTTCAAGAGATCCGGGCGGAGTTGCACAACTGCGCCAGTATTTTGATCGCTTTCTGCAATGCCAAGGAGTGCTGCGCTCCTGGAAATGCCACAAGGGCCTCTGCACACTGGAAACGTTTAAATGGACAAACAAGATACAGTAACGACAGAAATAGTTGGGTTCTCATCCCTGATCCTTTCTCATCTCGTTGGGTTTCATCACAACAAAAACGAATTGCCTCCATTCAATGAATCATTGAGGAGATGTGTCTTTTCAAGACAGCTGGGAGGTTGACATGAACTGGACAGTGGGTCAAGCTGGACCAAGAATATGTCATGGCAAAACTGGGACCCAGCATTGACAATACAGAATTCCAAGTTCAAATGAGATAAGATGAGGTGAACATGAGATGACATCGTATTTTCACATTTGGTTTCCTCTCAGTATGGCACAAACAATATCCTTCTTTGTCCTTGTTCATCACAAAAACTGTCAAGATTGAATCATTGATTTGTCAGTTTGTTTGGGGTGGGAGGTTCAACCATCCTATATAGATATTATAGATGGCATTTTCGAACAGATATGCCTCAAGGAAAATCGATTTCGGAAGCATCCCCCTTTTGCCAGGTTATGTGCTTGCCGTGCTTGCCGTATTGGTTTGATTTTGAAATGAAGGAAGAAACAGGCAGATGCCTCATATCAAGTTCACTCAAATATTACTTTCTTTTCCACTAAGGGTCTTCTTCAGCATATTTGCAAGCGAGCTCAAGAAATATTTCTCTGCAATTGTGATAGAAATAGCTGCCATATTATGGATGTGGAGGAAGGGATGGGGCGCGATACAAGTCTGCGCATGATGGAAATACAGTAGCCGATGCGGGGTGATGAGAACTCACATGCAATGGAAATAGCTGCTATCGACAAGGGGCTGTGGAAAACTTCCTGCGAGTGCATGTGACATATGATGGGGGAGGGGGGGTTGACATAGTTGTGCAAATGCCAGAATTGCCAGAAGCTCGCAGTGTTGTTGGAGGCAGGTTTAGACTGCCCTGAAGATTCAGGGGCTCATACTAATAACTTACTAGTAGGTAGCAGTTGAGAAATGGTCAAAGGCACGGTAGATGTAATGGAAACGGCCCAAGTGGAGCAAAATTGATCCAAGGCTTTCCACTGGACACTCCATGGTGAAAGCAACCCTTACCTCCGAGTGCCTGGTTATTTCTATTCATTGTGAGCCACGGGAGCTTTAACGCGTTTCAAAATATGGACCCCACCTTTGAAAAACATGTCTGGGCGCCAGTTTGCTGGAGGATGAAGCCGTGGAAGACTTTCGGCAGCTGCTGGTACGGCTTATTGGGCTGCTGTTCGCAACTTGCATGAGTGCCTTGGAAGCCAACCTCCAAAGCAGATTGAAACGGTTTAGGACAGGGTGTGTTGGCAAGACGAGGTAGGGCCAGCTTTCCTGGTTCAGAACCAACATGATGTTTCTGAGCAGCTCATACTCCCGTGAGGTGAATTGACTGCGAGCGAGGATGGAGATGAGATGATGCAGGTTGCCCAGCCGTTGCCAGGGTCTTGTTGGGAGAAGGAGCAGACAGCGGTGGTCCCTACGCCGTCGTGGAAAACCACATCAAAATCACCATCCGCGCCGCCCACACGAAGTTCATGAGAAAAAACACCTAGTTCAGCAAGTTCAGCATACAGTGCAAGATCTGGAAGAAACGTTCAAGGTGAGAGGAGTGCTAGTCAGGTGGCAGGTGGTTCACAAATTTCTAGTTCTGCTGGAGGAGAAGCGAATCGTAAAGAGATGACGTATGGCGAAAAATCCAAGGGGAGACATCGCAGAGACCACAGCTTGTAAAACATTACGTCAGCTGCAGATCCTTGCATCATCTATAAGCCTTTCGGACTGGAACTGCTGGCAGGCTAGGATTACCAAGAATCGCCCGCTGTCATATATATCATATATAGAGCATCTTTGCTAACCCTTTCGTTCAGCAGGCCTAGTTTTTCAGGCACACCTAGGACAGTGGCATCTCCAAAGTGAATGAAAACTCAGACGGACCAGCAACTTGCGTTGCGCAAAATGAACTGCATGATTCTAACAATCTATGGCCACAACAAAACGAGGCAGTGCAGATACCTCAGCTTATACGCAGGGAAGCGCAGAAAATACTGCTGTTTGTCGTTTGCTGTTTGTGTTTAAAAGCTGCAAAAAAACGTACAAATGCCAGCAACGTTGCTGTTTGAAAAGCAAAAAAGCACCGTCGAGGGAGGTTTATCTACAGAAACTTTCGAGTGGCAAATGCCAGCAGGCAATCTGCACCAATGCTATACTTCCCAGCAAATGACCCCTTGACTTGCAGATTTAATTACAGTTGGCTTGTCAAGTGCCAGAGTAGCTGCCTTCAGGCTTTGCACTTTGTAGTTTTTGATAACTTTGGCAAAATCAAAGAGGATGCGTTTGACTTCACAGAACACAGCAATGTGTTAGGGCAGCTAATTCATGCTACGCAGCCCTAACACATTGCCCTAACACAGCAGCAAGTGTGCGTGGTTTGCAAGTAGAAGCCGGCAGCTAATTCATGTTACTTTCACCTAGTAGCCCAGTCTTGTGTCATTTTGCAACTTTTACAAACAAAAAAGGCACTTCATCTTTTGGTGCAGCATATTTGGCCAAAGTGCAAAAGATACCCGTAAAAGACCCGTAAAGAGCCATGAATACCCGTAGGGATCCTACTTCTGAAATGGTACGATTTCCAGAGACCAAAATTCCGGGCACTTTGGAACTTTGGAACTTTGGAAGGTGCCCGAAACAATGGGCGCCAGGTTTTCCACGACACTTTGTAGTAGCAAGTCGCAGCAAGTAGCAACAAGTCCACTAGTGTCTGAGAGTGTCTTCGAAGAATGTATCTTCCAGTGTGTGTTTCAAAAGAGTGTCTTCCAAACAACTACCCTCTCAAAAGAGTGTCTTACGAGAATGCCTTCTAAGAATGTCTGACAAAAGTGCACAAAAGTGTTTAACGGGAGTATGTCACCAAAGGGTTCGACAATCATGTCTTCCAAGAGTATCCAGCACAGCTCTCCGCATCACATTTTCGAAAAGCTAGAACAGTCACTCATGTTTGCGATAGCGTTGTAAGATGGTTTCTCACACTAAAAAAAGGCGTCATTTCGGGTCCAAGATTGGCCCAACATAGCCTAGTCCGGAAGCCGAAAAACACATTTAACCACCATGCTACCGGAAACCTGCTGTGACCCGAAAAAAGCACGCTACCCAGGTCACCCAAACTAAAGCATTTCATAAAACTATAGGATCATATAGGAATAATATAGATATTTCAATAATATAGGGATTATAAAACTATAGGATCTATAGGCCCAAATGATATTTCCGTTTTCTCCAACATCGCAAGATGCTTTCGGCAGGTCATAGACCTTATGGGGATCGATGGACAGAGCGGCTTGGAGCATTCATGGGACCTGTCATTCTGGGACCATGCTGGCAAACAATGGGAAGGAAACCCAAACGAATGCAAGTATGGTATCTTGATGGGGGTAGGGCAGTCATCCCATAGTTTGCATATTTGATTGGTTTTTCTTCACTTGGAACCTGTCAACAGGTCCGGGTTTGCGGGGTTACCTGGGATAGCGGCAAAATCACGATGGGATCACTCAACCAATGTGCTTCCCTTGGAAACTCTGTGACCTGCAGGATATAGCGCGATAACAAGTTAAGATAAGTTAAGCATGTAACCCAGTTGCCCAAAATGAATTCCCTGCATCAATTCCATGTGCACCCTTTGGAGAACCCCTCTTGGTTTCGCTGCCAGTGCTTCACCGTGAAACTACGACTTCCATGCTGTTTCCAAGGTCTTAAGCACTTGAGAGGAGATCATTCGCACGAGTCCCGGCGGCGTCAGTGTGAAGTCATCGTGCGCAGCTGTTGGGTTGTTGTGTGATCTCGAAGACATAGGCGATTGACCGCATTGAAGTATGTAACACCATAGAACATCTCTTTTTTGATGGTAGAGATGCAATGACTTTGTGATGCTGGGGCTGGAATGGTGGTGCACTCTTGCAACCTCTGCCAAGACCTATTTTATTGGTTGAAGTGCAATAAATGTTTAATCTATCAATATCTTTCATACCGAGCTCTGAGTGACGGAACTTGGCTTCTGAGTATTCCTTGACCCAGTACTTGTACTTCAGGGATTCGATAGGATTCTGTCTGTGGCAGCAACCAGAACCTTGGTCGGGTGAATGGGGTCCATCCCACTGATAACACCTTTCGCTGATTCGAGTCGGGAATAACTCCTGGATCTGGAGGACAAACATGTTCTAAGTTGTTCCATGTTGTTCCCATTTTTGTTCCTTTTCGATTTTTTCGGGCTTCTTCGGTATTTTCGGGCAGAGAGGTACATTGGATTATGTGCCTCATCAAGAAATCCTTGGATGAGACGCTGGGCAGCAGTTGTTTCCGCGGACGCCATGGCAGGATGTTTGACTCCCCAAGCAACAGCCCCTGGGACTTCTAGAATGGCCTCGTGCCCGTTGATGCCTTTGATGATTTTTAAAGGTGTTCTTAACAGTCAGAGCCTGATATCTCCTGACTGTGTACGGAATTCTTATTCGCTTCCAGTTGGGGATCACGCTTCAGAAGCCAGATGTCACAGTAAGCCTGGGTGTCAATGCTTGCAGCTTTCCAGGATGTGAATGGATGTCATGTTTAGAATTGCTGCAATTGTGGTTTCAGAGGGCCCTTAAGCTATAGACCCAGGCAACCAATCCAATACAAACATATGTTTGACCATGGCGAGAGCACTTGTTGACTCAAAGACAGGCTCGGCTGTTCATTGTTCATTGAATTATATTGAATTCATTGATTTATTATTTCAGTGATTCATGGATTTATTGATTTATTCATACATTCATGTGAGTCATTTACTGGTTAACGGATTTATTTATTGATCCTTTGATTCATCTCTCATGGTATGTACTGTGATTCATGTGGGACCAGCTACGTAGGACTAGCTACATAGCATTACATTGACATGCTGGCTATCATTTACCAATCGGATCATTCATTCATTTGTTCAGTGATGGTTTCATTTATTTATGTTTTGAGTTTTGAGGTTTTAGTCACGTTCATTCATTTACTCAGATCTTGGTTCATTGGTTGCTTGTTCATGGTCTTATCTTCTTTTTTATCCATTAATGAGTTCATTTCCTTTTGTCATCTTCTTCCTTCTTTACGTCACTCCTTCAATTGCTTGAATGGGGGATTCCTTCCGTTGCTCCTTTGTTTTTTTTGTTCATTTGATGAATGAATGACTCAACCTTCCAATCAGCCCAAAAGGCCCACGAATCAGTCAGTCACGGGAAGGGTCAGTGAACCAGACGAACACTGAATCTGTCAGCCCATTTAACGCAATGACGAAAACGTATCCTTTTCCCAATGGTATGCTTCACCTGAGTTCCATCTTCAGAGGAATTTTCCAAGCCCTAGATGTATCCTGCTTCCGTTTCTGTCATTAAGAAAAAGCAAAGTGGGTGGCAGAGAAGCGCTTCCTAGTTCAAGCTGGTTGCGACGCTACGATATACCTAGCTTTCAGCTTCCTATTGGCTGAGGATTCAAACCTGGAGCATGCAAAATGGTTGACTTTTGGTCATTTTGGGGTTGCGGTACTATGAAAGGGCATTAATAATATATCCAAGGAAGTTTAGAAGTCAAACTTCCGACAATATGGACAGATGAAAAGCAGAGATGGGAAGAGTCAGAGAAGAGAAGAGAAAAGAAGAAAGAAGATCACAAAAGAGAAAGTCTCAGAAGAAAGAAGATCCAGGTGCGCGAAAAGGTAGGAAAGTCGCGAAACACTGTGTTTTTCCAATGATTTGTGGCGAAGTGTATACTCGGAAGTTTGTGGATCAAACTCTTCGCTAACTCAATGTAAATTCAAACAAGTCGCACAATCTGAAAGATGGTGCTTTTCTTTTCTGTCCAAGTTTTCACTCATTTTGGTTAGACTTGTACAAACTCCTTTACAGCATGTTTTCACGGTTTTTGGAAACATTCCCGTTTTGGATGTCAGAATCCTTCCTGGGTTTTCCCGGCCTTTGGAAAAACATGTCCGGATCAAACTTTTGGGTTGGAGCGATTTTTCAAACAGAATGCAGTTGCGACAGGAAACGGTTTCGACAGTAGTAGCTGTTTTCGAAGAATTCAAAACATCGATGGAAATGATTTTCTCATACACCAAACAAGCTTAAAAATTCTCCCTAAGTGTGTTCGCACATTTTGCCCGAAGACCTACAGCTTTTGAAAGAAGCGCTCCCTGATGTAGCTGAAGTTCCGATGGCCGAGAATTTCATGCAAAAATTGAAGTTGCAGGCCCGATCTGGGGCTGTGAAACGGGTGTTGCATGTTCTATCACGGGAGGGTGCCAACAGACCTCTCATCCTTCCAAAACTCAGCCTTGCTTGATCACTTTCATGATTTGAACATGGGAACCCGCTTTTGAATATATAATTGCACATTCTCGATTCTTGCACCGTAAATATCTAGTTTGTGCCATAGGCTCGAGGTCTCTCATGTTTTTTGGCTGTTTGCTGTCGTCCCAAAACCAACCAGCATTGTCCTGCAATCTCGCGGAGTCTCCCTGTCAATCTGTCCGGGTCAATGAAGTGGGCAGAAGCGAGCAGAGCAGACGCTCATGTGCCAGTGCCGACAAGGAATCACTGACAACAAGGGAACGAAGAATCTCAGCAAGGTCGGTAACCTGAGCCTGGGCAATCACCAACATTGCATGCAATCCATTGCTCCTATCATTTGATGACCCGCTCTTAAGAATGCTTCATTTTATCACATCCTATGTGTACTTTTTTTTGGCACCACAGCTTGAGGTCTTGGATATTTTCAGATGATGTCATACCGAAACTACACGCTCGTGTCGACTGTTAATAGTATATGTAATAGTATATATTGTATATAATGTCTATATAGTATGTATGTATAATATATATATATGTAAATAACATGTTTTCGATCTATAAGATTTAATCACATATATATATAGAGCCCTATATAACCCGGTATATCCACCACGTGCCTATATATATTCCCTAAGGGGTGGGGGGGAGGGTTCGTTCGGACCCTGTTGTTTAGAACGCCACTATGCCCAATTTTCAGCGGCACTGTCGTTCAAGTTGGACTCCAAAAACTGGATCCGAGCCTATAAAGGGACTAACCCGGAAATTAGGGGTTAAAAAAGAACGACAGGTCTAGGAAATACAGCCCGGTTTTTTACCCGAGACAACCCCGTACCGAAAAGGAGCCCTGAAAACTTTCAGGAGGGATATTTTTCAAGAAAAACGCCGCGAGATCCATAAGAACAAGCTGATAGAAAGTCAAAAGTAAAGATTTTCAAGCATCTGTCGAATAAAAGTCAAAACAAGAAAACACACAAAAAAAAAGCCGCCGAAAATACCACAAAAACACAAAATTCCGTTTAACAAAAACACCAAAAATGTATCCGAGCCTATAGGGTACATGCCGACAGGGACAAAGCCAAAAAATCATATGTTAAAAACTACCGACAGGTCTACGAAATACAGCCCGGGTTTCTAACGCGGCACACCCCTACCCAAAGGAGTCCTGAAAACTTCGGGGAGGGTCATTTTTGAAGCCACTCCAAAAAACACAGCTCCAACCACCTTTCGGTCCATCAGTGGATTCCCTCTGCCATCCGTGATTCACAACAACCAATCTCTCCTATGGGTTTCCTATTTTTGAAACTTCCGCCACCGCCTTGTGCGCTACTACTGGTACACCATTATATACCTGTGTTATCATATAACACATTAGAGAGAGGGGGAGAGAGAGAGAGAGAGAGAGAGAGAGTCGAACCAAGGGGAATCCTCAAGGGTGTGCCCCCCCCAATCTTGACGCTTGGCTGCATTGGCAGTTTTCTCAGTCTATGCTTTTAATCAAAGGCATGGGGGACTACAGACTGTGACAAATCAAGACGGTACCTACATATGATCGACTTTCCAGTTGACCTTTTCTTGGGGGTTGTGCGTTTGTGTGACAGTAGTGCCGGACGCACGTATTTCCGAACTCTTTCTGGTTTGTTCCTGCGTCTGCATTTCCGAACTTTGTTTGGAGCTTTTGAAGTCTGGCTGATTTCTGCATCCATTTCGTTTCTTTTTGGACATCAGATTGCCTTGTTTGCCATAACGTGCTGGCAGTTGCCTGTTTTGGTTTTAGGATGCTGGCAGAAGTGATTTTGTTTCAGGAAACTGAGCAGAATCACTGCAAACTTTCCGTACGTTTGATCCGAAAATTTGTGAGTTGAGATGATTAGAGTATAACCCATGTGCTCCATGGTGCTGGTATATTTACGTACATAACTGGGTGATTTTGTTGGGGCAAATGATAAGTATTCCAGCACCATGGAGCATATAGGTAATGGGACAGTTTGAGCGCCGGAACTGTCCAACGAGGGCACAAGGCAAAGTTCATACAGCTAGTGGAGTTGCAGCCAACTCTCCTTGGGTTTGTCAAATGTACCTGCGTTAGAAGCAAAAGGCTTGTCATTGCAGCGTGAGTTGCTCGGAAGTTCTAACAGAAGTTCTAACTGCTTCCTGCACTTGGATGCGATTGACATCTCATTCAAAAGAGGTTAAAAGTGTTCCCTTGAAAAAAGGATCCTCTAGGATTAAACTGGTCGAAGTCCAGCAGTGGTTTCCATCAGCACTGCTTTGACTTCTTCACCAGGAACAAGGCAGTTTCAGACCTGGCAATCGTCGACATCTATCGCGTGCGAAAGATCAAGGAGGTTCCGCGGTTCCGCATTCCATACGCCTTGCATGTTCCATCATTGCAGCTGAGAATGATGATGGTTTGAAAATATGGGCTTGATCCAGGGGGCAGATGGCTGGCCATCGTTAGTTTTGAACGATCTACCGCCATTTTCCCTGATGTTGATCCCATTTAAAACGTGCCTGCTTTCCATGTATGCCGATTTCGCCTTGAGCATCGGTTAAAGATTTGTCGCAAAACGCCATCACTTTTGGCCAAACAGCAATGGGTCATGGTCTTCCTCGTGGGCTACCTGTAGTTCCAGTAGTAGCCGTTTATTTTCTTTATGTCAGCGAACTACTCAACAACCATCGTGTAAAACAAACTGGAACAAATACTGTTGTCACAGCCTCTGGGCATTCTAGTCCTTGCCCTTGCCTCTAAGACTTCCACTTTTTTGGTCGCACGCGTGAGAACCATGCGAGTGTTGAAGTGGGCATTTTTCCGGCCATTCCTGACCCATGGCGACCTTTAGGCACAGCTTACCTGCCAAGCTTGCCCAGCCCTGCAGGTGCCGGTTCCTTTGCCCTACTCACAGATGGTACTGGTGATGCTGACCCTGTATGCACTGGTGACCCCACTGATCGCCAGCCAGATGGTTGTTTCTTCAGTCGCAGCAAGTTTGGTGCCTTGGCTGGGGAGGGTAGACATTCAATGGCCATTTCAGGAACTAAATTGGAGGTACCTACGATATATAAAGCCTATACAAGTGCTTAAGGCGTATGTAAGGGAATATCCCCACAACATATGGCCTTATATAGTACAGTACCTACATTTTAGGATCCTGAAATTCCCATTGAGAAATGGGTAGGTTGGGGACTAGATGTGACTGTTGAAACTACGCCAACACTTTCTTGGGAAGGATCTACGTTCTGCGCTGCCCACAGCCACAATGGAGCCAGCTTTGCAAGCCTGGATTGCAAAACACTGGGTAGAATAGCTGTTCAGCAACAGCATCTGCAGTTCCACTATTCCGTCCACACTCCTACCATGAGCCAATAACATGCACCCGCGCAGTAGGACCTCTTCATCACGGGGTAGACTTTGTGAGAAAGTCACCACCGCGTTACAAGCCTTTCTACTGCACCCCATGCTGGTACGGCTGCTGAGATGTTGCGTTTCTGTAACGGTGTAATGATGCTGGTTATGTGACTGCTTTTACTACCTTTATTACCTTTATTGCGTTTATTCGCGTTTATTGTGTTTATTGCCTGTATTGCGTTTATTGTCTTTATCGCCTTGTTGCTTGTATTGCTTGTACTGCTTGTACTGCTTGTACTGCTTCTATTGCTGTTGTTGTTGTTGTTGTTGCTGTTGCTGTTGCTGTTGCTGTTGGTGTTGTTGTTGTTGTTGTTGTTGTTGTTGTTGTGGTCGTGGTCGTCGTCGTCGTCGTCGTCGTCGTCGTTGTTGTTGTTGTTGCTGTTGTCATCGTCGTCGTACTCCTCCTCCTGCTCCTCCCCCTCTTGCCCGTCGTCGTCCTCGGCGTCGGCCGCCGGGGCGACGGCGGCGGTGGCAGTGGTTACGTTGTTGCAACCGTTTGCTGTTGTGATGGTAGATTGGTGTGGGGGGAAATCTTATGGTGCAGCGACATGATTGGAAATTAGTATGTTGTGGGACTGAGATGTTGACAACGTCCAAAACTCGGATTTCGTTCGTGTAAGTGGCTGTTGATGTTTGATGAATTTAAATACACTGTCATTCACTGTATCAACATGCTAACTAGTGTATACATGCAGTGCAATATCATGCAAATCAGTGCAAGGCAATACAATGCTATTTAGCGTAATACAACGCACCGTTATGTAGTTTAATGCGGTTCAATGCAATCGTGAAATCATGACCATGAGACATATATGTTTGCATGTTGTCGGCAAGGTAGGCTTGGAACAAGCGATGGACTCTTTAGTACTGTTCAACTTTTCGATCTTTATCCTTCCTCTCGTTATTTCCTGATGATCATAATATATTCATTTTTTGTTTTATTTTATATAGTGATCATATCTTGAGTCATGCATGTTCATGAACGTGCTCTGCCCAGGTCGACCTGTTCCGGCCATTTTGGACTCAAGAAAAGTGATCACTCCAGTCCTTGTGGGAATTTTTGTCCCTGTTTGCTCTGCCTGTGAAAGGTGTGAGATCGGTAGTACAAGGGCCTGGGAGTGTTCACTTCAGATGCCACAATCTAGCTTTCCCCCTTGCTGGCCATCCCCGCTCTCTCTCAACAGAAAGCCATGGCCGCTCGTCGTGCTGCAGATGCGGTGTTCCCGTCAGAAAGTGCTAGTGGAGTGGGCTCGTGGACAGCGATACCTGAGGCGGCTCAGCAGGCACCTGTTGAATGGTCAGCTCAGCCACAGGCTACTGCTCAGGCAGCACAGACTGCTCAGGAGGGAAAGCAGGATCAGAATGCTTGGGACGCAGACAGTGATGATGATGCTCCTCCCCAAGACTTCAACTTTTTCGCTGAGGCTCCTCAAGCATCAGCGAGTGTTCCTGCGCAGCAGTGAGGTAATGCTCCTGCCACCCAAGCTGCCAAGAACTTGGTCGACAATCAGATTCCGAAGTCGTCCAAGCTCGCAAAGCAGAAGGCCCGGGCCAAGGAGAAGGGCCACCGTGGAGTTCGTTGGGGCCAGATGCCAGCTCGCAACGCGTTTAGCCCTCAGAACTTCCAGCTACCACCATTTGTGCAACAATTGGGATCAGGGCCTGATGAACGATCGGTTCTCATTGTCGACAACCGGGACATGAGGATCACTAGCCCTTTCCAAGGGTGGCTGCTGGATGAGATCCTCCTGAACGCGCTGTCGGGGATCAACATACTGTCAGATCGACAGTTATTGCGGTCACCCAGTTCTGGGTACCACATGAACATCTTCTATGTCCGGGCGATGGACGGCTCCAAACTGATCCTGGTTGGATCTAGGACCAGCTACGGATCACCACCTGGAGATGAGGGGATACCGCTCAGAGCAAGACATGACGGTGCAGCTCAACATCAACGATGGATTGATCACGTCGTTGAGGGAGGAGCTGTTCATCCCTGCAGTGGTGGTGACGATCTTCCAGGGCTGGCGAGTGGTCGCCGTGAGCTTCGAGGTTGGTGGCAGGATCTATGCCTGCAGTGAGAAAGGGGTTGTCGTTGCTCTCGACTTTCCCCTGTGCCACTTTGAAGTGAGGATGACAGCTCTGTCATCAGCGGACTCAGTTGGAGTTGATGCTGATCGACTGGAGTTTCGATTCAGGTCTGCGGGGGACAGTGTGGACGTGACTTGCTCTCAGATCACAGTTCCCTCAACCTGGCTCATCCTCTCTCGAGTTTCTGGGCCCACTCTCATCCAAAACGCTCGCTGGTGTCGTGAGCGTCATGCAAGGGTGGAAGGGCCCGATCAAACTATGCAGATGTCACAGTTGGCAGGGATCCATGCTCACTGGACAGCTGCCACTGATGCTCCGACTGTGGCAGACACGGGTCCTCGTGTGGGCGCGGTCGCAGTGGGGACTCACCAGAACAACTTGCACTTGACGTGTGAGTCGCCGCTCTTCCAGGCGCAGAAGGTCATCGTGCCGGCAGAAGCGATCGCCCTGCAGTACCACGACCCCGAGTTGGAGAGGAGGGCTCTTGTGGTGCCGCCGGTCTTGGATGGGCCGATGGCTATCCCAGTGGATCAGGCACCAAGCTCCTTGAGGGCGTTGGCTGGCCCGGCTGCGGCTCCTTTGCAAGCAGCCCCGCCAGTGGAGGCCACGGTCTCTGTGACGGAGGCAGGTCATGCGCCTAAGGCTGCAGCTCCAGGTGATTTGACCGTGCATGTTCATCGCCGGTCGCTGGAGGCTCGACAGCAGGAGACTCTGGCAGATGCTGCAGTGACACCCCAAGCCTTCCTTGATCAAGTGAACATGGTCAGGCAAGGTGCAGCGGGTGGGGGCTCAACGTCGTCTGTGCCTCGCTCGTATGGGCCACCGCCATTGATCGAGGAGGTCACGGATTGTTGATTGTGGATCATGCGTTTTATGATCAAGTCCCTTCCAGCAGCGAGGGGCGCAATCGCTCAGAGAGCCTTTTACTTTGCCTGGATCCCAGGTCGCCATAACAGCTAAAAAGTGCGGGCAGCAGCTTCGCGTGGTAGTGAGTAATTGATCGTTGCTCTTCACCCGCAAGCTCCCCCAGTGTTGGGCGTTTACCCCAACTGCCTTTGTTTTTCTGTTCCTCTAACCCGGCTCAGGCGACGTCCTCAGTTGGTCGTTTTGGGGGACCCCAGATCGAGAGTGATGTCTGAGCGATAGACTCCGCATGTGCTGAGTCAGTCATCAGACTCTGCTTGATCGTAATTCGAGGGGTTTGCTCTGAGTTTGGGGTTGTTAGAGGATCTTAGAACATTGTATAACACTTATTGCACAATTAGAATATTTTGTGGCATACTGATCAGATGTTGCATGTGTCCGCAGGGTTCTGAATGCGTTGCGTTCATGAGCCCCTGTTGTGGCGGTTCTTGAGTTGTAGTGTTGTTCCAACTTGAACTTGCTCGATTCAAAGAACTCACATGCTATGCACATCTGATCATGTGGATGCTCACGTGCCGTTCATAATGGGGGGTGCTGTTGAGGTGCATGCCTCAGCGCATGGGGTGATCTCAGAACCTTGTTGAGCTGTGTGATACGGATCCTGTGTTGTTCAACATGGGTCTGTCCCGGTTCTTGTTGGTTGAGGTTCACCCCATCCCCCATCCCCCTTCTTTTGTTAATGGTCATATGCTTTGAGGCTTCTTAGGTTGAAGGTCCTGTCTTAATCCTCAGTTCAGCAATCGAGCCTCAAGCTCGCTCGAGCCCAGGTGCAGAGCCCAGCTCGGGTGGAGTTTCCTCAGGGGAGGGATTGAGCTGTGAGCGACAGCAATCCCCGTTCATAGGTGATTGGTCATCCAGTTCTTTCTCTCTTTTGAGGTCGAGTTAATGGTTATATGACTATGATAGTTGCGACGCTCGTCATTTTACTGATAGATACTTTGAGGCTCCTTAGGTGAGGTTCTTTGATCTTTTTCGGTAATGTGGCGAATGCAAGTAGGATCGCACGTCAGTAGTGCAAACATGGCTCAGGGGCCCGACAGATGGGCAAGCAAAATCTTGTCCCTTCCTGTGTTCAGTGACGCATTTGCTCAGGCGATCCATGGCTCTCCTTTCTCAAATTTGGCGTTCGTCGCCGCGATGGAGGTGGGATCGGCTCATGAGTTTGTGTCTAAGGTTGGTGACTGGGCTCCGCAATTAGATGAGTCGATTAGAGACGACTTGGTGAGCTCTACATTTATGTTGGAGCAGTTCTGGTCGTTAGCGTGCTCAGTTGAGAAGGCCTTTTTCGAGTCCACAGCCAACCAGCTAGGGTTTGGCCTATGTGAGACTCCGGCCCCCCCTATCAGCGCTGTGTCAGCCAAAGCTCGTAGGGCGGGGGCCACCAAGGCTCTTTCGGGAAAGATAGTGAATCCCCCGAGTTCTTGAAAACCAGCCCTGAGCCGCAGTCTGCAACGCCTTTGCTCGACCAGGAAAACGCGGCTCGGTGGAAGTGGGCCGCGCGGCTGGAAGAGATCGGGCGAAAGGCGGGCACCTTCTCGAAGTTGTTGCTCGACACATCCAACGAGAAAGGTCTCTCGCATGCAGAGGTGGCTCGTCTGCGACAGCTCGTTTTGTCATCGGGGGCGCCGCGGACAATGGCCACCCACGTGACGAACTGGGAGCGGTTCGCGGAATGGGCAGAGGCCAAGGAGATCGAAGTTTTTCCTTTGTCTAGTGCAAAATTAATTCAATACGCTCTTCATTTAGATCATCTTGAATGTGGCCCATCAGTAATCCCCACTTTTAGGACCTCTGTTAAATGGGTTACTGCTAAGTTGGCTATTGAGTGCCCTGACATTGATCATCAAGGGCTGCTGGCAATTCAGGCCGAGGTGATCAGCAAGCGCGCTCGGACCCTGAAAGAAGCGGTGCCCATTCCAACGACAGTGGTTCGTGCAATGGAGCTCTTGGTGGTGGATGAGGAGGAGCCTGAGGCTACTCGCCTGTTCACATGGTGGTGGCTGTGCATGGTCTTCGCTTCTTTGAGGTTCGATGACGCTATGCATGTGCGCCCAGATGAGCTCATCCTGAATGAAGAGGACATGTTCGGAGTTGCCTGGCAGACCAAAGTGGAGCGCAAGAGGCGTGGCACCAAGTTCGTAGTGCCGCATGTTGGGTTCTCGGGGTCTGACTGGCTCCGTGCTGGATGGCAGCTCCTTCAGAATGAGCATTTTGCGCTCGCTAGAGACTATTGGATGCGGGACCTCAACTCTCGCGAGGCGTTCCGCAATGGTCCAGCTCAGTACCAGAGATCGGTGCAGTGGCTCCGGTTTTTGGGTCGCTATGCGCTCAATCATTACCACCAAGGGGAGGAGGTTGAGTTCAAAGAGCTGGCGGCAGTCGTGAACACCCTGACAGCTCACTCTGCTCGTGTCACAATGCTCGACGCAGCGGTGCATGCAGGCCGTAGCACGGAGGAGATCGGCCTCCAAGCCAACTGGAAGAATCCTGGGCCGCTTGTGCTCAAATACACCCGCAATCGGTCGGCCATCCCAGCCAAGATGGTCCAGCAGCTGGTCAAGGACATGTTCACTCAAGAGCACCCGGTCGAGGTCTCGGACGATGCAGAGCTCGATGCAGTGGATCAGTCCGCCCTTGACCAGTTCCAGTTCTATGTCAAGACCAACTGCTCAGCCCAGCCGCGGCTTATGACTGTCGATACCATTGTGCAGCTCTGGGAGAGGAGGAAGCACTAGCTTGTGGACGGCTGAAGCTTGTCGACTGCACCCATGTGGGGTCGTGCCTCCCCGACATTGCCATGCTCTGCAAACATTGTGCCTGAGTGAGGCCAGAGATCGCAGAGTCCTTTGCTCAGTGCACGTAGCGTGTCGCTCTGCTGCATTTAGTTTGGGTGGTGCTTGACGCTCTGTGGAGCTCTGACACACCATTTAAATTTGTCCAGCAGTATTTTGCTCAGTTTTCTTTGTTTGCCGATCACAGTGGCCATGGTGGATCGCACCGTCTACGCCGATGACAAGACCCCTGATCTGGCGCTGCGACAAGTCTTTGGTCGTCAGCGCGTTTCGCAAGATCTCTGCAAGTTGGCCGCCAACGCTGGTTTGCTCACAGTCGAGACTTTCGCCATGTTGTGTGATGACATTGCATCGGTCAAGAACACGATCAAGAACCTGGTGCCAGACATCACTGCTCTAGGCGCTGACGGCCCTGCTCAAGAACTGGCGCTTACTAGTTTGGCAGCCGTGTGGAAGACCTGTGGCACCATGCAAGATCATTTTGCCAATCGGCGAGCAAAGATGGAGGAAGATCCGTCCAAGGTCCCTGAGATCCCAGGCGAAGACCATGCGGAGTTCCGCGAAACATTTGTGGCTCGACACCCTGACGTTCTTCTTCCCCTCCATCAAGAACCACATCGGAAGTTTGTCGAGCGTGTTCAACGGGATTATCTGGTTCATGGCTTTGTCCACTTCTACGAAGTGGGCGAGATCCGCACCCGCAATGAGCAGATCGCTCAGAAATCAGGCTTGACCAAGAATGCGGAGGATTTGTTGCGTGTGGTCATGATCGACCAGCCTGCCTCAGCAAGCTCGGAATCACAGGTCATGGACAAGCTCCACGCGTTCTTCATCACCTTGGAGTACCTCACCATTTGCGAGTTCTCGGTCGATGCTGGCCCGCTCAATACTTGGCTCAGCTTGAAGAATGGCGACACGAGAACCGAGGCCTTGCCCTTCTTCTCACAGTGGACACGCTCATCCGCAAGAAGGTGCACAGGGTGAGTTCTGATCAGCGCAAAAAGTTCACCATGGAGGTCCTCGACAACCACAAGCAGCTTTGGAATGACGCTCGCTCAAGTGCGGAGCTGGACAAGCACAAGCAAGCTTCTGCTTTGACACCTGCACCGGTGACTCCCAAGAAGCGGGCTCGCTCAGTCTCGCCGGTTCCCAAGTCGACAGCCAAAGCTCGAAAGAACAAAGCTCGTCGTGAACGCCAAAAGGCGCAGCTTCAGAAGGCTAAAGCCCTCACCTCTACGCCGCCCAAGAATGCTCCGAAGGCTGCTCGAGATGAGCGTGTTCCAGCCAAAGAATGGCAAACAATTACATCGTTCAAGTATTCGGGTGGGCGTCGGTGCCCTTTCTACAACAGTTCTTTGGGTTGCCGCTTTGGGGATCAGTGCAAGCTCAAGCACAGCTGTGCCGAGTGTGGCCAAGGCCACCCTTGGCATGGCAACCACTGAATGGATGCACCCAACCCCCAGGTGGAGTTGGCTCCTCCGCCTGGGGATTGGACTGGGGCCACCAGCTCCACGAATGACGATCGGTCAAAGCCTCCAGCCGATCGGAAGGCGGTGCTGGGCTCTCAGTCACAGTGGCCAGATTGGGATTTTGTGTTGCAGAATCTAGCTACATTTGCTCAGTCTGGGCCGTTTTTCCTGGAGCTCTTTGCTGGGAAGGCTGGCCTGACGGAGGCCGTTCACCTGACAGGTGTACCAGTGCTCCCGCCAGTGGACATCGAGCCCTCGGCTTTGATCAGCACTCCACGGGATCTGGTGGACTACGTGTTCTGGCGCCAGCTCTTGGATCTTTTGGCGCTGGGCATTGTTTTCTTTTTGCATTGTGGACGCCCTGCAATACGTTCACCTCAGCCCGGAAGGCTGATGGGGGGCCGCCACCACTACCAAGATTGTGAAGCGTGTTCAAGGCGTGCCAGTCACTGACAATTTGCTCAAACTTTGGGAATCAACTATGGAGGATGTGGCTGAAGGTTCTTGCCTGGGCCCCTTCGACACAGAGGAGGAGATCACCTTGGCGTTGAACTGCAGCGACTGGATCCCTACACAAAGGTTTGAAGTAGTTCAAAAGAACAAAGTTCGTGGCTGTGACAGTGCAACTACCAACTTAATCAACCAGATCACAGAGATTAGTGAGAAGTTGCAGCTGCCGTCGACCGACTCGAACGTGGCTGCCCTTAGGATGCTCAAGACCTTGGCTCCAGATGCTGACCTGCTCGGATGGGTGCTCGATGAAAGGAAGGCCTACAGGCAAGTGGCTGTGCGCCCTGATCAGAGGAAGTTTTCCGTTATTTGTTTAAAGTCACCTCACTCAGGCAAGCCATCCTTTTTCATCATGGTTGGGCATTCGTTTGGGTTAGTGTCTGCGGTCTATAATTACAATCGTAGATCTGCTGCTATCAATGAGATTCTTGTCTCTTTGTTCAATTTAGTGGCCTTTAGCTTCTACGATGATAAATATGGCTTTGAGCCTTCTGCTTCAGCGGCGAGCGCTCGCGAAGTGGCTGAGCTTGTGCACTGGTGGCTGGGCGCTAGGTTTGATCAGAAGAAGCTGCAGCTCTCAGCCGAACCGACGATCCTGGGTGTGACCTATAATTTGAAGCTCATGCAATCGGAGATTAAGGAGGAGAGGCGCCGCGATCTGCTCGAAGAGATTGACGCCATCCTGCAGTCTGAGCTTCTTGATCCGGGGTCAGCGGGCAAGCTCAAAGGCAAGCTCATGTTTGGAGCTTCCCAACTCTGGGGCAAGATTGGCCGTGCGTTCTTACGGCCCATTGCAGTATTGGAAGTTCCCTGCAACATCTGAGTTCAAACTCGACTTGCAGCTTATCGAATCATTGCGCCAGTGGAGAAAGCTCGTCCATGCCGGCCAACCGAGACCTAGTGACTTGGCTCAGGAAAGGCTGGCAGATGTGGTGATCTTTACCGATGGCTTCACCCCTGATCCAAGGTCTTCTGCTGTCAGTCCTGATCGGATTGGTGGAGTGATGTTTGACAGAAGAGTGCGCGCACCTCGTCAGTTCACTTCAGTAGTCCCTCAGCATGTCAAGGCTCGTTGGCTGGCAAGGGCGACCCAGATCATGCCTATTGAAATGCTAGCTCCAGTGGTAGCTCTTGTCACCTTTGCTGATCGTCTCCTTGAAGCGGATTTGATTTTGCTCATAGATTCCGAGTCAGTGGAGGCTGCTCTCGTTAAAGGCTACTCCAGTCGGGAAGACATGTGCGAGATCATCACATTGTTTTGGGAAATAGCGCTCGAGTTGCGCGTTCGCGTTTTTATAGACCGAATTTCTACAGACGCCAACCCGGCTGATTGGCCGTCCAGAAACAAGCTCTGGCTGGGCGAAGCAGCAGGCTGGTCTACGGTGCAAGCGTGTTGGCCTGCGGCGCTCAAGTGCGAAGTTCAAGGGCCTGGGTAGTTTGATTGCTCTTTTGTGTGTGAGTTTCAATTGGCTTCCAGTTTGCTCTGACCCGCCAACTCGCTGCGTTTGAGTTTTTGACCTGGTCAGCCGCTCACATCAGCTGGAGCTCAAGATAACCCTTCATTGCATCATAGACCAATCTTTGAGACTGCTCGACCCCATGCCTTGTGCAGTCTTAAAAATGTGTGCTGCGTATTTTGGGACTGCCGGCATGTTTATTTGGATTGTGTGATTTCGCTCATTTGTGCAAATGATGATCCAAGTTCAAAGCTTGTTTGGAAGTGATGGAAAAGTTGAAGTGGGGCACACGCTCGGGCCCCACGAATAGTATGCAGAGAGTCGTTTGCATGTTGTCGGCAAGGTAGGCTTGGAACAAGCGAAGGACTCTTTAGTAAAGTTCAACTTTTCGATCTTTATCCTTCCTCTCGTTATTTCCTGATGATCATAATATATTCATTTGTTTTTGTTTTATTTTATATAGTGATCATATCTTGAGTCATGCATGTTCATGAACGTGCTCTGCCCAGGTCGACCTGTTCCGGCCATTTTGGACTCAAGAAAAGTGATCACTCCAGTCCTTGTGGGAATTTTTGTCCCACCCAGCCCGCCCCGTGAATAGCGGGGTGGGTTGATTGTTTGTTCACTAACCCACCTTTTTCATTTGAGAGTGGGAGAGGGGTAGTTTGATTGCTCTTTTGTGTGTGAGTTTCAATTGGCTTCCAGGTTGCTCTGACCCGCCAACTCGCTGCGTTTGAGTTTTTGACCTGGTCAGCCGCTCACATCAGCTGGAGCTCAAGATAACCCTTCATTGCATCATAGACCAATCTTTGAGACTGCTCGACCCCATGCCTTGTGCAGTCTTAAAAATGTGTGCTGCGTATTTTGGGATTGCCGGCATGTTTATTTGGATTGTGTGATTTCGCTCATTTGTGCAAATGATGATCCAAGTTCAAAGCTTGTTTGGAAGTGATGGAAAAGTTGAAGTGGGGCACACGCTCGGGCCCCATGAATAGTATGCAGAGAGTCATAATTATATATATATATACATACATACATACATACAGAACCGCAAGACTCATATTAAAATTATCATATAAATATGTTTCTTTGCACGTGTGCATGTCTGAAAGTGTCTGTCTGTATTCATGCATGGATGCATGGATGGATGACCTATCACTTCTTGGGGTAACAAACCGCCTGATTTAACGACCTGTCAGGCGACCTTTTGTGTCGCCACAGCGTTTTGGTCGCTCTTCCACATTGCGAGTGTGGCTCGGCAGTGAATTCAGCATCGCCAGACTTGGTATTGGGGATGATTATGGCTAATTGTATACAGATTGGGTAGCTCCACACTGGACATGTGGAATGTCTCCTCACATCCTCCATTTATAGTGTGTTGGGTTGCTGGCACTTGTGCGTGCTGGATCTACGCAAGCGCGCACAAACGCAACCGTTTTATTGTGTTCCATTTACTCAATGTGCATTTTTCTTTTCTTTCGACAAGACAATGTCCGAGCTGGTGCATTATTTGGCAACTGTTCTTCGGTGTCAACCTCTAAAACTGTTTGGTGGTTTGGAACATGTTGTTTTTTCTTTCCATATATTGGGAATAATACTCACAACTGACGAACTCATATTTTTCAGAGGGGTAGGTATACCATGGTATACCACCAACCAGATATGTTTGATGAATCCATCTGACAGGAAATCGATGATCCTTTCGGAAATGACTCCAACGATCTTGACATGCACCTGGGTGGTGTGATGGAAGGGTGTGACGGAAGGGTGGAGCTGGCTTGACTGGCACTACCAAAAAAAAAACCGGATGCCTCTCTTCCTCTTGATACAGGTTGAAGGTTGAAGTCTATTTTTTGGGGGATCGAGACACAAATCCTCAAGCATGTGAATGCAGCTGGCAACCGGTCCAAAGGTGCAGATCATAGTGTTAGCAACAGAGTTTCTATCATTAGGCGAAGTGGTGAGGGACCTGCCGATCGGTCATACCAGCCATAAACCGGTCATAGATGCCTCAGTGACTGGGGCTCTCCATCAGCTCAGCTAGGTACTGTAAACTAACTCATCGCAGAGTAAGGCTCATCATTCATAAAGCGGAACACGGCCCTTGACTGGGACTCTTTTGAGACACACTTTCGAGTCACTCTTGCGGGAAAATCCAGCAAGACACTTTTTTTGGGCACTCCTGCACGACACTCTCTCAAAACACTCTTGTGGGACGCTCTTTTGAAAAACTTGCGTGGGACACTCTTGTAGAAGCTCCATATCCCAATTTCTGCTCTTGCTATGCAACATGTCCACAATCTCCGAAACCATGTGACATACAACTCTCACGATGTACTGATCCTTGCGCAGAATTTGCGCGTGACTCCTTCGTGCAGCAGCTCCAAACATGTCTGAATTACTGCGCTAGACGGAACTGGACCTCTCTCTTGCACGGCTTGATCCTTGAAGGGCCACGCTGAGACCCAAAGCATGTGCTTTTGAGAAAACAACTGCATCCAGCCATCCAGCATTCATCCAGCTAGCCGCTAGCCTTGTTTGGTCCTGCAACTCTGACGATATCCAGAAATCTGAGGGCGCAGCTTACGGAGGACTTTTATCTCGGATTGCACCTTGGTCAAGAGTGGCTCTTGTTGAAGTTGGACCATGGTTCAATTCTTCCACCACGGGGACCGCTACTTTTGCACATGGAGAGATGCAGCCTGCCGGCTTTATAAGGAAACTAAGGAACATGTTCAACGAAAAACTTTCCGAATGGAGTGGACGCCAAAAAGTCTTCCCCACTAGCCCCGTCAGAACTGCCTGTAGTCACATTGCATCACCAATCGTGCAGAAGAAAGCGGCGCCCATGCCGTGACATGAACCTCTTTAGATGTTGGTAGTTGGACAAGCTTTGACATCCATTGACAGTCTGTGCACATCTGTAAATCATGATGTAGTCGGATCTGCTACCAGCAGGCACTTGCAATAATTTGGGGGAACGCTCATCTGCTCCTTCATTCGTGCGAGGTTGCATTTGATGAAGCCTCAAACCCACACAGTTCCTCCCTTCGCACGGCCAAGCAAAGCCGCTGAGCTACAGATGGGATCAGATGGGTGATTCCATTTGGGGGCTCAGATTGACCACCATGAACTGGCTTGTTTACCGCTGAAGTCAGTGGGCCCGCACTCGTGTTCTCTCGCACACATGTTCAGATATAGTAATGGTATGGCCAGTCTTCTCGGGTGACTCCATCGACAGAGGGTTTTGGCACATGTTCATGAAGCAGGCTTCAGATTCGTATCGCCGTATCGCATTTTGTTTCGGAGTCAAAACATGTCAAAGCTGTCTTCTTTTATTATTGTTCAAGCTGATTTGCAGGGTGTCAGGCCATGATTTACGACTGCAGGAAATTCACCTCAAGAAGGTGAGGAAGAATGACCACATTGGGGAGAGCATGGTGACGTGGCCTTGAACTTGCTGAAAACCACGCCTCAAAAATGGATAAACATGAATGATTGATGAAGGTTGGAATTGAAATGGATGAACACATGATAAACATTGATAAACCCTGCCATCTTTTGCTCTTTTGAGCCATGCCGATTTTGCAAACCAATTTAAGAAACAGGCGAGCCAGGGACCTTTGTTGGCAGACAGTTCTTTGCAAATTTTACCACATGTGTTCACATTCATTCAAGGGTCAAGGGTTGTTCCAAAGTTGAGCCACCAGTGACGTTACCCTGCCCTCAACAAGGGAAATGCCCACCTCTGCGACGTTCCCTGAGGTTGCTGCTGAAGTCATCGAAGTGATCGTGCCTGTTTCGGACTCATGCCCACCAACGCTGCAGAAGAAGACTCCTGTGACTCGTCGGGTGGTTCAAAACTTAGTTCTTCTTGAGATGGATGAGAACAATAACTGCTTTAGGTGTTGAATGAATGTCTGTCTGAAATCGGAGGTGCAAAGATTGGCGATCTTGACTTGTTTTTATAGAGTATGGCAGCACGAAGCCCGAACAACCGAACAATTGCTCATTTAGGCTGCCAAACTCCCAAATGTAGGTTTGTTTCGCAAAGAAGGATTCAAAGTTTTTCAACTTGAAAAGTAGGAACAGCAAAAACGGAGGCACTTAGTCCTAGATCGTCCGAGTGTGTGGAGCGATTTTTGCCAAGGTTTTTCCCTAAGTTGGGTACTTGGCTCATGCTCATGGGCTTGCCATGAAATGCCATGAAACGCAACCGACACAGCACTGCTCTTGAAGAGTGCAGGCCGATTTTTAGTAACTTCACAAAGACGGCGGGGTGGTCACCAAGAATGACTTAACATAGTGGCCACACTGAAGATTGCCACAAAGTGAGCGAAAAAACAGAAACAGCTACAGTATGACCCGTGGAAATGACCGCTCAATTGCCACTTGCCCACCGAACTTTGGGTTCAACATGGTTCAACTATTTCGAGCCTCGACACATCGACAGCCTCCTGCATGTTGGAAAGTTTGGTCCCTCCAACTATTTTCGGGGCTCCGATTTGCCACTTGCGGAAGATCTTCGTAGGCATCACTCTTGAAATCGGTCTTTTATATAGCCAACCACTCTGTAGGCCCCTTCCATTCATTCGTTCATTCATCCATCCATCCACCCATCCATCTGTCCATTTATCCATTCATTCATCAATGCATTCATTCATTGATTCATTGGGTCACAAGTTGCTCTCTTCCCAGCAAGCTGTTGAGTTCCAGAGAAAAACGTGGCGGCAATTGTTAAAGCAGAGGCGCTGTATGTGACGTGTTCAAATGATTTCCTTCAGGCTCCACGAACACAGGTGCAGCATACTTTGTTCCTGGCAGCGACACATTCACTCAGCCCCAACAATATGTCCTCTGCAAGCAGATCAAGTTATTCGCACCGCACAAGCCTACGGGTTGTTTCCTTGGCAGATAAAGGGTCACTTGATTTTCATCACCATCGGGAAGGCCCTCTTCTTCTGCGACTCTTCCTGCTTCCAGTCTCCCATCTGCTTGTTGACTGCTTGCCACATGTCCCGTGTTAGTTTGAGCCTCAAAAGATCTGTAGACAACTTCCAAGCTCACCAGCGGAATACCCTAAACATTTTTGGAGTGTGACTGCGTTTGTAGCCACGATTCGCACCTACCCTACACAGGAACGCCTTCAGGTCCACCGCGCTTCCAGATTGCAAGCTACTGTGGATGGAAGAAATCTTGCACCAGTTGGTAGATGGTTTATCCTGTTATAATCCCATTAGTTATTTGCAGAGTTTGATAGTTACCAATAGTTACCAACTGGTGCAGGATTTCTTCCTTTCACAGTATGATCACACTGCTGCGCCGGAGCCATCACCAAATAAGATGACCTTTCATGTTCAGTTTGGATCCTGCCTAGGCGAAGAGGAGGAAACGGGACAAGCCGCGATCTGAATTGCAGGCGCCCATTATGTGCCAAAGCACATATAAACAAGACTACCTTCGTGAAACACGGATTCTGCATTGGTCGAACAGGATTGCAATTACCGGCAAGATCCGCAAAGCAGATAGATCATGAAAATTCATGAAAATTCATGACATTTCTTGAAATATCATGAAGTTTGCGTAGGGTTTTCCACATGCACTGCTGCGAGGAGAGCCAAAGCCCCGAAAGCCCCGATGTGGAAAAAAAGCACCAGCCGTCCCTGGGCGCAGATGTCGTTGAACCGTTGGTTGATGAATATTTGGTCCGACTGAATCGGCGTGTCATAATAGGGCTTTGACACTGCACCGTACACGCCGTACACCCTTTGGAAGTGCCAGAGAAGTTTCAGATGAAGTCAGCAGTAGAACACAAGCACATTGTACACTACACAAGATAGATGGACGGACGGACGGACGGATGGATGGATGGATGGATGGATAGATAGATACAACCGCATACATACATGTGTATACCACTGTCAGCATTTCTATCCACTTGTTTACATTTGTCAACATACACTCGTTCCTTCCTTCCTTCCTACCTACCTAACTATCTACCTGCCTGCCTGCATACGTACGCGTGTGTGTGTGTGTGTGCGCGTACGTATGTGTAGGTATCCGTACACACAAACACGCATACACGCATGCACAGACATACAGACATACAGACATACAGACATACACACACACACAGACACATACACACCCTCACACACACACACATACACAGACTACACACACTACACGCACGACACGCACACACACACAGACACTACTTACATACATTCCATTTAATTACATTACGTTACATTAAATTGCATTTATATGTAAATTCACATTTTACATTCTACATGTTACACGTACGTTATTTTACAGACATACGTTTTTTTTTAGATAGTGTACATGAACATTTACATTGACATATAAGAATACATGACATATTCCCCAAGCGCGTAGGCAAAATATGTGTCAGGTTGATTGGCGCCTCTGATCCCAAGGTCGCTCTATGGCGCTGAGTTTTCCTCCCCTGCGGGAGCTGCGCAACGGAATGGACGGCGGGCTTCAATTTGATCCTTTTTTCCGCCGGTGTCTGACGGGCTCTGTATAGATCGGGCAGAGCCAAAGGCAGGGGTGGCCAGGGCGTCCGCTGAAGCGCCACAGTTTCTTGTGATCTGAATTTGATGATTTAAGAAAAGAATGACCTACCAAATGAAAAGTGATGAAAAGTGTATGCTTGTGGCCGAGCGTTGATGAATATATTAATATAAATATAATATATATATATAATATAATATACGTAGCCGGATACCCATCCTATCCGATGTGGTACTGTAAAACAATGTTCTTCAGCACCCTTACAATCAAAATACACCAGTGAATGGCCTGCCCACTTGCAATTGAGCAGCAGAGGTCAAGTTGATCCCAGATCATCTACTGCCTTGGGTTCTAGCCGATGTGACTTCAGGCCTAGATTTCCACTTGTTGCCACATGGACCTTGTTTTGATAATTATTGAGATACTTTGCTGGCAACGGCCGTGGGAGTGATAGTCCATCCGAAGTTCGACATGTGAACGCCCCAAAGAATCGAAGAATTCGGGAATTTCCATGCTCCGAACTGTCCCGTAGTGGCACTTGCGAGCGTACATGAGCGGTGAAGTCATCCCACATTCTCCGAGTCTCGGAGACTGATCATCATGACCGCTTCGGGAACCCCACTTTCTATACCCTGACATACTGGATTTTGTAACAGCCCAAGCTAAGATACCATGACTGTTACAGTACAACATGGTATAATACATATGGTATAATGTGAGCTGCAGTAAAGGGTTCACTAACAGATGACATGTTCCTTTCCTCTTGGATCCGTCAGATTTCTTTTTGTTGATCCAGCGCCAGAAAACATCGAAGCGAAAAAGCAACTCACAAGGGCCGTCGGCGCAGAATCTCCATTGATTGTCGGCAGAGCTGTGCACTGTCGTAGATCGCTCCCGCGTACAGTATACTTTCATTCTCTGCAAAGGGTTCTTTACTGTCGAGCTAGACTAGGGTTCAACCATCAGTTTCCGGGTCCACAGCACATCATCGTTGCCGTTTCTGCCCCATGAAACTGCAAGTGGAGATCTGGCCAATTTGAACGTAAAATGCTTGTACAGGAGTGCATGTCGCAAGCTGCAGTGCAGTTGAAGAGCGGCCAAACAAATGTCATGATGTCACGCATTTTGACTTAATTTCATCGCACTGGCTCAAATCATTTTGTGGCGTTCCCATCTGTAAAGCTTCGACATGCGCTTTTGAGGGCAACGGGTTTTATTGCCATTTCGATGGCGACCAACGGTTGCCTTTGCCCCAACACATCCTGAAGGATTCAGTTGGCGCAGTCACAAGGGGCCTGAGGGGGTCCAAAAAAGATCAGCATAGGGAGATGGGGCGTCAGGTGGGTCAGGATTGGCTGCACCGTGGGGGCATTGACCGTCTTGACCTTTCCCAAAAGGCCTGAGGCTACCCAAAAAAAGGACTTAAGAAATGCAAAGAGCCATATCTGCTGGCAAACATCCAAAGACATCTCCATGCACATGTATGTCTCTGTATGTCTGTGACTAATGAATGATGAATCCCCTTCAGATTGCATGGTTTGAACAGATATTGGGCTGCGGGCCATTTCCACAAAGACCAGCTTGACACACGCACTTGCAACGATGCTTCTTTCATGTGTTCATTCTGGGCCCTTCGGGCAATTTCAAGGAAATCATCTTGGAGCCTTGGAGCCTGTAAAACTCCCGAGTTTGCTCGGGAATCGACTTTTCGGCGTATTTTGTGGCAAGTGCCTGTCACAAAAGGTTGGTTTGCACATTCATGTCAGGCTGCAAAGGCAAAGGGGATTTGAGTCCTTGAATTCACCAACCACGCAGAGGCCTTGTCGTTGTGTCCCACGCGTCACTTCCGTGGAATCGCCAGAATTAAGGATTTGCAAATCCCCAGAAGTCACTTTCTCATGCACTGTTGCGTCAGAGTGTTTTCATCAACTTTCCCACAAGCTATCTGGGTACAATCAGTGTGTGGGTAGCCAGGTGGAAAGAAGCCATCTAACACGTCGGGACCCTCGGAGAGCTGGATGTAACTGGCCATGCTATGGCGAAAGGATCGAGTATCACCGAGTTGTGAGGCTATGGTCGTTGGTTCACTGTCGATGCTGACCACATTGCATGTCTTTTTCTGCAGCCACATTGGTGTGGATCATGAGATGTACTCACATTGGCGCGCACGGGCTACAGACGCATATTCCCAAAATTAAGCATATGGGTGAACTCAGATATCCCACATGGGGTCACACTTAGATTCATCACCTTTCTTCCAGGGTTTCTCTTGGTACTATTTTCACAGTCTTTTTCCTTTTGCGCCGTCGCGGTCGGTTTCCAATGTGCCATCGTGATGGGCCACACGTCTTCCCATTGTGCAGACAGTGGTGGTACGTGCTGGCAATGCAATGGCCACGGCCAAGGTGAGGCACGCAACGAGGGTTGTGGGGATGATCCCGCAAAGCGGGCTGACCATGACCCCATCGGCTCCATTACCAAGGTGAAACCTGTTTGGCCCAGCACCATCCAGGAGAAAGGGACCGAAAGTCCACTGACTTCGGTCGCAGCAGCTGCTGCGCTTTCACAAGAATGCGGAGATGATGCTTTGCAGAAGATGATGTCCACCGGGAGCTTTTCTGCGAAAACAGGTGCAATTTCCCAGCAGTCTGACATCAGCGATTTGGACATGAAAGGAAGTCTTTATTCTGGCTCGGATTGTAGCACGCGGTCTTCACACCGCAAACACTGCACCAAGTTGAAATTGGTGGAAACCATGGGACATGTGCCATCCACGGCTCTGCAGTTGGTCATCAACAACCCACGGAGTTTGGTGCATGTCTATGAACTTGACGCGGAACTTGGGAAGGGCGCCTTTGGCACGGTCCGACTTGGTTGCATTAGAGCTACAGGAGCCAAGCGGGCCATTAAAACAATCAGCAGCTTGTCCAGAGATTCACAGAAGCAGTTTTTTTGTTGAGTTCTTTGTACGGAATCAAAAGAGGAAAGTGTAAGTACAAGCGTACAAGCCAAATGTATTTGGGGGAATAGTGAAACGACTTCTTAGTTTTGCTCTTGAGAGGCCATGTGCAAACGCGTGGGGGCGCCTTTTTGTTTTGTTTGCTACGAAAGAATTTTATGGCACCGAGGCAGAGAGAAGATGAAGGAAAGCCAAGGATCGCTGAAGCTGGAAATTGAAATTATGAAGATGCTGGATCATCCTGGCATCGTCATGCTCTTTGAGGTCCTGGAGGATGAAGATGTTCACCTCTCGATGGAACTCTGCGAAGGATGTCTGACGGATCGGGTGAAAGCGAAACCGCACAAGCACCTTCCGCATGATGAACTCCAAACTGCGATGCATCAAGTCTTCTCGGCCATTTACTATCTTCATAACAAGAACATCATTCACCGAGACTTGAAATCTGACAACATTCTCCTGAAAGTTGGTCCAAATGAGAGGTTGACAAGGACCAGCCTAAAGGTCTCAGATTTCGGTCTGTCGCGGATTGTGAAAGATGGTGAATATTTGTCTTCCGTCGCTGGGACACCTAGCCACATGGCACCAGAGGTTCATGACAGGCGATGCAACCATAAGAGTGACATTTGGAGCTGTGGGGTCATTCTCTATTTCCTCTTTTGTGGGGAGTTGCCCTTCAAGGATGAGGAAGCGACCAAGAAAGGTCAATATAAGGTGAGTGGCCCTTTATGGGACAAGGCAGACTTACACATGTTGACTTTTCTCAGCATGCTGCTCTGCAAACGCTCGGGCTTGCGCTATTCGGCTAGGAGAGCCCTAAGGGATGACTGGCTGCGCTTACGCAGTGCTTCCAGATCTTTTTCGACGAAAGATTCCAAACGCAAAGGTCTTTTGGAGGATCTTCGATCATTTCGTGCCTTGAACAAGTTCAAACGAGCTGTGATCTGCACTGCTGTTTCGATGCTACCAGAGCAGGAGATTGCCGAAAGTCGGAATATTTTCATGTCGTTGGATGCGGACGGTGATGGAATGGTCTCAGCTCAAGATCTTAAAAAGGCAGGCAGTTTAGCAGTTGGCTTTGAAGATCAGGTCTTGTCTTCACGACAAGTGAGACAAGCTTGTGGCGTCACGGACAAGTTCGAAAGCTTTGTGTCAACCAGGGCATTTGGCTACACCGAATTCTTGGCCGCCACCATTGACCCTGACGTCTACCTCGACAACAAGGTGTTGCAAGCGACCTTTAGTTGCTTTGATCGAGATGCTGATGGAGATATCTCATTGTCTGAGCTCTCAAATGGCCATCTATTGGGTGCCCTTTCGATGGAAGAACTCCATGAGATCATGGCTTGGTGTGATTTGGACGGCAACATGCAGATCGATTTTCCAGAGTTTGAGGCGATGATGCGCAGCGCCTAGCTGTTGCGGCTCAAGCTGTTCACGTAGGCTGCGCAGAAGTCCAATTTCAAGTTGGATTTCGATTCTGAAAAACTGTCCCGAGGGACTGTCAAGCTACATTCTGTGTGGAACACCTGTCTAAATACATCTAAATACTTCAAGCATCTTCAAGCTCTGACATTCTCATTTCTCCATCACTCCATTATTACTTGTGCTACCCCTCCATTGAACATGTTCCACCCAATCCATTGACAGTCAGCGGCGGCTGGTTTGTAGTCTGCTTTGTCTGAAAATAGGCTGCCCATCGGTGCCCCAATTTATCCAGTGATACATGATTATTATCCAAGATGGAGGTTTCCTTTAAAATATGGGTACCTCCAAATCATCCATTTGAAATTCAGGGATTTTCAATGAAATATGTGAGAAATAAACATTAAAATAAACCATCCAGCTTGGGTATCCCGGATTATTTTCAGATGCACCATTTTCCAATAATATATCCCAATATTATGGATTATCTTATTGATGCATTGGATTATAACATATTATTTTCAGATGCACCATAGAAATAGTGGATTTACCCAAACAAAATGGTGGATCTTTCCATTGCTATGTTAGTTCACCAGAGGGTAAACCTCCATTTTCCAATGGTTTCCCTATGATTTTTGGGACCATTTTCAGACATCGCCCGTCGAGCCAGTCGAGCTTGTTACGTCCGAGCTGCGGGGACGTCGGACGAGTTGCCAGAACAGCCGTGGTACGGTGTAGCCAGAGCCGCTTCGTCCAGTTGATCATGTTCGAGCCAGTCTAATCTTCAACTATAGATATATATATACATATATATATATAATATAATATATCATTATATATATATATATCTATCTATCATCATATATCATTATATATCTATCTATATCTATCATTATTTAACTATATATATATACCATTATATATCTATAGACATATAGTCATATAGTTGATTATTATATATTGTACGATCATGATTCTATCTATCTATCTATCTATCTGTCTGTCTATCTATCTATCTATCTATCTATATATTATATATATATGCATTGGTTTTTTCCTTTTTTCCATGATCATGTTTTCATGTTTCCTTTTCCATTTCATCCTTGATGTGACTTGGAAGATCCACCGTATCGCCGATCTGCTGGAGATCAGCCATGAAGGAGGGAAACTTTCCAAAGCCGAATGGGCCCATGTGTTGAAAATTGAAGATGATGGTTGTAGCCTAAGTTCTGGCCACTAAGGTGAACATTTTCTGACTAAGGTGTCTAAGTTTGTTTTTCTTTCGATCTAATCATCCCTCTGTAGAGATGCTTACCACCCGTTTCACCGAGTCGAGAAAAGGAGATGAGAACGCGCCCAGCTGTCAGACCCCACAAACTCACAGGGACTCAAATACCTGGCGGCGGCGATGGAAGATTTTGTTTCGATGCCGCATGATTTTTGTTCATGAGATATTTTATCAGTACATATCAGTACCAGATAGAAATTATCAGAAATAGGCATCTGAATCATTCTGAATCTATCTCACTGGGTCGACCTGACTCAAAAACGTCGCGATGAAAATCCACCAGGTGGGCTCTTTGGAGACGTTGACCAAACAGGCTCGAGGCCTGCAGCTGATTTCAGCGGCTTTTCCCAACGACCGATGCGTTCGAGAAACAGTTGAAGTTTCAACGGCTGCTGATAAATCTTGAAACAGGGAGCATGGGCCAACGCTAGAGCGTCTTTGAATATTCGTATCTAACTTTTGTCTCGGACGGCAGTTGTGGGACAGGGGTATCCACTCACATGAGAGCACAGGTTTTTTGTGAGTGGTGAACAGTTGCAGGAACTCAAGGTGTTTTTTTCTTTTATCTCCCAGTCAAAGCCCAAAACATCTTAATTTGCTTGAATCATCGCAGGGATCGTGATCTCGATCGGGCTGATCGTCTCTTGAAGCTTTGGGATTTTTCATCGGTCGCCAGAAAATTCATGATTTTCCATCAAATTTGCATTGGTTGTAACAGTTCTACACGGACAATTCGCCAAATTCACAGATTTTCCCTGCAGTGTTTACTCTGTGAGTGGAGAAATTCTGATCCGATGCTTCTGATTTTTGCCAGGCCAGGCGACTAGGGCAAGGCATGGCAAGGCTCCCAGGGCGCCGATATGCTGGACTCTTGCAACGAGCCATGGCAGATCTGCTGAGAGGTCCGGGATTGCAGGGTGGGCAACTCAAGAAACAAATGTAATGTGCTGTAATCAAAGAGATTCCACATGAGCAACGCCTTTTATTTGCGATTATTTGGGTATGGGTCAAAATTAGGTACCCCAATAATTGGATGGTTAATACTAAACTAGACTAACATCTGTGGTCCCCTAGGTCTTCCATTTTGACCCACATCCATTTAGTTTTTTTGAATCATCCAGAAGTTTTACGTCTCTAAAAGAAGGGTGAACTTAAACATGTGTGGATTCCTTATTGCTAATGATGATGCAGTCGTTTCCTTGCGTTGTCTTGTCGTTTCCACGCCTCTCAACACAACCCAATCCTGTCCTGGGATGTCTTCTGGAGCTGTTGCTGTTTTGTATCAGGAAAAATCAAGGCCAATCAAGTCCGAAAGCGATTTTACAGACATCAGAATATATCAGAATGACAATGCCCCTGCCTTTTTTTGTGACGTTGCGGCTGCTGTTCAGACAGGAGAGACACCAAGTGGCTGGATAGCTGCCCGATATGCTGGAGTGCTGGAGAACAATGCTATCCTGCTATCACTGATGGCTTTTTGATGCTTTTTGTGGAGAATACCGAAGGAAATGGATGGAAATGGAGGTTGCATCTGAGTCTGGTGTCTGGGGTGATGTGTTTGCAACGGCCATCAACATTCACCCCTTTTTAATCTTGGCAAACCTTTCTGCCTTTTAGAGATGGTCCCTGACTGGCAACTGAGCAGCGAAAGAAAAAGCCGGGGGCAGCTGGTGCGTGCCAAGGTTGGTGCATTTTTTTTTACTTTGCTGTGTTTGCAATGTCCAACTTTCACATAGAACAGATTCTGCCGATTCTACTGCTCTTCCAAGCAGCTGCTTATGTTTGATTTGTGAAGCACCACAAAATCATGACGGACCTCGAGCTGCACTCCATCAAGATATCCTGTAGTTCATGCCAGTCTGAGCCACCGGTTCTAATAATTAGCATCATTTAAGGTGCTACATCTATCTAAATGTCGGATTCCAATGCAAGAGGAAAGCTGGAGACAGTCTTCTTCAAATGGATTTGATATGTTTTTTTTCTCTGAAAATAGGCACCCCTATATCCTTTGCTTCATCATCATCATCATCATCATCACCATCATCATCATCATCATCCCCATTAGAATGGCCATTTGGGGAGTAACATCCCCCATTTTCAGACACGCCCTGCTTGGTGATGTCTTGGTGACTTGGTGATGTTTTTTGTTTTCACATTGGCGCCTCTGCTTCATCTCAGCCCTCTGCTTGCGTGGCTCACAGCATTCAGAAGTAGGATACGACTAGGTGGGGATGCCGTGGCTCTCAGGAATTCTTTTGCACGTGGCGCTCTAGGGAGTCTGGACCTAAGGTGCCAATCAGAAACAGGTCGCAGAGCTGAATTTTCCTTCAGAAATGTCTCGAAAAAAACACACGAATTGTCATGAATTGTCTGAACTTCAAGAAACAGGTCGTGAGTGCCTGAAATGGTCCCATGTTGGAGGTTTTCTTTGCGCTAAACATCGCTGAGACATCTTGAGATCACTATACCTTTCCTCCAAAATACCCCTAAAACCACCATGGGTTTTCCCATGCACCGTATGTCAAAGCGACAAATTCATTTTGGATGATAGCTGGGTTCAGAGTTTGGGGAAGCCTCCTTGGTTGCGATCATCCCACGTTTCGAGTTGCGGCACGTTGCGGCACGCATCGAGTTCGTTTTTTGGGGGCTCGTGGGTTATCCATGGTTATCCCATCAATGGATAATAATAAGTGGCTTATATTCGCAATAAATGGGATAGGATACCCTCTGGTAATTTAACATAGCTATGGAAAATCACCATTTTTAATGGGAAAACTCACTATTTCTATGGCCATTTTCAATAGCTATGTTAGTTTACCAGAGGATATCCTATCCCTCGTTCTCTTGGCTTATCCCATGACTAGTGGGTGAACTATGGTTACTACCGTGGGTTGCGCCTGTGACCTAGTTACAACCGTGGGATGCTCAGGCGGACCGAGAGCATGATACGAACACTGTACGCGCCCCTGGGGATCCCTGGTGGAAGAGGCAAGTGAGGTAGCAATGCCTGAAGAGGCGTGCTTAAGGGTTGTAGTTGTGCTTACATGATATAATTAATTAGTATTACAAAATATGTAATTTATATAATATATGATATATAGCAAATATAACATAATGTTCTGATATAGATAGATAGATAGATAGATAGATAGATATAGATTCTAGATAGGAATTTTGTGAAGTTGCATCAGCATTTGTTTGGGAATGGGAAACCTCTACGCTGCAACGCCTGGGCAAAACCCAGGCGTTGCGCGTATATATAGATATATATCTATAAAATATAATAATACGCTATATAATAATACATATTACTATATGATAATATTTAATAATATATAATTATAATAAATAAAACGTAATAATATATGATAATATATAATAATAAATAATAATATATAATAATATATAATTAATATATAATTCTATATAATAATATATGACACTATATAATAATATAAAATCATATATAATGATATTTATAATAAAACAATAAGAATATATATTATAATACACATATATAATATTATAATATATATAAAAATATAATAATATGTAGTAATATATAATATATATATATATAATGATATAAAGTAAAAAAATAAATGGAATATATAATAATATATATATAAATAATATATATAATATATACAGTAATATATATAATAATATGTATAGTAACCTATTTAATAAGAAAATATATATATAATAATAATATATAGTAATTTCTAAAATTATATATATAATAATATATATATACAATAATATATATATATAATATAAATATATATAATAATATATATATATGTATATATTATAATATATATGATAATATACATAGTAATTATATATATAAATATAATAATATATATATATAGTAATAAAAATAATAATATATATAATAATATACATGATAACAATATATAATAATATATATATATATAATAATATATCATAATATATATAATAATATATATATATAAATAATATATATAGTAATATATATGATAATATATAATAATATAATATAATATACAATAATATATACAATAATACATATAATAATATATAATAATATATAATAATATATAATAATATATAATAATATATAATAATATATATATATAATAATAATATATAAAATAGTATATGTAACCATGATATAATAATGAATATAATAATATAAATAATAAAATTTCCAATAGTATAATATAATATATTTACTAATATATATTTTAATCTTTTTAATAATATATATATAATAGTATATATAATAATATAGATAATAATCATATATATATATATTAATAATGTATATAATAATATATTTGAAAACATATATTTAAAATCATATATATACATGATAATATATATATTATATTAATATGATAATATATATATATGATAATGATAATAATATTAATATAAATATATATGTATGTATGTATGTATGTACGTACGTACGTACGTACGTATGTATGTATGTATGTATGTATGTTATGTATGTTATGTATGTTATGTATGTTATGTATGTTATGTATGTATTGTATGTTATGTATGTATTGTATGTTATGTATGTATTGTATGTTATGTATGTATTGTATGTAATGTATGTATTGTATGTAATGTATGTATTGTATGTAATGTATGTATTGTATGTAATGTATGTATTGTATGTAATGTATGTATTGTATGTAATGTATGTATTGTATGTAATGTATGTATTGTATGTAATGTATGTATTGTATGTTATGTATGTATTGTATGTTATGTATGTATTGTATGTTATGTATGTATTGTATGTTATGTATGTATTGTATGTAATGTATGTATTGTATGTAATGTATGTATTGTATGTTATGTATGTATTGTATGTTATGTATGTATTGTATGTTATGTATGTATTGTATGTTATGTATGTATTGTATGTTATGTATGTATTGTATGTTATGTATGTATTGTATGTTATGTATGTATTGTATGTAGATGTATGTATTGTATTGTAATGTATGTAATGTATGTAAGTATGTTAATGTATGTATGTAATGTATGTATGTATGTATGTCATGTATTGTTGTAATGTATGTATTGTATGTAATGTAATGTAAGTATTTGTAATGTATGTAATGTATGTAATGTATTGTAATGATGTATGTAATTGTATTATGTATGTATGTAATTGTATGTATGCTATGTAATGAATGTATGTATGTAATGTAATGTATGTAATGTAATGTAATGTAATGTATGTATTGCATGTAATGTAATGATGTAATGTTATGTATGTAATGTAATGTAATGTATGTAATGTATGTATGTAATGAATGTATGTATGTAATGTATGTATGTAATGTAATGTAATGTAATGGGTATGGTATGGTATGGTATTGGTATGGTATGGTATGGTATGGGTAATGGTATGGGTTATGCCGTAATGGTATGGTATGTAATGTATGTAATGTATGTAATGTATGTAATGTATGTAATGTATGTTATGTATGTTATGTATGTTATGTATGTAATGTATGTAATGTATGTAATGTATGTAATGTATGTAATGTATGTAATGTATGTAATGTATGTTATGTATGTTATGTATGTTATGTATGTTATGTATGTTATGTATGTTATGTATGTTATGTATGTATGTATGTATGTATGTATGTATGTATGTATGTATGTATGTATGTATGTATGTATGTATGTATGTATGTAATGTATGTAATGTATGTAATTATGTAATGTATGTAATGTATGTAATGTATGTAATGTATGTAATGTATGTAATGTATGTAATGTATGTAATGTATGTAATGTATGTAATGTATGTAATGTATTAATGTATGTAATGTATGTAATGTATGTAATGTATGTAATGTATGTAATGTATGTAATGTATGTAATGTATGTAATGTATGTAATCTATGTAATGTATGTAATGTATGTAATGTATGTAATGTATGTAATGTATGTAATGTATGTAATGTATGTAATGTATGTAATGTATTTAATGTATGTAATGTATGTAATGTATGTAATGTATGTAATGTATGTAATGTATGTAATGTATGTAATGTATGTAATGTATGTAATGTATGTAATGTATGTAATGTATGTAATGTATGTTATGTATGTTATGTATGTAAGGTATGCAAGGTATGCAAGGTATGCAAGGTATGCAAGGTATGGAAGGTATGTAAGGTAT
Organism: Cladocopium goreaui; assembly: GCA_947184155.2. Taxonomy (NCBI): domain Eukaryota; class Dinophyceae; order Suessiales; family Symbiodiniaceae; genus Cladocopium; species Cladocopium goreaui. Next base: position 1,136,458 of record CAMXCT020000668.1, on the reverse strand, counting down.
GTAACGTATGTAAGGTATGTAAGGTATGTAACGTATGTAACGTATGTAACGTATGTAACGTATGTAACGTATGTAACGTATGTAACGTATGTAACGTATGTAACGTATGTAACGTATGTAATGTATGTAATGTATGTAATGTATGTAATGTATGTAATGTATGTAATGTATGTAATGTATGTAATGTATGTAATGTATGTAACGTATGTAACGTATGTAACGTATGTAACGTATGTAACGTATGTAACGTATGTAACGTATGTAACGTATGTAACGTATGTAACGTATGTAACGTATGTAACGTATGTAACGTATGTAACGTATGTAACGTATGTAACGTATGTAACGTATGCAACGTATGTAACGTATGTAACGTATGTAACGTATGTAACGTATGTAACGTATGTAACGTATGTAACGTATGTAACGTATGTAACGTATGTAACGTATGTAACGTATGTAACGTATGTAACGTATGTAACGTATGTAACGTATGTAACGTATGTAACGTATGTATCGTATGTTACGTATGTTACGTATGTTACGTATGTTACGTATGTAACGTATGTAACGTATGTTACGTATGTTACGTATGTTACGTATGGTACGTATGGTACGTATGGTACGTATGGTACGTATGGTACGTATGGTACGTATGGTACGTATGGTACGTATGGTACGTATGGTACGTATGGTACGTATGCAATGTATGGTACGTATGCAATGTATGGTACGTATGCAATGTATGCAATGTATGCAATGTATGCAATGTATGCAATGTATGCAATGTACGCAATGTATGCAATGTATGCAATGTATGTAATGTAATGTAATGTAATGTATGTAATGTAATGTAATGTAATGTAATGTATGTAATGTATGTAATGTAATGTATGTAATGTATGTAATGTATGTAATGTATGTAACGTATGTAAGGTATGTAATGTATGTAATGTATGTAATGTATGTATGTATGTATGGATGTATGTATGTATGTATGCATGGATGCATGCATGTATGTATGTATGTATGCATGCATGCATGTATGTATGTATGTATGTATGTAATGTATGTAATGTATGTAATGTATGTAATGTATGTAATGTATGTAATGTATGTAATGGATGTAATGTATGTAATGTATGTAATGTATGTAATGTATGTAATGTATGTAATGTATGTAATGTATGTAATGTATGTAATGTATGTAATGTATGTATGTATGTAATGTAATGTAATGTTATGTAATGTTATGTAATGTTATGTAATGTAATGTAATGTAATGTAATGTAATGGTATGTATGTATGTAATGTAATGTAATGTAATGTAATTCAATGTAATGTAATGTAATGTAATGTAATGTATGTATGTATGTATGTATCTATAATGCGATATTATATGTTACTATACCTCATTGCTAGTGTTTGATGTAATATCCATGAATGTTCATTATGTTATTTCACCCTCATGGTTCTGATTTTTTGTGAAAGTCAGGGTATTTGCTCTGGAAACTTTTTGCGCGAGTCGACACAATTTTTCCCGACAGGATGATGTTGATTCACCTCAAGGATGTCTCAAACTGTATTTGTTGAGCAATTCTAATTTGGGTATGGGTCAAAACCGTCAAAACCCCCGAAATGGGTACCTGTTCACATCCCCAAGCGGGCTGAATTCCATGCTGCTTGTGTTTTTGAAATGTAAACTACAGGATACCATGACCATGTTTGATGGTGAACATCATGGTTTCCTGTATAATTTACATTCCCATAACCCCCCTACCCCCCAGCTCATACTAATAGAATTTTTCAAGACTGGAAATCTATAGTTGATATTCCCATTCACACCCACCTTAGACATAGAATTTACTATATCTATAAATATCTATAAATCACTAGCAATCACCGTCTATGGAGTCTGGAGGGTTTCCCATTGCCATGTTTGGTGAATCTGTTTGCCACGAAAAATATCACGCTTAGCTTGGCGGCGTGGACGATTCTTCTGGCGGAGTTTGGGCGGCCCAAACTTTTGGGTTTGTGCGCTAACGATGGCTTGGATTTAGTTCAGATGGGGGTACTAAACCAAGCATGTTGTGGGGATACAATTGTATAAAGCTTTTTTTTGACTAATCATATGCTGTGGCATTTTTTCATGAATGGAAGATATGCCCCCCAAAAGATAGCCATCAACAAGAGGGTTGCATGAGATGTGGGACGCTGTTCTCAGACTGACGAACCCCTGTGATCCAAGTACGTAGCTAAGCCCTTAATGAATTGGGGGATGGTGCCTATCATTGATACTGCCTGGATATGCCGGCACTTGAATCTTGGGGACCTTGGATTTTTCAATATTTTTCACAGACAGACCAACTATATGATATATACATACATAAAACCATACATGCATGCATACATGCATGCATACATGCATACATGCAAACATGCATACATGCAAACATGCATACATGCATGCATGCATGCATGTATGGATGCATATATACACAGATAGCTAGATAGATAGATAGATTGATTGATTGATTGATTGATTGATTGATTGACTAGACTGGATTGGATTGGATTAGATTAGATTAGATTAGATTAGATAGATAGATTAGATAGATAGATTAGATAGATAGATACATAAGATAGATAGATAGATAGATAGATAGATAGAAAGATAGAAAGAAAGAAAGAAAGAAAGATAGATAGATAGGTAGATAGGTAGATAGGTAGATAGGTAGCTAGATTAGATTAGATTAGATTAGATTAGATAGATAGATAGACAGATAGATAGATAGAAAGATAGATAGATAGATAGAAAGATAGATAGATAGATAGATAGGTAGATAGGTAGATAGATAGATAGGTAGATAGATAGATCAGATTAGATAGATAAGATAGGTAGATTAGATTAGATTAGATTAGATTAAATTAGATTAGATTGGATTAGATTAGATAGATAGATAGATAGATAGATAGAAATATCGATAGATAGATGGATAGATAGATAGATAGGTAGTTAGATAGATAGATAGATACATACATACAATTGTATATGTATCTATACATGATATATATACTTATATTCTTTTCTATCTTATATCATATTATTTTTCATTACATTACATTATATTATATTATATTACATTACATTTTTCATTATATCATACTATATTACATTATATTATATATTATATTATATTATATTATATTATATATTATATTATATTATATTATATAGTATTGTATTAAATTATTGTATATTATATTGTATTATATTAGATCATATTATATTATATCATATCATATTATATTTTATTATATTATATAATATCATATTATATTATATTATATTATAATATGTATATATATATATATATCATAGTGTATATATATATACATCATATATATATAATACGCATCTATACATCCATCGACGGTGGAAAGTAACGTCAACCTGTTATGAGAAGCTTTGATCCTTCGGCCCCAAAACTTCACTCAAAGGACCCAAAGCAAGAGGGCACTCCTTGAAGTTGGCTTGTGGTAAATGCTTAGATATGGTTGCTATATGGTTAGTATATGGTTGGTAGATGGTTAGTATATGGTTAGTATGTAGGGTAAATCATGGTGTATCCCCAAAAAATACCAGTATGTTCTAATAGGGACAACCCAAAACGATCCGCGAGACAACTTCCGCCTCTCGGCTCCAGCATCGGTCGCCGAATCGCACCGAGCACCTCCTGCGTGGAACGTGGGAATCGCACAGCTTCGTCGGTGCGAACGATATGCCGATGATTTACCAGGTGGGCTTTGACATTTGGCTGGTGTCATCAAATGTGACCAGGGAAATCCTCCTATCAATGGAGGTTTTTATAGGGATCAAAAATGGTAAAAAAAAACACATCAAACGGAAAAAACATGGAAAAACACATCAAAATTGTTATCAAACTCCCCCTATGTTTTTGTGGGAAAAAACACATCAACTGGGGCAGTTTCCAGCTGGCCATCCTTGATAGCTGGTGCAGAACACCGAAGTGTGGGACCTCTGCCCCTGCGGTAGCTAAGTTGGTGCACGTTTAACTTGGTGAATTCGTTTGAGTTGGGGGGATATAGCGAACTAGTATTGGGTTTAAAAACAACCTATTACTGGGGTAAAACCATCTTGCAAGTGCAAGTTTGGACAATTAAGATTGAAAACAGAAGTTGCTGTGCCACATGGATTTTCATACTGTTCTCTGTTTACCATAGGTGTTAACAGCTTCCCAACCATTGATCACCACACAGCCGTAGATCGGGAACACTTCGCCGCAGGTGCCATCTGCCGTCCAGGCTGATCGACGAGGAGAATGGAAGCACTATGACCCTGACAGCAGCTCCGCTCATTGAAATCCTCTGGGTAAACCATCCCCAAATTCATTAAAAATATAGTGGATTTTCCCATTAAACATGGTGATTTTCCATAGTTATGTTAAATTACCAGAGGGTATATATATATATATAAGATGTATCTGGGTAATTTATAACGACCGAACCCTGTTCTCCCGAGCCCTGGAAATCATAGTTAATAAAGGACATCATTCCCAAATGGCCTTAATTCAGGTTGGTGAATTATTATAATTTACCCAGATGTATGTATATATATGCACCAGGCCCTGCCACCCCCCCCCTCCCCCCCCCATATGGGATGGGTCCCATATACTGGTCCCATATGAGATCTTCCCCCTCCCCCCCTGTGGTGTGGTGGGGGTGTGGCACTGTCCCCCTCCCCCCCTGTGGTGTGGTGGATGGGTCCCATATACTGGTCCCATATGAGATCTTCCCCTCCCCCCCTGTGGTGTGGTGGGGGTGTGGCACTGTCCCCCTCCCCCCCCTGTGGTGTGGTGGATGGGTCCCATATACTGGTCCCATATGAGATCTTCCCCCTCCCCCCCCTGTGGTGTGGTGGGGGTGTGGCACTGTCCCCCTCCCCCCCCTGTGGTGTGGTGGGGGTGTGGTATGGTATGGTGGGTATGTATGGTGTGTATGGTCGGTCTGGTATGGCATGTTTGGAAAGTATGGTATGTTTGGTATGTATGGTAGGTATGGTATGTATGGCATGAGTGGTTGGTATTGTATGGATGGTAGGTATGGTATGTAAGTCTGTTGGATATGGTATGTTTGATATGACAGTATGTATGGTCTGTATGGTATGTATGGTTACTATGATGGGTATGGAATATGTCCTATCTAAGGTAGGTATGGTATGTATGGCATGTATGCTTGCTATTGTATGTATGCTATTGTATGTATGGTAGGTGTGGTAATTACATTTCATATGTATGGTATGTATGGTATGTATGATAGATATGATAGGTATGGTATGCATGGCATCATTGACATGTATGGTAGGTACGGTATATGTTCAACAGAGGTAGTGTTGTCAGAGTACACAGGTAGTAAACAGGAAGTAGATACAGTAGATACATAGCACATGTATGTATGACTATAGGTAGCACGTAGGTACTTTGAAGGAGTATGTGTGCTACGTAGGTCGCCTAAAAGGTAGCATGTACCTAGTAAATGCGAGGCTGGTAGTCAGAAATGCTGCAAAGACCTAGCAAATACGACGCTGGACCTCAGAAATGCTGCCAATAGCTTGCAAATAGAAGGGAATTGGGGCTACTACCTGGGGACCCAACCCATGGGGGGGGGGGGTGGAGAGACGGAGGACGGGACCATATATATATATATATATGGGTATACTATCTATGATCCCCTTAAACGGTAGAAGAAAATTAATGAAAATTATATATGATATATTGGCTTTCCCACTGAAGAAATGGGTGATGTGAAATCATTGAAAATGTGATTTGACATGATTTCACCGACAAAAACTGGTTTTGTATGACTATTTATATCTATAATTCACTAGCCTATTGTTATTCATAACCAATACTTGCGAAATAGAACCAAACACACATGTGAGGGATGCAAGCAGTAAATCATGGGTGAACATTTAGGACATGTAGGACCAAGGGGGCAAAACTTGATTGGCAATTTTCTTAGAAGTACTGTTTGTGCATTTTTTCGATGTACCCAACTTTGACCCATACTGTACCCAAATCATGCAAGTTGTATGCAAGGAAGCTGCGCCCCCTGTTTTTTTGCTTTTGATGAGTGTAATAGACAACAACGGATGAATTTAATAGACAACAACGGATGAATTTAACAACGGGACAGGAATAGGGATGGGAGTATACACAACAACAAGGGGTATGAAACTGACAGTCAACAATCACCTGGTGGTATTGGAGAGTAATTTTTTGTTTGCCATTTTGATCAACGGTGTCAGCCTGAGGGCATGGGACCCAAGATCTATGTAGCTTAGCTTCCTAGGTAGATCTATAAGCCATTGGGGATTGCCTGTGTTTGGGTTCACGGATCCATGGCTTTCTGACATTTTCTGACATTCAGCCTTCACTTGAAACACGTTATCATACGGATGCCATGGGGTTGATATGGCAGGTCAAAATTTTTGGCCAGTGGAAGCAGGGACGTGTTCCTTCAATCTTGAACACTTGCATCTATTTCTCAGTTGGTTTATAAACTCATCCAACTATATGTATCTATGTGCAATATCCACCATGCCCATCCAACATCATTCACCACACATCCAACATCATTCACAATAAACATCCAACATGCACAAAGCCAAGAGTCAGCGCGCTTGCCATTCGATACCAACTGACCCATTTCTTGGGGCTATCGAAACTTCACCAGGGTCGTGCTGAGGCGACACCTACGATCCTTGCACAGCTCCAATCCTACCACCTCCTGCAGATGCAAACAAGCCGCTTCGGAGACAGGCGAGAGCCGAGACGAGCCTCGATCAGGATCAGTGAAACTGGGAAATTGCTGTGCCCAAGGTATAGCTTTGTTGGAAGATTATGAACCATGAAGGGGTTATCGGGTTATACTATATACCTACTTTTATTTGATGGGGAATATTCATAATGTCATAATCTATTGCGGAAACCTACGCCAGACAGCTATCATGGGATCAGACCAATAAAACGCCCAATCGCTCAACAGATACAAGCTGGTTCATATCAGTAAATATCCCATGACCTATTCCTTGGTTATCCTTTTTTCAATGGGGTCCATAGCTGAGCTTCTAGCTATTTCTGTTGACATGGCACCGTTTGTTGCGTTGACGAGCTTCATGCCTGGATTGGGAGGATCAGTACCCAAATGAATACAACATTGGAGCCAATCACAGAAGGTTGCGGGCCAACTGTGGAAGACCTCCCCAAACTCACAAGATTCAAAGAGGTTTTACCCTCTGGTAATTTAGCATAGCTATGGAAAATCACCATCTTTAAAAGGTAAATCAACTATTTCTATGGGCCATCTATACCATAGCAAACTGTTAGTTCTTACCAGAGGTTTTAAGCGAGGTTTTACATGTTTTCTCCAAGTTCTTCAAAGAGGTCCACGGTCCAACCCTGGGACATGAAATGGGCAGGTCGCAGCCCTACGTAGTCGAATCAACAAGGGAGGCAACGAGAACGTGCTTGCGCACTACAGGAAGGTCGTTCAGGACGGCAAATTTTGGTTACGGGTGAGAAATGTTGAAAATCCATTCGCAAAAGGGGTTTTTAACTTTTTCTAGAAATCCATTAGAAAGATTGGTATTTGAGTGTCAAATACCAACAAATTGTTCGCTTATTTTTTTTGGAGTATTTTACCTTTGTTCTTTACCAAACCATCATTTTTTGTTGTTTCTGGAGTCATGACGGGGAGTGGAACACGTTTTTTTTTTAGGATCAACGTTGAAGACCTGTGGTTTCACCACGGGTGTTTTAAGGTGATTTTTTAAAGTACCGGCCTGGTAAACATGCAAAAAACGATGGAAAATCACCATTGTTAATGGGAAAATGAACTATTTCGACTGGGCTATTTTCAATAGCAAACTGTTAAATTAATTTAAATTACCAGAGGGTTTTAAATGCCATTCGTTTTTGTATTATTCGCAAGCGATCCCATGTTTGTGCAGCCGCTTGTGACCTATGTCGTTCTTGTCCTCTGATTTCATCAGGCATTTTCTTGAACCTGGAAATTGGATGAAGAGGGAGGGTTCATCTTTTTATAGATGTCCCGCAAAAGATCCAACAGTCAATTTGGATGACTTCGATGATCATTTACTGACCGTTCTCCCTGTGACGCTGAAAGTGCCGTGGGATTCTTGGATCCCGCATGTCTTGACGCGTTAGGACCTGGAAATGTCAATGTCCACCAAGAAGGACCGCAGGGTGCAGGTGGCGACGGTACTGCCGATTGGTGGTTTCACAGCTACCTTCCTCTGGCTTTTTTTCAGTCACAATAAGTCACCATTGACAGCTCCTACTTTTCAAAGTATCTCAAATTTTGGGTCACAAATTTGGGTCACAATAAGTCACAAAAGTCACAATAAGTCACAATAAGTCTGGCTTGTACCCCGATGAAAAATCCAGAAACAGGTCATTCCTGAGCCTTACCGAGTCATTCCATGGTGCGGTTTTGTACCGCTGGTTCGATTGGTAGCTGCTCCAAAAATTCCACCTGGCTTGCTGAAGTTCATAAGTGCATAGTAACTATGCGTTACTAACTCCTTTCAATTATATATATATATAGATTATCATAAACTTATATAATACTGATATATATATAATATACTGATCACAAATATACAGATATAACAATGATCATAGGATATATAATATACTGATCATAAAGCACGAACTTTCTTTGGAGCGTCCTGGCAAGTACGTTGCAGAAAAATCACCATAGCATTTTTCCACTTTTTTTCGCGATCGATGTTGTGGATCACACCAAACAGTTCGATGTAAACGGAAAATCATTAAATTCAGTGAGGTTTCTTACAATTTTTTAGTGATGTAGAGAGTATACTGAGTATACAAATGTGGCTGATTTATAGAAATTCTTCATCCTTCTGAAATTACACCATTCTTAGGATCATTCCACCTCGGAGCTGACTAATCACACAAAGAAGATATCATGCGTCCCCTTTTTTGTGGGGTGTTATCCTTTAAAAATGTGTATAAATGACCGACAACTATGGCTACCAACCACAGTAAACGCCATCGTGTGTTTGTATATATATATATATATATACATGAATATGTGTCTACAATGAAAAGCCTAGTTATCAGTTTTTAAACATTAAAAACCAACTTAGGGTATTAACTGGGGGCATTATACGCCTTCTTATATATAGTTGTAAACCCTATTAATGCAAACTGGGGTTACTAACCAGATCTAACCAGTACTATCCACGTAGTAAACCAACTTAGCTAACTATCCACTTACCAGACTTACCATCTGGGAGTCATATACTAATATAAACATATAGACCAACATTATAAAAAATATGATCCCCTGACCATCTGGGGGTCATCTTAACCTCCGGAAAAACGCGTTGCGCAACGCCAGGAGTTCTGCCACAAGAGAACTACCTCCGCAGCCTCCACCGCCGTGCCGGAAGGGCCCGAGGCCGGAGAGCTTGAAATCTTCAAACGGTGGGATATACTGATATATATATATATACTGATATACTGATATAGTAATGATATGAGTGCTGCAAAAAAAATGAGATTTTCCTGAAAAAATGCTTTTTTAGGGGATTGATGGAAGATTGATAGTATGGATACCCTGCAACCAGTCATATCAATGAGATTTAGTGGAATATGAATGGAATATATATTATACTGAAAATGACTGACATGGATACCCCGCAAACAGTCATAGTAATGATATGATTCATATTAATGGATATTCATGGGATAAAACTATAAACCATGATTTGGCTATCCTGTTCATCTACTAATATACTGATATTGATATTGCTACCCTGCAAACAGTCATATTAATGGAATATTGGGATAAAGAATCAACGATGGGTTGGTTCAAAAATTCTGATTTCTCCTTCCTTTTTACCAACTTCCAGGAAGAGAAACATTGGAATAGATTGGAAACATCGTCTGTAAGATGATTCAACGACATATCAGCGTTTTTTTTTGGAATTGTGTAGGTTTGCTAGAAAAATCAAGCCACTTCTATAGGTGAAATTGTCAAAAAATACCGGTTAGATCCCCAATTTTGTTGGTGAACCGTTTGACCCCACCAAGCCTTCTGGCTTTGTCCAGTCAAATTTTTGAAACATGTTTGGGAAAAATGAGGCTCATTTTTAAAAACACTGGATTCCGTTGTAGCCTTGCTGGGAAGTGCAAGGATCGTTTTCGAAGATATGATACATGGGGATTTTCTGAAGGGCTATGTTATCTATATCTGATGGTTAGACTCATCACGGCGATGGAAAAATGGTGGGTGTCAAAAAGCTTCTTGTTTTCCTTGGCTTTGTGTTGGGAATGATTTATTTTTGGTTTTCCCACAGGCAATATGAAGGTATCCATCTAAACGTCGAACAGGCACAAAGCGTACGTACTGAAAATAGGCGGCCCATTTTCATCTGTAAAGTCACCAGAGCTCCCAATTTTAATGTTGAATGCTTGCCCCTCGAGACACAACTTCCAGCGTTGTTGGATCTGGGTTAAACTCGCGCACCTCCAAAATTGAATGCTTACCACCAACACTGGCCCAATATTTGTAGTTTGAGGCTTCACTTTTGACCCTTCCCATCTCTTCCAAGCTGAAATTTCTTTGTGAAAATCATGTGGTACGTCGCCATTTCTTGGACTTTCCCATATTTTTCCACAACGACAAATCAGGTGGAAGACTTGGAGGATGATGACCTCGACACCGAAGCAGTGAATGTCATGGGACATAACTGATAGATACAATGATAAAATCCATGGATATCTGGTTGGTGGTTTGGAACATGAATTTTATTTTTCCATATATTGGGAATAGTAACCCCAACTGACTTTCATATTTTTCAGAGGGGTTGAAACCACCAACCAGATATTTATGGGAGGTTACCAACAATTCTACGGATTTCTGTGAAGATAGTGGACTTACCCTCCAATCTACGGCCATCAACTATATCGGGGGAAAATCATGATTTTTGCCGAGGATTCAGTGGTTCGTTGGTTCGATTTGACTCCTATAGGTCCTATGATTGGTAGCAATCACTCGGTGTTCTTTTGGTCTTTCTCCCTCCCATTTCCTTGTTCCAGGGTTTCTTACATTTCCTCCATCAACATCACCGTTTTTGGTGGGTGTTGATCATCCGGACAGCCATTTCAGATGATGCTGCATACTTCCAAACAAGGGCAAGCACAGACAAGTCCAAGATTCTAAATTCGCCGGACCTACACGATCCAATCATTTTTATCAAGATACAATCTATTGTAATCAGTTACGATCAATCGATTATAATCTATTATAATCTCACTTTCTACCCATTTTTGGATGACACTTTCTACACCGAAACGCCGTCCTTCGCCGTGTTGGCCTGTCAGCCGCTGTCAGCCGCTGCCGTCTGAGGAGTTTCTGGAGATTCCGCTCGAGGCCTCAGTGGAGAAGACCGGCGAAGTCTTTTTGTCGAAGAAGTCAATGCCAGGTCGAGAGCTCGGTGTGTCGAAACGAAACGTGGTGAACCAATCATCCAAAGATGAGATAGTTCTAGGATGTATATATATATAATATAATATAATATAATATAATACAATATAATAATATAATATAATATAATATAATATGATATAATATAATATATAGTATGATATAAATATAATATATATATAGACAATATATATATATATTTATATACACAATATATATAGAGGATATCGATGGGATATATAGCCAACAATACAGAGGTATGAGATCTTGCTGTGTTCAAATAATTTAGGTATGGGATAGTTCTAGGATATAAATGAAGACGAATGAGATATTCTGGGATATGTGACCAACAATATGATATTTAGTCTGAAAGTTGGGGGAATAACATCCAGTTTATGGTCAAACATGTGGAAAAAAAACTAAACTTGTGGTCATTTTTAGATGTATATAGTTCAATATGAACACATGTGATTAGCGTTAGTGTAATATGAACAATTGTGATTAGCGTCAATTAAGCAGTCTGGTACTCTAAATTTCTGCAAAGCCTTACGTAAGTACCGAGATCAACGGGTGGCGGTGCTCCCCACCCCCAAAGAAAAGACAGGTGTTATCTTGTTATTGATGGGGGGCTTGAAATGAATGCCCCAAGAGCGATGATGATGATGATGATGATGATCGGGAAGGGACTTGGTTTTGCCAGTTGTTTCATCCATGTGCTGCTGACTTAGATCCACTTGGGTCCCACCGGTCACCTGGGCGTAATGTGAGGGTCTTGCCGTCTTGCCGGTGCCTCAAAAAGGGTGCCCAAGGATGCTCAAGGCTTTTTCGAGGCGACCAATAGAACCATCCCATGTATTTCATTCCACTTGGCACTGCATTTTGTTCTTTTGCACGGCTTTGTCTGAAAATAGGCTACACCAAGATTTGATGGTTCATGAATGTTTATGATCATTTTCCCAACTACGGCCATCAATTCGGGGGTCCTCTGTCTTGACGGCTTTCCTGGCTTACCCTTCCCATGTGGCACAGCCAACGCAGGTACGCCATTGCTCTTTCCCAGGACAGATTTCTCCTTGGGATCCATGTCGCATATGTGGCTAAGTCGAGCCGCAGAATTCCCGTTTCCATCAGGTGTTCAAAAGAATTTGGGATCCACTACGACTGGATGATCAGTTGATTCAGTTGCGGAGCGGCAGGCACATTGGCGTTAATTATGAAGCACCTTTGTAGCTCCATGAACATAACATGAAGAGATACTGAGATACCAGAAAAAAAACTGGGATGGTACCTCTACCTAATCTCCGGATCAACTCCCGAGAGTTTCGATGGCCCTTCAGAAATGGCAGATGAAGGACGGTGCGTCCTGAGCCACCGAGCTTTGCAGGGTCCGGAAGGAGCTGGGTTGTCATGGCATGTCATGGCATGTAGTGTAGTATACATATAACATATTCTATCATATACCCCCAAAAAACTCTATGGTGAGATTGGTGAGGTTGTTCTCCGTTTCCTATCCATTGGCTATACACTGCTACAACATGTAACTGATACAAGTTGAGTTGGATGACCCAATTTGAAAAGAGACAAGATTCGTCATGAGCAGTCATGAATAATCTGAAGTTCCATGACGCTTGAATGAAGTTCTCCAGTAGAAAACATTGAATTTCAGCAACAAATATGGGGTTTAACTGGATTTTTCACAGCACCATGATATGGGGATAGAGCTCGGGCAGATCCCTTATTGGTGGTTTTTTTTGGGGCACGGAGTAGGACTGTGATTTTGTCCATTTTTTGTTCAGAATCTAAACCATATTTTGAGCATGTCAAAGCCACAAAACGATGGGATCAGATGGGATCAGATGGGATCCTAGAGAATTTAGCAGTCAGAAGTTACGATTTCAAGTTCTCAATGACACCCCAACCACATGACTTTTGCCAAGATCACGGAGCAGGATCTGCCACGTTAAAGCTCCGCGACCTTCCCTCAGTCCTCTGGACTCCATGGTTTCTTGGAATCAGTTCGGTCCACCCTCAGCCGGGATGATCCAGAAACAGTGTACCCTCTGGTAATTTAACATAACTATGGAAAATCACCATTTATAGTGACATTTCCCATGAAAAATGGTGATTTTCCAATATTTTCCATTTTTTTGTATGTTTACCAGAGGGTACCTGTAGCCGTAAATCTGGTGAATCACAACTTTTGCATACTCAAATATCCACACATAAAAGGGGTTTCGTCACCCATTTTTAACGCAAATTCACACATTGTTGGCTATATCCCAGTCATTCCATTAACATCCATGTGCATGTCAAAGAACACATGTTTAACATTATTAAACAACACATTATAATCATTATATACATACATACATACATACATACATACATACATACATACATACATACATACATACATACATACATACATACATACATACATACATACATACATACATACATACATCATACATACATACATACATACATACATACATACATACATACATACATACATACATACATACATACATACATACATACATACATACATACATACATACATCATTCTATAGCATTATTATTTCATTATATTTCATTATATATCATTATATATATATATCATATATCCAGTGAAACAACATAGTAGCGTATTTTTCTCATAACATGGCTGGGATCTGACCGGCATCAGGTCATGGCTCCAACCTTGACGTTGTGGCCCCTGTGAGCCGGGTGAAGTGGCCCGGGAAGGGCTGGAAGGCCCGGTGACGTGGCGGAGAGTGGTTTCAGCAACTTCGAGTCTAAGAGCATGGATAGAAAGTTGGGAAGTTGAACACTTAGAGTTTTTAGTACTGACAGAGGTTGAGGAACATGAAACATCATGAAACATCCATCGTGTTGCTTTTCAATTTGGTTCCAGCCGAATTGCAGGGCTCCTGACATGCAAAAACGATTCATTGGTGCTAAAAGGTTGGGCCCTGGATCTTGACCCAAGAAATCAGCTTGGAAGCGAAAAAAGGCAAAACCTTAGTTTTTTTGCACATAAAAAAAACTTCTTTTGAATATGTCATATATGAATTTATATGATATCATTGATATCATATCATGATATCCCAAAAGATACGCAGTTTTGATCCCAGCTTTGCAGTTTATCCCAGCTTTTTTGCCACAGTTCAGCGGAACACGTTCCACAGATTTCCGACCAGCCTGCGCCACCTTCGCCCAGCTCGGGTGAGTAGATCTCTTTTGCCGGATGGTGATGACCCCGGTGGAGGGTACCAGTCGATGTCAAAAAGCAATGCCCTCAGAGGCCGAATGTCAGTGCAAAAATGAGGTTTACAACATTTTACAACTCATTTTTGATCATTTTAGCCTGAGAAAAAACTAATATATATATATATATACTATATATACATATATAATAGTATAATATCATAATATATTATATATATATCATGAATGGTGGGTGAAAATCCGGTGAGATGGATCTATGATCAACTGCAAGTTGGGCTGGGAATCTCCCATTTTCATGTGAAAATCTTTGTTGATTATGCAGCTCATTGTAAAGAAGAGATAGTTGGGCTGGCAACCGGTTTTATATCTCGACATCGTGGATCCAAAGTTGTTCGAAAAGTTTCAGTCATGCACCTTGGTCCGACAGGCACGACAAGCACAACATGCTCACATGGTTTAGCTTATATAGTCGGGCTTAGTATATAGCCAGCACGTGGCATATGGCGAAGATAAAAGTTTTTTTTCCATGAAACAACCCCAAAAATTATCAAACATGCCCAAAAAAGAGGTGTTTTGCAAACGGCCACAAGACCGAAGGCTAGTGGAGACTCCAGGTTACATATATTTATGGTTGGTTGTTTCAATTCGTTTCAATCGCTTTGCATCCCCCTTGGGAGATCTACAAATTGACCAGTGGATCTGTTGATTGCGTGAAGCCGGTGGAGAATTGAATGAAAAGAACAACTTCTGCAAAAAGAAAACGATGTTTCCGAAGTGAAAATGGTTTTCTGTCACATTCTCCCTCAATGCAACGATATAACCATGGTGACATAAAATTTGCGATACCCTCGCAGCCGAAGGGTCAGAGCATGGCACACTGCCGCGAAGATCTTCGAAAGAAGAGCCGAATTCAGCCAAGAGAATGCAGTAGCCATTGTCTACCAAGGGAACTTCTGTGTTTTGCCATTCGAAAGGATCTATGGAGAAAAGATGCGAAAAAGGAAAATCCTGTGTATCTTGTCTGATTTTATGATAGAAATAGCTAGATGGCTCAAAAGAGAACATGTGCATGTTCTTGATAAACTTCAGAGACTCACTGGAAGTTCCAAGCACTAACCTTAGTCAGTACATTGGAGTTCGCAAACGGTCAGACCATGCTGGATCCATTTGCACTTGGAATCACCACTATTTGTGGGGACCTTTCTTATCAATAAACTGCGTTCTGAGTACTCCTGGGTGAGCATTTAATGGTAAAACGTGTAGATCTCAGATGATGCGACAGACATTTACCGGTTGAATACGTTCCTTTCTCAGCGACCTTGGACTGTTGGCCACAAAAAATGGTTCACTGATACACAAAAAATGAAATCAGCAAATATGATCAAATATGCTGCTCGGAGAGATTACATGACTCACTATGAAACTTGTTTCAACGGTTGTTGTGGCTTTGCTTTCACTCTTTGGGTGACTTGTAGTTTCCCCAAAGATGGTGGCAACCCCCGACCGACTGTCCTCGACTTTGTGGAATCGGGACTATGTCTACAGACTTGAAGCAAATCCAAGCGTCACCTGTATGTCGGGCACAGGACAACTCGATACCACGGTGATCCACTCGATTGAAATAATGTGGTATAGAATATAGGTGAATCACTCCTGATTTTTTTTGGTGATGGAAAGGTCATGCATTATTCATCTTCAACACTTCCCGGTAAAAAAGATAGACCACGCATCACTGAAAATCATCTCAGGGCCCAACAATGAGCAGCCAATATAATAAACATCATCTATCATAATCTCATGTGTGTCATATATATATATATTCATATATATATATATATATACATACATACATATTCATATATATATATATATTCATATCATATATCATCTCATCTCTTTTTGCAGAAGTTTCCTGGCACGGTGTTCCGATGAGCCCGGGCTGATGGTAGAGTCCACGCAACGTGGTCCGGCTGGCCGTGGAATTCCTGAGGGCAAAATGGGCACAGCAACACAGCAAAAGATGAAGGCATTCCTAGGGACCAAATTGGATGGGTCGTCTAGTGAGTCCTATACCACTGTATTCATCTTTTGCCGGAATAACTGGGATAACCAACTGCAAATAAACAATTTTTTACAGGGTATTTGAGAGCCATGAAACCCGAATTGGAAAGAAGCAAGAACAGGCACATCACTGAGAGCCATGGCTGCATAGGCAACCATAGGCAACATTGGGTTTCCAAGATGATTTGGGACAGTGTCACTGTTAAGCAGCCAAAGCGGGTCCACTTTATAGGAGCCGGCAAGGCTCCTTTTAAGGACAGAAAGATGTGCCACGGAATGTAGGGAATCTGCCACACAAGGCCGCTGACCGTGAGACTCAGACCGCGGAAAACGCACAGAATGCACAGAAAAGCTGATCCGTTTGCGGATCACTCACCTTTTTTTTGCTCGGACGATCTCAACTGCGATATGTTTGGCTCGTTTTCTGAAGAATCCACTCTTCCGTATCAGCCATAATTCCTAGTTTTTCTCCGTCCCATGGACCAGGTAGCTGTATGGATGGGGCGGCTTCGGGTTGTAACCCCGGATAAATGTGGGAAATCCACCTACATTTTTTCATCAAACTTCCACCAGATGTGGATGTTTTTTCCCTAGCTTTCCGGGTACTTTTCCATGACTTGAGGATCCCGCAATCAATATGCACAGATCGCAGCTTGACTCCCAGCTAGCTGAGCCAAAAGTGCTTGACTGCACTTTTTGGCCAATAGCTTAGGAATAATACATCAAATCGTCTCCGCTGGTCGTCTCCGCTTGTTTGCTCCATAGCTGGCGCTTCCATTCAGCGCTGGAATTCCACAGATTTTTACTGACGGGTTTGAGCAGTTTTTGATGACGAAAAGGCCCTTTTTGGCAGGTGGTTTGAGGAACAGATGCCGTGAAACCATGTGAAACCAGGAAATCATCCCCAACAGGTGCAGAAGGTTTCATTTGTGGCCTTTAGTTTTGTTGCTGAAGCTGTGGTCTTCCTGATTCGTAGGACGACATGATTTGTTGTGGTGTCAAACGTTTGTCATTTGCATCTGCCAAAAGGGATGATGCTCCCAAGGAATCTGCATACTGAGCAATGGCTTGTTCAAGCACCAACCAACTTACCGTAACTTACCCTGATTTCAGGAGAGTTTTTGTCCCTCTAAAGCTGCGGAATTGAGATGACCCAACTCAATTCTGCTATAGGTACGTTGGGAGGTTTGGTATCCAGACTAGATGACCTGTGGCTATGGGTCAAAAAGAAAGCTGCATCCTCACATTCCAAGACACAATTTTCTGCGTTCTCTTCACTTTTGCATTGTTCCTGGGTGAGCAGGATTAGTTGACCTGCAGGCATGTGTCAAGATGCGCTGAATGCTGGCAAAAACATAAGCATTTTTCCACCAAAGGCCAGGCAAAAGTTAGATGAACCCTGAAGCTTAGTTGGATTGTAGTTTCAAGCGCAGCTGGTAGCTCTTATGATCTGTAGCCAGCTTGGATCCTATACCCCCAAAATCTAACACCAAAATCCCCAAAGTGATTTTGGCCGATGATTCTACTTCGATTTCTTCACATTTCTTCACTTTGTTCTTTTTTGGGCTTTCGGGCCTTTCGGGTAGCAAATCATCCAAGAAAAAGTGAACGCTTTCCGAGCAAACAAACGGGACCTGTTTCACGCACCTGGAATGCTGAGGCCGAAGCATGGGACCAGTTTCGCACAGCAACTCTTCGCTTAGTAGCTGAATTACTTGGCATTTGTGGGATTTTACAGAGGAATATGGAACTGATATGAGCCTGGGATAGCCTGGGCGATATCAGCGTCAGGATAATATCAGGCATTTGCCAGAAAGATGAACATGTAAGGGGTTGCAAAAGGCGACGAGGGCGATCGATTGCGAGCCTGAAAGTGTTTCAGAACGTGCTGTGCGGTGTCCCCTGTTTCAAAATGCCCAGTATCGCTGGTAGATGTCTGATTTTCTGCGTGTGATGCGTTACCCGTAGAGCTATCTGGGTTCACCATGGGTCACCTTTTAAAAGGCTGAATCCCGATTGGTTATGCTTGGTTGCTGCCCTGTTGTCGGCAATTGATCTAACATGCCAATATATGTTACATCCAGATTTCGTAGGTTTCTCTCCCAGTATTTATAGATGGAGATTACTGTATAGATATCATAACCACTGTCGATTCATAAACCAAAAGTTGGTTTGCACTTGCCCCCCAGACGGCTCGGTCGGGCGACAGGTTCCTAATTGCTATGGAACTCATCATCCAATTTCAAAAAAGCAGGCTATGGAACCACTATGAACCAATCATCTAGTATATAGTAAAACCATGTAAAACCAGCAACCCTACGTAATCTTCAGGGATTCCTGAGACTTCACGTGGCACACATGTGGTGGCCACAGAAATGCTTCCAGTACGTTGCTTGAGGGAACGCAGCGTGTCACGCGAAAACTTCGGCTTTTGCACTGACCAGTTGGAGCACAGGAATTGGCAGTCTGTCCTAGATCAGAAGGGCATGGCTTTGTGGTTTGCCGTTTTTGGACACATGCAAATCCTCTCAGCAAACTCTCTTTTTCATTTGTGAGGGTCCCTTGCCTCTCAAACCCACCTACAGTAGATGCAGTAGATAGAATACGGCTGTGGCCGAGCTGAAAAATGTGGTACAGACGGTACAGCCTGGTACCAACAAATGGCCTTTTTCACAATCCCTCCAAGTTCAATCTTTGGTGTTCAACATGTTTCTTATTCTGAAACGTAAATGATACCGCGAGACCTCCATTTATATGATTTTACCATTAGAGCCTCCATCCAGTTTTTCCGTCAATGGACGAAAGCTCCTGCTGGTCTTTTTCCGCCAATGCTCAGTAGGACTTGATTGGCGAATGTCGGATGCTGGCGATGTTTCCCTTTCTCCCTGCCTTCGTATACCGTATACGGATCATTTCGTGGGATAAAATCAACGGGTTAGAGAGAGAGAGAGAGAGAGATCGTTTTCCAAATTTGGGGTGTGACCAAAATTTGAGAAAGATTGTATGAACCATTATTCATGAGCCATTATATCCGATTATGAGCTGATTCATCCAGTTGATCATTTCCTCAAAAAATGCCGTTGCCATGTTCTCCTGGGGAGCGATGATAAACTGATAACTGGAGCCACAAGCTCTGTAGGAAGATACCAGTTGGCTACCATAAAAGGTGTCAAATCGAGGGTTTCTTGGGATTTTCTTGTATTGTTTTTCCCTGTGCTTTTTGTACTTTTTCTAAGCAACCAGAGTCCGTGTCAACTTTTGTTAAAGGCTTCTGCCACTCGCTCAGGTGGGGGTTAGAATGTTCGATCCGCCAACTATCCAATTCTGTCATGTCTTGCCAATTTTAAATATTCAGCATCTGATATATTTTTTTGGCCACATTTGATACATTTTGTTTCTCACACAGCCACTCGCTCTATTCCCATTTGAAGCAGGCAGTATTTAAAAGTGCAACCGCCATTGGCGATCGGCGATCTCCCAGATATACATCCCCTCCAACTCAGAGGGATGGAGCCTCTGAGGGCCCGCATCCGATGGCGATCCGGCTAAGAACCACGGGGTCCTTTTGCCAACCAAGCGGTCCAATGAGTGCAAAAGATGCTGTGCAGAGCACCTCCGAAAGAAGACATAAGACATGTAAACTTCGTAAAACATAGTGACTCAACGAATTGGATCCATCGAATCCCATGGAATCACATGGAATCTATAGATCTAGAATGATCTGAAGCTAAATCCACTCCAATCCACAGAGATCTCGGCACTTCAGGTCTCGTCTCGGCGCCGAGGTGCAACCGTGGATGTTCAACAGCTGGGTTGGTCCATTTTTCTTTGCTGCAGCCCAAGGAAAATGGTCATTTTCAGAAGGACTTCAATTTTATAATAGCGATATCCATGGGGATTTTTTTGGGGTCGCCATTTTCAGACAGAAAAACATAAAAAAGTGGTGTGAAACTACAGTAAGTTTTAAGGATCAGGATTGAAGGCACAAGATCACGAATGACCAGATAGTTCGGCTGATGTTGGAGGTTGGGACTGAGTCAAGCCATGCGAAAATTTCGGGGTCGGATTTTTGAGACATACCTCTGTCCTAAAAAAAGTGTAAGGCGCGAGTTGGGGTTCTCAAAACCATGAAAAAAAGCCACGATTTGATGGTTTCTCATGCTTTTTAAACCATTCTCCATGAAAAAAAGAGCTCTAAAAGCGGCTCTGTCCAAGAGACCAGGTTTTCAGAAAACACGAAGTTTAAAACACAGAAGAACACAGGTGGTTTCTCATACGATTCCCCACAGGATGGGGCCCCCCAGTTATAAGTTGGTTTATAAACCCCATTAACCATAGTTATCTATAGTTATATCTACCATAAACCATAGAATTCAGCCATTTATAAACCAACTGAACGCTATCTTGGGAGCCCATCCTGCATAGATCTGTCATTTTGCAGGGTTGAATCCATCGCTTTCAGAGGAGCCGAAGGCACCGAAGGCACCGAAGGCATCCCAATGGAAGGTGCGGATATGAGCTATATGGATGGGGGGAGCAGGTCGGTAGATGGTTGGTTAATACTGGTTAATAATGGTTAATACATAATGATGAATAATGGCTGATAATGGTGAATAATGGTTAATCATGGTTAATAGTGTTTGATAATGTTTCATCATGGTGAATAATGGTT
This sequence comes from Cladocopium goreaui, assembly GCA_947184155.2. NCBI lineage: Eukaryota > Dinophyceae > Suessiales > Symbiodiniaceae > Cladocopium > Cladocopium goreaui. The sequence goes on along the minus strand of CAMXCT020000668.1, from coordinate 1,114,935 downwards.
AATAGTGGTTGATAATGGTTAATAATGGTTAATAATGATGATTAATGGGTAGTAATGATGAATAATTGTGAATAATGATGAATAATGGTTAATAATGGTTGATAATGGTTAATAATGATGAATAATGGTTAATAGTGGTTGATAATGGTTAATCATGATGAATAATGGTTAATAATGATGAAGAATGGGTAATCATGATGAATAATGGTTAGTAGTGTTTGATAATGGTTAATAATGATGAATAATGGTTAATATTTGTTGATAATGGTAATAATGATGAACACTGGTTAATAGTGGTTGATAATGGTTAATAATGATGAATAATGGGTAATAATGATGAATAATGGTTAATAATGATGAATAATGGTTAATAATGGTTGATAGTGGTTAATAATGATGAACACTGGTTAATAGTGGTTGATAATGGTTAATAATGATGAATAATGGGTAATAATGATGAATAATGGTTAATAATGATGAATAATGGTTAATAATGGTTGATAGTGGTTAATAATGATGAACACTGGTTAATAGTGGTTGATAATGGTTAATAATGATGAATAATGGGTAATAATGATGAATAATTGTTAATAATGATGAATAATGGTTAATAATGATGAATAATTGTTAATCGAAGGAAGTTTAGAAGTCAAACTTCCGACAATATGGACAGATGAAAAGCAGAGTAGGGCAGAGGCAGAGAGAAGAGAAAGATTAGAAGAGAGAAGAGTAGAAGAGAAAGAGTAAGAGGACAGAAGATACAGATGCGCGAAAAGGTAGGAAAGTCGCGATTCACTGTGTTTTTCCAATGATTTGTGGCTTCGGAGAGTCGAAAAGTAGGCTCGCTAAAGCGGCGGGTGCGGAGCTAGCTGGCCAGATGAGAGATGAAAAATTGCACGCCGTTGTGGCGCGAAGCACATTTCCAAGTCAAAATGTACAAAGCACACCAGCGTCGGACCACTTTTGGAAGTTGAGATGTCAAAAAAGTGCACGCCGTTGTGGCGCGAAGCAAATTTCGAAGTGAAAATGTAGAAAACACCTCAGTGTCGGACGACTTTTGGAAGTTGCGATGTCGAAAAAGTGCACGCCGTTGTGGCGCGAAGCACATTTCCAAGTCAAAAGTGTAAAAAACTGACGGTCTCGGACCACTTTTGGAGGTTCCGATGTGGAAAAAGTGTCGAAAAGGTGCACGCCGTTGTGGCGCGAAGCACATTTCGAAGTCAAAAGTGTAAAAAACTGAGGGTTTTGAGCCTTTTTTGACGTGAAGATGTCGAAAAAGTAGACACTGATTAACTTAACTAACTTGACTAACTTAACTAACTTCACTAACTTAACTACCCTAACCTCGACAACACAACAACAACAACAACAACAACAATAACAACCACAACAACCAACCACAACAACTACAACTACAACTACAATAGATCGATAGATGGAGAGATAGATAGATAGATAGATAGATAGATAGATAGATAGATAGATAGATAGATAGATAGATAAATAGCTAGATAGATAGCTAGATAGATAGATAGACAGATAAATAGATAGATAGAGAGAGAGAGAGATAGATAGATAGATAGATAGATAGATAGATAGATAGATAGATAGATAGATAGATAGATGCATAGATAGATAGATAGATAGATAGATAGATAGATAGATAGATAGATAGATGGATCAATAGATAGATAGATAGGTAGATAGATAGATAGATAGATAGGTAATTAGATGAAAGAGAGAGAGAGATAGATCGATTGATAGATAGATAGATAAATAGATAGACAAATAGATAGGTAGTTAGATAGATAGAAAGTTACATAGATAGATAGACAGATCGATAAATAGATAGATAGGTAGATAGATACATAGATACACAGATACATAGATACATAGATAGATAGTCAGAGAAAGAGAGAGAAAGAGAGGAGACCTCAAGCACCTTTCGGTCCATCAGTGGCTTCGCTCTGCCATCCCTCATTCACAACCACCAACCTCTCCTATAGGTTTCCTATTTTTGAAACTTCCGCCACCGCCTTGTGCGGTACTACTGGTAATGGTTGATAATGGTTAATAATGATGCATAATGGTTAATAATGGTGATAATGGTTAATAATGGTTGATAATGGTAAACAACAAATGAATAATGGTTAATAATGATGAATAATGGTGAATAATGGTTGATAATGGTTAATAATGATGAATCATGGTGAATAATGGTTGATAATGGTTAATAATTGTTACCAATGGAGGTTTAACCAACAAGAATAGGGATGTTAGTAGGGATGATGATGGCAGACATGTGGAAAATCCACCATGTTTGATGGCCAGAGGGGAACTGCAGGAATACAATCGCCTGACCGATCCATGTTGAGATCGTACAGACAAAATATTCCATACCCCAAACTCACATGTAATATATATATATAATGTTTATAGATACAATAATAATAGATAAACTTAACATATATATATATATAGATATAGATATACACTGTATATATATAGATATACACTGTATATATATATATATAGATGCAGTGTATATATATATATATATACATACACTATATATATATATATGTCTATTTATATCTATAGACACGTCTCAGGACTCTGAGGAAGAGCAGCTCCGCCGACTGGGCACCGGCGCCAGATGTCGCGCACAGCACCAGGTCCGTCAAACGAAGGTGATCTCATTCTTGAACTATCCAGTTACTATCATATTTAGATGATTTTCAAATCAAAACTATCCAGTTTCTAAGACCATTTTTGTTTTGAGAACTGGATAGTTTTTTTTCTCGAGTTTACCACTCTGAACGATGATCATTGTTGGTTGCCATATGTTTGTTAGTGAACCCCCATCCTGCCAGGCATTGTGGTTGCAACTCTCCCATACCACTGAGACGGATCATTGCCCATCTTAGGTTGCCTGACAAATCTCAAACAACACCAAGGTTATTAAGATACGTAATTTTTATCGATCCTCATACTCCCTTTATTTTCGGATTTATGAGGTATATATTACTTAGATTCAGATATCTAATTTCTGAGTCTAACATTTGCATCCAAATCTACTTTCCATCGTCTATGTGACTATGGATCAATACCTACAATTTTCAGGGAACATCCATTTACCATCTTTTAAAAGGGCTTCACCTAAAGGGTACCCCGGAAAAAATTACATGACCCATCCCCTTGGTGAAACCCCGCTGCTTCAGGGCTTGCCAATCCGAGCAGTCCAGTACGTGCCACATCTGGTAGGACGGATGAGCCTGGCGATCCCCAGCATCCAGATGGTCAATATTCCGTCATTATGATGATCTGAAAAAAGCCATGGAAATTTCCAGTGCCAGGGTAGATTAGGAAGAGAGGGTCATGGGTAAACCATGGTAAACCGATGTAAACCGCAAAAAACCTTGGTAGACTTGGCTGCAGTGATCTCTGAAGGGACAACTGTCGTGGTGACAGTAGCTATTTCTTGACTGCTCATCAAGAGTAGCCGGGGCAACTTATGTTGCGGAATCAACTCCAAGCAAGTCTCTACCAATGTACAACGGATTAAATGATTACTGTACCAGGTTGGTCTTGCTTGGATCCCTTTTTGAATGGCGGATATCTTTCTACAGATGGACCAAGAGCTTCAAGAGTTTCTTGGAATCCGGCCAGTTTTCGAGGCTTCAATGCTGGCTATTGTATTAATCAACACCCTGTATGAATCAAAACCACAGCTAGCTACTTTCAGATTTTCTAGTAGCTGCGTAATCTGTTCTTACAGTATGGATTGTAATTCATCCATATATGATCATATATGTATGCCCTCATTCAGATGGGGGTTTCTTCGTATTGGGAAACCCCTTAAACCATCCAATTTGCCATCAGGGAATCCCAGCGGATTATCATCCCATTGATTTTCCCATGGGTAATCCCATGAAATATTCCCATTAAGCCGCCATTGATTAGATATTCATTAAATGGTCATTACCGGAGGGTATCCCATACTATATTCCCATTAAATCACTATTAAATCACCATTAAATCACCATTAAGTCACCATTGAATCACCATTAAATCACCATTAAATCACCATTAAATCACCATTGGTCATTTGATGCAGCCAATCCATGGTTCCCCGAAGGAGAGCCCTTCCCGTTTCCCGAGTCGAATCCGTGGCTTGGCGTTCTGGGGATTAGAACACTTGGAAATCAGCTTCAACAGATGTGCCATGGTCCAAAGGTATACATAATCACATATATATATATATGATATAGTATATATATATGATATAGTATATATATATGATATATATATATATCATATATATATATACTATATCATATATATATATGTATCATACATACATAATTATATCTAATATACACATGAATATTAGATAATTAGGGGATGGTCATCAATCCACAGGGATTTCACATCCGTCTTTTTCCTTCTGCTTGGGCTTGGTCGATCGGCAGCGACATCCCGTAGAAGGCACGGCACCGGCTGCCATGTTGTGTGCTTTAACTCTATATATAGACAGAACAGAATAGAATTTAGAATAGAATTTAGAATAGAATGGAATAGAATAGATAGATATATATATATATATTATAGAATAGATGTAATAGATGTAGATACATCATCTCATAATCAATTCTTGTTAGGATATATCATCACCCTTCGATAAAAAAGCGCATCTCAGGCAAGGCTACTACAGTTCAGTTTTCCAAACGCTCCACCAGCTGGGAAGCTTACTTTGCGCACGGGCATGGCTAATGTGCAGGTCACATGCAGAGGCAAGGGTACTTTGCATGGCAGTGAAGATGTTGTTTTTTGGGGTCAGTAAAATATTCATGTCCATATTTAGATATTATGATTCTGAATTCTTGGCAAGTTAAATTCTGAGTTGAATCATAATTAATCACCTTGTTTTTCCGATTGGTGCCAATCATCTTGTTTGACCTGATGGAATCTCCATCTGTTTTGGGTCGAATTGCTGTATCCATTGCGACACAACCAGAGATGAGCTCAGAATCTCCGTTGCGGATTGTGGAACTAGCCACTGAGCGGTAGCAATCTTCTTCCATGATATCAAGAAAACTCCTGCAGCATCCACCAATGGGAGATCTCGATCTAAATCTAGATAGATCAGATATGATCAGATATGATCACATTGACTCAGAACGATAACCATAGGTAGAACCATGTAGAAACCTACTTTTCTCTCCATCTCTGCAGAAGATAACCCCCCCATGTGAGCTCCAGCTCACATCTTTAGACAGGTCCACAAAGTGATGTCTCTGTTTTTTCATCACACATTTAGCGCATCAACATATGTGGAATCACCGAAAAAAATCCTTCATCATTGGAATCATCTTTCCAGATATCCTCCGGTAAACTAACATAACCATGGGACATAGCCCATTTATAGATGGTTTACCTATCAAAAATGGTGAGATAAATCCAAGTTTCATTCAATAATGATGGATATATCCATATATATCCATGGTATAATGATGGGATATGATGGGTATATCCATTTTTTTTTCCATTTTCGATCCAGTTCCCTCTTTCGAAAAACCTCTGAGGCGGGATCTACCTTTGATTGGCAATGTCCTGCAGGCGGCCAATGCCATGCCATGCCATTCGGGGCTGCGTGCGTTTCGCGATGCTAAGCGGCTAAGGAAGAAGAAAAGAACCATTAAATCCCCCAGAAAAGATGCGGAGAAGATATGACTTTTCAACTCTTCTTGCAAATTTATATACTGTAGTAGGATTTTACCCATCTGCTTGGTGGTTTGGAACCATGGAATTTGATGAATTTCCATTCAGTAATGTCATGATCCCTTTTTTGACTCATATTTTTCAGAGGGGTAGGCTCAACCACCAACCAGAATATGAGAATCTGTCACTGATAAACTATAACATAACTGACATAACTATGGAACATGTAGCATAGAAATAGTTGATTTACTCCTCCAAAAAGTGGTGATTTTCTATAACCAGTAATTCTTTTTGGATCTTTTTGGATGATTGGACCATCTCATGGAGCCACGGGTTTTTCGGATCCCAATTGAGGCAGATACGCTACGAATTCGGCCTTGGTGGGAAGCTCAGTGCTGGATCACATGTGATGAGTTCGAATGAGGCTTACCGTTAAAAGTACAGCAATTTTTTAAAAATATAAGAAACAACACATTAAACATAGATATCTGAAATTTATGGTTCATTAAAAAAACTAGATGGCTGGAAGTGTCGGTTGTGTCGTAACCCACTTGTTTAGGTGTACATGAGTCAAGTAGCAGGTTGATCCAAACATTGGTATGAGTCGTATGAGTATGGTGTCGATGGCAAGTTTGTTGGTAAACTGGTAAACACAGTGAAGAAATAGTGGGAAAGCAACCATCAGCTTGGGAATCGATGTAAAACCCATGGAAAATCCACCAGTCAACCAGGTTTCCTGACAATCGAACATCCACCATTTAGTTCGTTGGTTTTTCCCAGCTACCTCCATGGCTTCCGGGATTTCCCAAGGGGTCAATGATCAACGGTTCCCAACGGTTCCAAGGCCGCTTGAATCCAATAATCGCATTGAAGCGCATTCGCACTTCCTGAACCTCATGCGTTCACAAGGCGGCCCTTAAAAATGCGACCATTGCTGACCAGTGCTAGGGTGACAGCTGACAGAGTTGGATGTTAAGCCAGGATGAACTAGAGCTCCAGGTGATGAATAAATACAGTATATGTTGTTGGTGTCTGGTGTACCCTCTGGTAATTTAACATAGCTATTGAAAATGGTGATTTATAGTTGATTTACCCATTAAAAATGGTGATTTTCCATAGCTATGTTAGTTTACCAGAGGGTAATTACCATTTTCAAGTGATATCATTGCTCTATTGGGAAACATGGCAAGAATATGCAAGAATATTCCATGGCTGCCGACTGTTTGGTCATCCTGACGATTGTCTCTCCCGCAACTGGGATGATATCCAAATATCAAGGGCTATTCCCGATGCCACAGCCCCATTTTTGACAAAACTCAATGGATTTATGCTAGCGTCAACTAGCGTCAACTAGCGAATAATTTTCATATGAGGATGACGATCGAATCCATCGGTCTTCGTCGATTCGTCGCCGCTTTGAGCCAGGCATTTGCAAATTAGTTCCCACGTTCCAATTGGCGAAGCACTACGCCGAAATGCTGAAGCAAGGCCCGTTTAAATTGGTCGCGGAGCTTTGAACTTGGAGGTATCGTATGCCACAAAGACAATCTTGATACCCTCTGGTAAACTAACATAACTATGGAACATCACCATTTTTAATAGGTAAATCAACTATAAATCATCATTTTCAATAGCTATGTTTGTTTACAAGAGGTTACAAGTAAAGCTCAATCAATGAATGAAAGAGTCACAGAGGCAACACTTTTTCCAGGAGGTTCAATGGTAGGTTGGAAGGAAGACCATGATATTTCTGATGTTTTGGTGGGGATTTTTTCTTTGGTCAAGCCACCTGTAATTCAACCTTAGTGGGGATTCGGCTCATCAAATAAGACACATATTGAAGCACCCCAAACAGGATTGTGATTGCCGACCTATAACTGGGGGGTTACACAACTGCATTCCATGCATCACTGGGCTTTGCAGATTGGGGTTTCTCTTGGGAGTTTGAGAGATCCAAGAGGCTGGGTCTATCATTGTTCTGGTGCCAGCCGGTGTCACATTTGGAAATCCTGCACTTCACAAGTGCATAAAAAACCATCAATTCCCCCCTTGATAAAATGGCGGGTCATCGCCGGATCCGATCATAAAATTTGTGAAGCCATTCACCAAAGATCACGTCCAAGAAATCCCCAGTCGAAATGGTGGGTAAACTCTTAGGTGACGAAGCTCCGGAATCGCCCACTTTTTTCGAAGCGAACGTCCGACAGGAAAGAGATCGCCGGAGACAAACTCGGACTCGCACCTTGCAACAGACTTCGTTCGCTTTGGAGGCGGGAACCAACTGAAAAAACGCCACGGCAAATCCAAGGTTTGTCAACTGTAAACCTTCAGTTACAAACCGTTTGTTACCATAAGTTACCTATCTTGGGGGGTCAAGAAATGTCAAGAATTCATAAGAATTCTGGAGCACTTCGAGAAAACTTGTTCTGGGCCAATTTTGATGAGGACCTCCAGACCCCCAGACGTGGGGTTGGTTGGTCTCATCTTGTGGCAAAAAACACAGCCACACGGGCTATACTTTATTCATCAGTCTTCTTGGTCATATCCCAGGTTTGGTTTTTACATGTTCCCTCCAAACCCCGGGTTCGCCCACAGCAACAAACAACACATCCAAACAATATGATATACTTATCACCAGAGGATGAATGAAAACACTGGCTATACGCAGTGATTTTTTGACTTTAAGTTTTCAGGATTTAGGGTTTAATTTAGGGTTAGGGTTTTAGGTTTTAGGGTTTTAGGGTTTGTTGTTTTTGAAAGTAGAAAACTTAAACCCTACGCCCTACCCAGGTATTTGAGCATCTCAAAGGATATGCGGGATTCGCCGCGGGCAAACCTAGGGTTTGCAGCGTACATGTTTTTACGATCAAACAATCCGGCAGCCAGGTACAGTGCAAGGAACATTGCAGGAGGAGATAGAGATCGTTGGGTGGAGTCACTTGGTTCTCAGGATGGTTTCAGGGTGAACAGAAGCACACATTGACCAACAGTCGAAGTGTTCGGTGACGTTTTTTGACCCTGGAGTTGGCAACCGCCTGCAGTATGGAAAGTATATCAGAAGCTTATGAAAACCGGGGTCCCTGTAGTGGGCGGTCCCTGAACATGCATCAATAAAACCTGTTGTGGCCCCACAGTAGATTAACATAGATACGGAAAATCCAACATTTATGCACACACACACGTATATATATATATATTATATTATATAAATCATTTCCTGTGGACAGCATGAGTTTTCCATATTGTTCCATATTTTTTTTCGATTTTTTGTATATACCCCGCCACCTTGTAGATCCCAGGTCTAGATTTATCCCTCGATCTCTTTCATCTCTTGCCTTTGGTGCAGTCGGACTGCAAGTCACCTGGCAGGAGACGGCCATTTTTTCAATAGCCCAGTTGAATGGGACTTGGTTTCGGGCCTTCGAAAAATGATGGGTTTTTTTCATCAGTTGAACAGTAAGAACTGGGGATTTTTTTGGGATAAAAAAGATGATTTTTCATCAAAAAAATGGGATGCGAACATCCCTATTTATGGTTGCTTTTGGGGATGTTCATCCCCCGAATGGATGGTAAAACAGATGAGAGCGCCGGGAGGACCCGGAGGACCACCAGTTGAATCACCATCCCAACTTAAATGAATTAGTAGAATATCCCTCCTGGGTTTGTAGACGGGGTTTTATTGACTGGGTTTCTTGAGTATTTTTATAATCTATAATAGGGATACCTGGATACCTCTTGCCAACCAGTATTTCATGGGATCGGATAGATCTATTTTCATGGCTCAAGTGATATCTTCTGGGACCTTGCCTCCGAGGTTAGAACCCAAAGATGAGAGCTATTCCATGTACAAATCCATGCTAGAAGTGATGGTGGCATGGGCCGGGGCACCAAGATTTTTCTCAGGAGCCAGGCCAGTGACGTTTCTTGAAGACTGGTGGTGTGTGCGGGGAGGGTTTGGTAGATGTGTAGATGGCTGCCAGGGAAATCCCCTAAATGAAGGTTTCAGGGGGAAAATCATTGAAGTGAAGGGGAAGCCGGGAATTGTCCGTTGCATTCCATTGCTATGTTTGATTACCAGAGGGTGCGTACAAAGCATATTGCTTACTGTACATACACTGAAAAGAACAGGGCCCTATCTCGAAGTCTTGAAAAACCATACGACCAAGTTCCTGCCTTCGGGGAAGGTTGCTGGAGTCTATGAGGGTTGTGTCGACTCTATGGAAGTCATACGTTCCCTGGACAAACATTAAATCCATATATATATATATATATATACACACATACATAATCATACATATATGAATATGTAGATACAGCCAAAGTTCTGTCCTTTGAAGTAAGAGAGATCTGGATGTAAAATCTTTTTGCATCCAGATGGAAGGCACTGTTTTTGATTCTCCTGAACTCTTACTGTATATCTCCAGCCCCTACAACAAGTTGTTTTTTGACCTCAAGGATTTTGCAATGTTGGCGGGAACTCAGATCAAATTCCATACCCTCTGGTGAACTAACATAGCAATGGAAAATCACTATTTTTTATGGGAATATCCACTATAAATGGCCATTTTCCTTTGCTATGTTAGTTCACCAGAGGGTAAATGCATTGAGATCTCTGCCAGCTTTACTTCCAACTGGAACCCCAATCCCACCCTCCCAGTTCTTCGGAAGTCACATATGATGAGAATTCAACGGGTCGCTGCATAGCTGTTGATCCAAGATTTTGCAGTTGAGAATGAATTCTAAATCCCTAATAAAAAAATTGATACATATTGATACGCATTCCTAATTCCAAATCAACATCCCTACAATATCCCTACTCCAGTACAATACCTACATTTCCTACAAATTCTCCGTACACAATGCTTCGGACAGAATCAGGTCCGCCAGCGCGGTAGTGTTGGCTCGGTAGCACCGGCGCTGCGGAAGGCCGGGATCCGTATTTTGGGAGAAGTCATTGGGATTCCACACACACACACATATAATTAACACGTAAATAAATAAATACCCTCTGGTAAACTAACATAGCTATTAAAAATGGCTATTTATAGTTGATTTACCTATTAAAAATGGTGATTTTCAATAGCTATGTTAAATTACCAGAGGGTATATATATATATAATTAATACGTGTATATATATATATATATATAATACGTATATCTATCTATCTATCTACCTACCTATCTATCTATCTATCTATCTTATCTTATCTTATCTAATCTTATCCTATCTAATCTTATCCTATCTATCTATCTATCTGTCTATCTATCTATCTATCTATCTAGAGAGAGAGAGAGAGAGACATGATGATTTGATGGGATTTTTGTGATATTTAGGCTGATTTTAGGATAACCTGAACATCTTTGGGATGATTCGGGACTTGCTGTGGATGGGCCAGCGAAATCCGATAAACCACCACCAATTTTGGATGGTTGAAAGCCTATAAACAGTGGGAGGTTGACCACTTATCAACGGGTGGATTTTGCAACCGTCCACCGTATGTATATGTATTTATATGCAGCCTCCTTGATGACCAGTTATCCAAGATGGAGACTTGCAGAATTCACTCAAACATGAAGAAAGTGTGTCAGAATACAAAGAATGGTCTGAAGCAGCGGGTCTTGAAGCAACGCAAATTGGGCAAGCAGGCAGCAAAACAGGGGATGTGACCTTTATGACCAACAAACACATGAAAATGGTGGCATTGTGAACAGACTGGACCACAGCCATAAAGCTTTACCAACAAACACCTCCTTGAGATTTGCCCAGTTCACCCCTACTGCTTGATTGTTTGAACTGGGGTTGTACTAACCAGCTTAATGAGGATTCTCGATCAATTCATGAACTGGTAAGCCTGTCCTCAGCCACTTCTTGATGGTTGAATCAGAATCATTACATACTTGTAGTTGAATCTCCCATATTCTTGATTTGGCTTTCCATTTTGAGGTTTGACCCGTAGAAATCCCTAGGACAGGTGTTTAATTATCCCAAATACGTGTCATTTACTGGGGAAGCCTTGTATAGGCTAATACTTCAATCATCTTTAATCATTTTCTACAAACTCGAGGATATCTATACATACAATATCTATATACATACAATATCTATACACACAAAATCTATATACAATTATACATACAATATCATACAATATCTATATACATACAATATCTATATACATACAATTTCTATACACACAATATCTATATACAATTATATACATACAATATTTATATACAATACTATATACTATATACATACAATAGCTATACATATAACATGTTGATTATATACATGCTGTATTAATCCACATAGATCAACTGCCAGGTGCCTCTGCTGGTCCCCTTGGACCTGTCGCAGATCGACTGGACGCAACACGCGGCGTCTTGGCCAAGTCGCAACACGACGTGCCACAGAAAAAAAGGGCGATGTCCTGACATGAAAAAGTTAGAGTTGGTGGATCTTCAATGATATATAAATATAAATATATATATATATATGGGATTTTTAGGTGGAATATAAATTTATGGGATGAACAAGTGGGATATTATAGTTGGTGGATCTGTTACTGGGATGAAATAAGGGATGTAAGTACTCAACGGATGGGCGAATTTACCGTCCGTTGTCAAACATGGCTGGAACATCCCCCATTCAGATCGATGATTTTCCCATTGAAATGGGGGGATTTTCATGAGAGATCCCCCATGGCCGGAGGGTACCCTCTGGTAATGACTAACATAGCTATTGAAAATGATCATTTATAGTGGATTTTCCCATTAAAAATGGTGATTTTCTATAGTTACGTTAAATTACCAGAGGGTAAGTAGACTACGGAAATAAGTTGGAGAAGAAATAGCTCTTGAAGGAATGATGGGACATGACTTGAACCAACAAGAAAGGAGATCTAAGCACCGATCAAGGCTGAAGGATCTCAGGTTTGGCACCTTTGAATCCAGCTGACATCTGGCAGCTTTGAGGTGGAAACCAAGCTGTCGACTTTGTTGGAATGCATGGGTTTGGGAGCCGAGACTTCAGCCAAGTCACCAGCACAGTACCAACCAAGAATCAATGTATCGGTAGTAATTTCAACAATAAAGTATCAATGATAATCGGTAGATCTTTATATCAATGATCAGCAATGTATCGGAAGCACATCAAATATCAATGAAGCATCGACATTATAACCATTATAACCCCCTTTCACCAGCACTTCCCAGTCATTTTACAGACCAAAATCAGCATTTGATCAACGTATCATCCAGCCCTGGCCGCAGATCAATGGAGTGCACCCGTCTTTGGGCAATTGGACGACATGCCCCGTTTCTCGGTGGAAATCCACTTCCGACCGGAGGAAGCTGCTTGGATGGTGTGAGGTTGAAGCTGGTTAAAGCTTCAAAGTGGATGGTTACTTCTTGTGAGTCTGTCTTTGTTGAGTGGTGTTCAAGGTGTTTCATTTCTCCCAACGTTTTTTTATTATTTAGTTTTTTGGGTGGAGATATTTCTGCAATCCCATATATTGAACGGTTTATGAAGAAGGGCGACGACCGTGATATGCAAAAGGGACGGATCAACAAATGCGCCACTTTTTGCGTCATCCTGATGTTCCCTTTCAAGGCCATCGGCTTGTCATCGCTTTTTTATTCCAGCATTGTAGCTATCATCAAATACTGTTACAACCAACCATTGGCTTGTCGCTTGTTGCAGTTTCTACTCCCGCCAGGGAGAAAAAGTGCTGCAAAAAGGACTCGTATGGAGCTTGTAGCTGCTTATAGAAATGGATACGCGGTACGCGAAAAAGACGATTGGGGCCGAAAAGGATGCTTTAGTCCAATACTTACTGGTGCTGAGTAGGGAATGGGGGAATGGGGGATGATGGTTAATGGGTTATTCTTTATAATTTGTTATGGATATTATACCTCATTCCCCCACTCCATACTAGGCACCAGTAAGAATATGAGCAATTGTTGCTGTTGAATCCTCAATGCCCCGCATCACATGGTACTGCAAGGCTGTAAGGACGAGTGAATTGTAGGAGTTGTAAATCCACGTTGGCCTTCTTGTACGAGTGCAGGGACCATCCATGAAGAGAACAATTTATAGTGAGTACTGTAGCTTGCAACTGATTATATAACAATATATTATAATATATAAATATATATATATATTATGGCATTCCAGATGGTAGATTGTGATATTTAGTGGGATATATCTCAGCTATCCCCAAAGCACGAGATCCCTACCCTTTGATCATCCGGGTGATCCGTGGCCTTTTCGAGGCACGCGTTGGCTCTTGTCCTTCTCCTTACCCTACGAGTTGGAGTTTTCGGACCGGGTGAAACACCGGTGGCAATGAGTTGGGAGGGTAGAGTATACCAAGCCCAAGGCCTAAGAAATGCAGAAAAAATTGGATTTGTTACATGAATTTACCAACTTATATATATATATATTATTTTATATGTGTATATATATTATTTTTTTTGGATTACTATAAGACTATAAGATTCGCTGGCCATTACAGCCTGGATCAGCGCCAGGACTGCCGTAGACCGAATCTGCGATGCTTTCCCTTCGAGACCTTATTGCATCAGCTGGAAGCCCCGGCTGTCAGGGCCATGATTTTGACCCTCTGGTTATGACTAACATAGCCATGGAAGCCATGGCCCATAGAAATATATGATTTTCCCAGCTAGAAACCTCCATTTATTTTTGGGATTTTCCATGGCTATGTTAGTCATAACCAGATGGTATCTAAAGATTAATATTTCGGTTGATTGTTGGTTAGATTCCACGATGTTCCAGTAAAAAAATCGAGTTATATCCCCATAGCCCCTAAAAAATATGGTAAAGCCAATAATCAATGGGAGATCTTCAGGATCCTAAAATGGAGGTACGTAAACGTACCGTATGTCTGGCCATATTTTCTGGGGATATTCCCTGAAATCTAGGCCTTACATAAACCATCCCCAAGTTTGAGGTTTATGAAATTGGGTATACCCCCAGGTCCCAGTCGTAGGATGGTGCAGATGGCATTGGGTGAATTCCACATGATGAGTTGGTGGAAGATTTTTTTTTTCGGAATTTACCAAAGAAACATAGATTGAAGCAAGAAAACATATATATAAAGGGGCAACAAGGGGATTTTATCTACTTGGATCTATCCAAGTTCTAGTTTCTATGATGTAGTTGCAGCAAAAACCGATATGTATCTTTTTATGTGGCATGATCAGGTTACTTAGCTTTGCCCATGCAAGCAGATGGTCAGAGCCCCCCCACATGTCATCCAGGAAGGTGGTTTTCGATACTTGAGTAATTACTTGAGTTGGAAGCCACACAATAATTTCCCCAGACCATCAAGATTCCCCAGCAAACCATGTGGAAAACTTCCATCAGGCATGTCGTTACTACCCCCAAGATCTGTATTTGTACATCTTCAAACTTTGACATCCTACAAATTTGATATACCCTCTGGTTATGACTAACATAGCCATGGAAAATAGCCCATTTATAGATGATTTTCCTATTAAAACCTCCATTTATTTTTGGGATTTTCCATGGCTATGTTAAATAACCAGATGGTACACTTAGAAAAAAAATAAACCAGCTAATCCGTGAGTCCCTGAGTCCAGCCATTAAAAAAGGATCTGTAAAAACCTGGTGAAATTCCCATGTCGAAAACGGTGGTCGCCAAGGCTGGCAACCCGCTTGACGCAGAGCAACACTAGCGCGGTGATCATGGTGCGAAGACCCAGGGATGGTGATAGTGATAGAGGACCAGACCTTTCACTATAGGACCGGGTGATTTTTTGCGGCTTGTCAATACCATTTGAATTATAGTGGTAACATGCGGAATACATAATTAAATGATTGAGAACATTATAAGCAAGTTATACACATCAAATTCTTCAGAGTGGCGTGAATGAATGAACTGATTATACTATATATACATATATTATGTATATAGTAAGTGGACAAGAATCACATTGCAAGGCAGTTGCTGTATGGGTCATATCTTCAGACGGGTTAAATTTTGGTCAGACTGCACACTTCCGGTGCAACAATCATTGAATCCAGAGAGATCCCATTCCACGGGGGCCATGGTGATATCTGGGTGGTTCCTAGGGACGAAGGTCCACCTTGGATTCTTTCTAGTGAAGCCTGCCAGAGATTCTTGAGTCAATGACCAATTCATCAAGATATCTGCAACCATATCCCCAGATATCCCCAGATATCCCCAGTATGTTTGGGGAATTTTGCTTGAATCCCCACGGGTGATTACTGTCAAACATACTGGGCAGCTCAACTTCAGGTGGGAACCCAGTCCTTGAAGCCGGACCCCTCCAACAATCCAAATCCCGCACCTCGGCTGCACTGAACAATAGTTCAACTCTGACCGGAGGTTGATATATGGTCAGACATACCCTCTGGTAATGACAAATGGTTTGCGAACTTGAACATGGCCCAGTCGAAATAGGTTGATTTATCCAGCTACAAAATGGTGGATCTTTCCATAGTTTTTTGTATGTTTAACAGAGGGTAGGCCGGGTAAGCCATTGCGATTTACAACAACACATGGCTAGAAATTGCTTTCATTGAAGCTTCTGATTCCCATGTTTTGTTGGTTCATTCCACAGTTGCGTTGCATGATTCACAAGGGTGGGAACTTACCAATGATACCAATGCTGGAGGCAACCCTCGAAATGTTTCTTCGACATGAAACCTGCATCACAAGGGTCCGTTGGTGCCGAGATTCCTAGAGCCTGAAAAGGGGAACTTTAGTGTGGTGAGCCAATATGAGCCAATGGTCCCATGGTGGCAGTGGCAAATGCTTCGAAAATGGGCACCTCTCATAATGGTGGCTACATTCAATCATCCATGGGGGTCCAACTGGTCAACTAGGTGCAAGACTATGGCAATGAAACCCATGCTCCGTTGGGAGCCCCGGATGACTTTGGAGAAATCCAGCGGGCGCCAACGGCGGGACAGCGTTGGAGGTAAGCTCGCGCCATGTCTTATCAGCCCATCAAATTCAAAACGGAGTGTTTCCCACGACTTGATTGTTCACCCTGGTTCCTAGGTGTCCGCGGTCAGACCGCAGCTACTGATTTCAACACGTAAAGAAGTGCTACTTGTCCAGTGTACAAGCTCCTCTGCAAGTAAGATACACTATAGAAAGTGTACAGTAATCGAGCATTGAAATTGATCTTGAACCATCTCAAGTCATCCAAGTGTGTGTGGGCCATTCATTTTTCCCAGAAATGGCTGCCCACCATGCATGAGTCTGCAAGCTATTGCGCTGGAGCAAAGTAATGATTCACACACATAGATTCGATGCCACAGTTTTTCTGGACTCTTAAACATGCAAACATCCACGGCAGTATCTACTATCAAATCCATTTTTGGGATTTTTTTGGGATATGATATATATATATATATAGAGATGCACGTTTTGTCCCCTATTTCTGTCTACTGTAGATCTAGCTACAACACTCCCAGCCTTTTTCCGAGGCGTCAACAAGTCGTGTTGCAGAAAGCGTACGAAAGCTACCAACGGGTCCCGTGCTGGCAGTCATGGTATCGGTATCCGCTACACATTTGAAGGTCATTTCATGAGGTCTTCTGAACCCATTGCGGCCATGTCCGGTATCATAGCATCCATATTTTGCCGCTACCCCATGACTCAGACTCGTTGGTATTTATCACTAAAATGGTCTTCCAACAACTCGTGAAAACAAAAGTTGTTTTTTTTCGTTGGGACGACCACCATTTGTTGGATCTAAAACTGCGGGCGGGGTCAGCGATCCTCCACAATGGTCAAGTGCTTGGTTATCCAATGATGATCTCATGATCGACTCACCACCATGATCTCATGGTGATTCATGGTGATTCACCACTGAAATTTCCAGGAACATTCGACAACTGTAGAGTGAGATAGGGGATGTCATGGGATGGCAATGTCATAGTTGCTGGGATCCTGCTTGGCTCACGGGCAAGTCAAGGTGAACGACAGCCTCCACAATCTGGATGGTTTCATCCTGGCACTCCCGACACGTAAACGACCCGTGGAAGTGGCCAGCTTTTTCAGCGAAGTGGGCCCTGTCAATGTTTGGGATATGGGCTTGGTACATTTTCAAATGTGGTACCCCCAATCCAATGGCTTACCCTCTGTTAAACATACAAAAAACTATGGACAATCACCATGCTATTAATGGGTAAATCAACTATTTCGACTGGGCCATGTTCAATAGCTTTTTGTAAACGTTTACCAGAGGATACCCTCTGGTAAACTATAACTAACATAGCTATTGAACATGGCCATTTACCATTAAAAATGATGATTTTCCATAGCTATGTTAAATTACCAGAGGATAGACACATCATGACACATCATTCTCTCTATCGAAATGGTAGTGTCATGCTGTGAGTCCAGCTCGGCTGAAGCTAGCCGGCTGGGGCCGGCTCGGCGATCTAAGGTCCTAACATCCCACACTTTGGTGCACGGGTGCTGTGAAGAATGGATGATTCTGCTATGATTCTGCTATGATCATAGAATTGGATGCTGGGAAAATTCACAGGAAACCCCTAATTATATTTGATGGTAAATTCACCATGGGTTTTCTGTCGATTTTTTTCGCTACCCATCCGAATGTTTTGATGACAACTTCAGTTGTCACGTGGTCTCTTTGGTCTCTTCTCCGGAGGATTAACGATCGCCGTTTGGACATAGATGAGCCATGAACAAAATACCCTTTGGTAAACAGCCACATAACTATGGAAAATCACCATTTTTAATGGGAAAACTCACTATTTCTATGGCCATTTTCAATAGCTATGTAACAAATTACCAGGGGGTACTCTGGTGAATTGATTGCTATAGGGGATTTAATCCTACATGGTTTACTGGGGATTATGATGGGCCCCAAAGGATCGGGAAACCGTTTTCAACCAACAAACGTATTTCATGAGATGGAATAGGGGTACCCTCTGGTAATTTGTTACATAGCTATTGAGAATGGCCATTTACAGTGGATTTACCCATTAAAAATGGTGATTTTCCATAGTTATGTAAACGTTTACCAGAGGGTATTTTTAATGGCTCAGATGTTTCATCTATTGTTTTACGAAATCATTGCAGGTAATGAGTTTGGCACTTCAGGTTAGTTCCAAGTCTGTTTAAAGCTCGGCTCTGAGCTTTTAGCTCTGCAAAAATCTGGTGACATCCATTGTCTTGGGGCGGTGTTAGAAGTTACCCTCTGGTTATTTAACATAGCCATGGAAAATGGCCCATTTATAGATGGTTTACCTATTGAACATGGTGATTTTCCATGGCTATGTTAAATAACCAGAGGGTATAAATATTGATAAATACAAGAAAACTGCAAGTTGGAGGCACTTTCAGGGCATCACTTACTGCATAGTTTTTTTTTTTTTTCGGGTATCTTAGGGTCATAGAACAGAATGATGATACATATCATTGAATGAACCATTGAGATTATTCATCACCAGATTATCATGAACCATTGAGATTATTCATCACCAGACTATCATAATCTATCATATCATTATATCATTGATGATACCATTGAGATTATCATGTATGACCCTCACTTTCCAATCACCAGTTCACTTGGATCCCATGAATTTTTTGGGGGGGCCCTGGGGTTCCCCTGGTGGCAGCCCGGCAGCTTTGGAGATCTTTGGCTCGAAGACCTTTGAGCTAAGCACAACTGAAACCCCTCCGTGAACCGCGAACCTTGAAAGGCCGAAAATTCCAAGAGAGCCACATCTTTGACCATCCCAAAAATCCAACTGACAGCTATCAGCTTCCCTAAGATATTTAACATATTTGAATGATTTTGAATGTTTGAAGATATTCTTTGTTTAATGTCGATTTCAGTCAGAAGCGCCAACCGAATCCCCTGGGCTCCTGTTCTTCCCTTCGTTTTCCCGTTTTCGCATCGCCGCGTTACGCGAAGCGGCGAGCCGCGCAAGCCGGTTGAGCCATCATGACGATCAGCACATCGATCATCGCCATGTTGTTTGTGGAGAAACTCAGCTGCGGGCTATAGTGGTACTGGGATGGGGAATCCAGTGTTGATGGCAGGATGTTTGTCTGGGAAGCACAATGGCTGATGGCTGATGATTGATGTTGATATCATCAGTTTTCCATTTACATATATCATATCAAAGTTGGCATTTTGGGGTATCCCCCATTTTCACACACACAGTATAGGTGAAAACTGAAGACTGGAATGACAATTCTTGATATGTCTTTGTGATGTTTACCCTCCGGGCAAGTGAACATCTGCCATTTACTGTAGTTCAATGATCTTCCCATTTAACCCTCCATTTAGTG
This sequence comes from Cladocopium goreaui, assembly GCA_947184155.2. NCBI lineage: Eukaryota > Dinophyceae > Suessiales > Symbiodiniaceae > Cladocopium > Cladocopium goreaui. Next base: position 1,094,862 of record CAMXCT020000668.1, on the reverse strand, counting down.
CAGGGATTTTCCACCCATCCATGCCAGAGGGTAGGTATTCTATGGTATTTTGACATTCACCATTCCAGCAGACATTCCATAATATATCCATAATATATCCATAATATATCCATAATATATCCATAATATATCCATAATATATCACCATTAAAACCTTGGTAAACACCAAGCCTGTCGCTTTTTTAAGCGGTCCCATCTGTCCCATGATTCGAAGAGATTCACCAGAGATGATTCCCACCACTGAGGATATATTCCCATCAATCATCACCCTAATATTAAGCACCTCATCGACTAATGGTCTGGAATTTCCCTACTTTTTTACCATTTTTCTTCGTTCTACAGGGGTGTTTAATTAATGAACGGGGGATGGGATTAGACATCTTTACATCAAAAAATGGATGTGAAAAAAAGGATACCAACAGACATTTAGATACGGATGATAGATTCTGATAGATATGATAGTCATCCAACAGGACTATTCATATTAAAAAAAACACCAACAGGGACTGCGACTTCTTTCATTGGAAAGCCCATCGAATTCGATGGTAAAACTGTGTTCACACCACGATTTCTGGTCGATTTTCCGATCATCCCGTTTTGTTTGTCGTAGTAACGGTTTGATCCCGTGATATCCGCATGATATCCCCATAAAAAACATCATGGACTCCCACAAAACCACCCAGAATCATCCAAACTCACAATAAGAACCCGACAGAGTCATAGAAAACTCTGGCTGCGGATCGGAGAGCACAGAGCCCAACATGCTCTAGTTTTGAATGATGAATGTTTAACAGAAAGGCACCTACAGGATGGTGCCCCCCAGTTATGTTTGTTGGTTTATTAAGAAACATTAACTAATTCGCTATATCTACGCAACTATAGTCATATCTACCATAAACATCCATAAACCATAGAATTCAGCCACTTAAAAAACATGATTAAAATCTCACAAGATCTCCCTGGTGAGGACCGTCAATGCCACCACCTCTATGGCCCTGATGCCGGTACTGCCCTTCTACGCCGCTGGGCGGTGGATGTTTTTTTTTGGTTTTGTACTCACAGAAATGTGAAAAAAATATGGTGAATAATTACTTCATGATAACAAATTATTATTATTTTACTGATTTCTTCAACCTATGTTCATTATCATTCGGATAATTTGGTGAACATTAGTTAATCATACCAACACACAAAATAAGTTATGGATTCTTGTGATATAATGTGATATATATATATACACAGTGGTATTTCTGGAATGATACTGGCCGAAAAAAAAAATCTGGTTAAGTTGGGGGTATACCTCATGAGACCAGCAAAAAAACTGTGACCTCAACCAGTTGATTGGGGGAATCCTCTGGTGAACTAACAGTTTGCTAACTGGAACATGGCCATAGAAAGTTCGTTGATTTAGCCAGCTACAAAATGGTGGATTTTTCCATAGTTATTTTTATACGTTTACCAGAGGCTATATCCTAGTTTTCAGGAGGGTTGAACAAAACCAACCAATCAAATCAGCCAAGATGGCCTCTTGATTTTACCAGAGCTGGTTGGTGGTTTGGAACATTTTTCCATATTTCCATATATTGGGAATGTCATAATCCCAACTGGCTTTCATATTTTTCAGTGGGGTTGAAACCACCAACCAGATAAATATTGAAGGTGTAACTAATGATGATTTATAGTGGATTTTCCCATTAAAAATGGTGATTTTCCATAGTTATGTTAGTTTACCAGAGGGTAGTTTCAGCCACCAAGCCATCGATGAACTTCGATGAAGCACTTTCCGAGGTCATGCAGATGGGCGCCGATGCTTTTGATATCGCCGCTGGGCAGCGACGGAAACGATCCGGAAAACCATGGACCTTTTTTTGAAAAAAGGCCTAAAGGGATATGCCCCCGAAATACCCTCTGGTAAACTAACGTAACTATGGAAAATCACAATTTTTAATGGGAAAATCCACTATAAATGGCCATTTTCAATAGCTATGTTAGTTTACCAGAGGGTATATGGTTTTATATGCTACTAACGTAGCTCCATTTTAGGATCCTGAACTTCCGATGGTGATGGCTTTGCGTGTTTTTCCTTGTACGTATCCCAAGATTCAATCAGTCAGACATGACGTTTGGAAAGCTTCAAGACATATTTTTGAAATGTCAATGTTTTCACCAAGATGATGGGTGGGGGACGCTGGAAAATCTATGGCATCTATGGTCTGGGAATCCTTTATGAGGATGGCACCTATCTATGGCATCCTTTTAGAGCCCAGCTACTGTATCCTCTGGATACCAATGGCAACGGAACGTTCAAGAAATATCATCCAATATCTAGATGTTTTTTTCGCGCCGAAATGGTAAGGTTTCAGATCACACCGTCTTTGATATCGGGTTTCAAGAGGGTATGTCACATATTGATGGATATACAGACATGTGGCTACGGCTCAATGTTTACCAATGGATCCACACGGGAAAGATGACGATGTTTTCCAGTTGATGTTTTCACCCCGATAATCAGCAAAGCCGTTGCTGGATTCAAAACTAGCAACAAAAATCAGCAGTGCTGTGAAAAATCATGAATTCAAACTTTGCAAGGCCATCATCCTCTGTTTCCCGGTTTTTACCATAACGCAGATTACAACCATCACCATCGCACCAGGCCCTACAGGGCACGGTGAGGGGAGCCCAGTGCTGACATGTGCCGATTTCGGGGAAAAATTATCCTGATGTTATTTTTTTTTTTCCGTAGATCTATATTGTTCCAGTCATTCAGAATATCAATGAATCTCATAGTTTTCATACTTCCCAATATTCCCTGGATGAGTTGGAGAAACCTGTGACTTGAATAAGGGGAGAAGGTTGCAGTAGTTGATAACATCCCTAGACGATCCCTGGAGATGTGGGGATGCGACCTGCAGGAGAGGGAGAATACATACATCATCACCGGCTTAGGGTCCCCCATTGTCAGCTTTTGCATCAGCTGGATTTGCCAAAGATCTGTAGTCCGAACTTAAAGTGGCGGGTATCCGAGCAATGCTAATGGCTTATCATCCTTAATTCTCCTACTGGAGTCTCCAAATTCAAGAAACACGACTGAGATAAGACCTTTCCATTCATCAATTCATTTGACTTACCCAACAATTCCCATTTGGATAGGACAAATGATGGGCTACTGATTTCAGGTCCCTCTCCATTTTCTAAGGAGTTGACCGGTGTCCTGAGGTCTTCAACCTCACTCAGATGATCTTTGCTCCCGTAGTGGGCTCCATGTCTGATCGCATGGGCCGCAAGAGGTTTGATGGGGAGTGCTGGGAGAACGCAACGGTTGACATAGATTTAGATGGCTAAGAACCATGGCGGATATAAGTACCAAACCACGGAAGAAAGTACACTTAGCAAACATGGTGGTAATTCTGAAGAATTCAAGTCCATGAGGAATTCCTTGAAATTGCGAATTCCAGCAGCATGGCGGATGTGCTCAAAGCCCTTTTTTCTTGGGGTGAACATGATCCCAAAGTGCCCAACCCTTGGAGGTTGGATATCCAATGGAAGACCACTATGAGAAAATCTACAACTTGGAGATATTTCATGACGATTGCCACATATATTTTACAAACGAGGCATTTGTCTTAAACTGATTGATCCAACCTGCCCCAACATCGCGAAGCACTGCAGTGTAGGATCCTCATTGCGGTGGCTTTGGGCTCCGCATTTGTGAATTTTATGCAGGCGGGGTCCCGCGGTCCCAGCGGTCTCCGGCGGTCTCCGGCGGTCTCCCAGTCTCGAAGTGATCCATGAAAGAACGGTGCCCTCCCTGCAGACTTTGAGGTCGCCAAATGATGGTACAATTTTCAGGTTCCATGGTAGATTTCAATGGTGTAGCCAGAGACATTCGCATCTATGATTCAACTATGGACTATGGGTCTTTAAGTCCGCAGATTTCTAACCCCTCGTCGCCCAAACTGGAAAAGTTAACGCATGCCACGCAAATATAAATACCGTACTCCACATACCCGAGCGGGAACGCACTCCACGAAGTTAACGCATACCGTGCAAACATCGTACTCCACATAGTGAGTCTAGGTTACTTACAGGGGTAACGCATACCGATTCTTCATCGCATACCATAGGATGCACGAATACCATCAATATACCGCCTTTCAGGGGGCTTCAGCCATTTTGGCTTGGAGTATGGCCAGCCTTGGAGTATGGATAAGATTCTGGTAGAAGATTCATCTGCCAAGAAATGGAAGTAGCCCAAATCCAGTTTTTTTTTTTTCCATCTGAAGTAGATTTCAATAGATTTAGATTTCATATGAAGTAGAGTTGGTCCCGGACTATCCTCGGGCACCCAGTGGGCCAGGCGAAAGCCGTCAACTTGACTCAGATTCTGTTCGTGCGGGTGGGGGTGCCGATGTTGCCATTAGTTGCCATGGATCCGATGGGTTTTTGAGGGATCTTGGCACCGATGATATACTTCATTATTTATAGTTCATAACTGGTTGGTGGTTTGGAACATTTTTTAATTTTCCATTTTTTGGAATAATAAATCCCAACTGACTTTCATATTTTTCGGAGGGGTTGAAACCACCAACCAGATAAATATTGAAGGTGTAACTAATTGAAGAATATGGAAGATCATCCCATCTTGCGATCATCTTCCAGTCTTGTATGAGTGACAGCCCCATTCTATGGTGTGGGTCATATGCGGTTTCATCATATGGGTGTTTCTAAAAAAATGAATGCCCAAAAATTATCGGTTTCAATGTCACAGTGTCTCAAAATAATCTCCTCGTTTGGATATGGAATGGGATCCCATGTCAGCCCCGATATTGTTGCCATCCGTTATTAAACCATCCTATGAATGGATATGGAGGTTTCCTAAAATGGGGGTAACCCTAAATCATCCATTTGATTTTCGCATTTTCCATTGTAAACCAAGCAGCTATTGGGGTACCCCCATGACGAAACCTCCATATGGATATGGTGTGTATAGGAATCAACCAGGATATCAACTATGGGATTACTATACAATACTATATCACTTTGAATATTTCTATACATTACTATTACTATATACATTACTATATACATTACTATGGGATTCATATTTCTATAGGAATCAACCAGTATATCAACCAGTAATCATTTTAGGAAACCTCCATATATCATCCCCGGAGCTTTTGTCTTGAGGCACTCATAGGCCAGGTGTTTTTTGAAAACGCCGCCCCGCTGTGTCCCTGGTCGATGGCGAAGTTGGGGTCTACTAACTCCAATAACTAGATACAACTGGGACATATGGCAGATATATGTATATCATATCTATATAATGTATTATATTATATCATATCATGTTATATCATGTTATATCATATTATATCATATCATATTATATTATATCATATTATATTATATTATATTAGATTATATTATATTGTATTATATTGTCGTATATTATATTATTATACTATACTATTATTATATTATATGATATTATATTTTATTATATTATATTACATTATATTATATTATATTATACTATATTATATTACATTTATACTATATTATATTATTATATTACATTACATTATATTGTATTAGATTATATTATATTATGTTATGTTATATTATATTATATTATATTATATTATATTATATTATATTATATTATATGTTATGTATATATCGAACTAGTTAATGGGGTTATAAACCAACTTATAACTTGGGGGGCACGACATTGTAGATGGTAGACCCAGGGTATTGTACCTAGGATCAAATAAAAACCTCAGTTGATTAGTTGATACATATTGACAGTACCTAAATTAAGGACCCCCATTTATCAGATGCAGTTTGTTGCTCTTGGGTTATATATCAATCAAGGACTCATCCACATCCAGCGCTCAGGGTGCTCCTGGGATGACAGATCTCCCTGACAATATCTGCCAGTCTTTACTGGCAATGGTATCAAGACTATCATAATGAAGGGTATCAATGGTCTTTCCAGGACTTTCCAATGGTCGTTCCTCTCCAAGTCTCAGAACAAATTGGGTCTTTTGGCAATAGGATGGCAGGATGTGCGCACCCTAACTCTGACGATGATCAGGAAATCATGACGATATCACTTCAATAACCCAGGAACTGCTAAACATTTTTTACATGATATAGCCATATAGCCAACTGATCACAACCACCACAATTTTCATTACCATGATAAGAATGATCACAGCCTCCCCTCACTTTTTTCGCGAAAAACGGGCCGCCGAAAAAAAAAATGTTAGGCCATGGGTGGCTTCGTGTCCAGCGGCGGCCCGGTGTACACCGCCTATCTGATGGCCGGGAAAGCCCAGGGGAATCATCCCCAGTGGTGGCCGCACTATTCAGGTGAGTGAAATATATTGAAATATTGTAATTTACTCAGATATATGTGTATATACTGTATATATGTAGAATATGTGTATATGATATATATGATATATGATATATATGATATATGATCTGGATATGATACCCAAATCTCCAAGTACCTGTATATGATATATGTGTATATGTGTATTTGTAATTATATGTATATATCATAAAAGCAGGAAAATAGATACGATATACAAAATTTATGTAATATGTATAAGTGTATATGTAATATATATGTATAGTAGAGTTGGGAATTGGGAAAATTGAGACCTACAGTGACCCGCAAACAGATAGGAACTTATTTCCAGGATGTCATAGATGATATTGACTTTGAATATTATCAGGTTTACAACAACCCACTACCTACGTCCGGGGGTTACTCTATAGTTTGATCATTAGTGCGTTTCAAATAAGAGGAAATCTAGTATGATGTTGGATAATTATATAGTAGTGAACAATTAGACATTATTTCCCAGGCAATCACATACATTTGTAGATGTATACATGGAGGTTGTCAGCTGCAAGTATCAGTTCAAATTGACAGCCATCGTTGGTGTGCGACGTGCACATTTCAGGAGCCTAAAATAAAGGTACTGTACCGTATAAACTTAGCCCTTGCACAGGCCTTAGAAAAATGGAATCGGTACCTCCAATCAATCGGTACCTGACCTGGCCATTGATGTTGGGTCCTGTGTGAGCTGAAATCAATCCCATATGTGTTGTCAGCAACCCAGTTGTGATTGGTTTTATCCTTATTTGGTCAATCATGTGCCAAGTTTTCGTTGCTTCAAATGTCGTGATGATGATTGCGCAATGATTGCCAAGCTTCACCAACTAATGAAACCATCCCGAAATGTTGGGGTTTACTACTGGGCAATATACTCTCTTTGTGGCAAGCACCTCCTCCAACCGATCGATAAGCTGCTTCTGAGGAAGAGACCTCCAGTGAAGAAGAATTACGCGAGGCGAAGGGTCTGGTCAGAATTGTCACAAGAGCTATGCAGGCTATGCACATTCATGTACTATATAGTCACATAGTAATAATATGTACAGTAATAATGATATCATATACATACATACATACATACATACATACATACATTAATTACATACATACATACATACATACATACATATATATATGTATATATATATATACACAACAGTGATTTTATATACACGAAAAAAAACAATCACGAAATGTTTCAGGAAATTGGTGAAATTCCACTAGGTCCAGTTCCCCTGGTTTCGTTCCGGGCTCGGACAGGTCTTAGTGCTGCAGCGCCTGGTGGTGACCATAGGCCTGGGTACCAGCGCAAAGCAGGTGAGTACTTGGATGTGAATCCCAGTTAAGAAGTGGTTTATAAATGTTATATTTATAAGCTATGACATATATATATATATATGATATAAAATTTATATGAATATTTACATATATATATATGTATACATGTATATGATATGTATGTATATATATATATACGATATATATATAACCGAGATATTACGGAAAACTGGCTTATAATATGGTTCTCAACCATGTAGTAGCTGGGATGCACCTTTTGTGGGCGACGCTATTTGGATGCTACGTCCGTCCGCGAGGCGCTATTCTTGGACCTCTCATTGCGAAGATCTTTTGGTATTGGAGCTTTCAAACCTTGCCTGGGAGTCTCAGTGGACACCAAGTTAAGCGCCAAGCTGACAGCATTTTCAAAGCCAGATCCCTCGGTGGGACGGAGTGTGCAAAAACCTGGGCGGTACTGTAGCTGATTATTTTCCATAAGTTTTAGATATTTTCTGGATCAAAAGTTGAGGAAACGAACACAGAACTCTAGGAACCAGGATCAGAATCCAATTTTTCTTTGCAACACAGTTGACCAGAAAGTGGCGATTACCCTCTGGTAAACTAACAGTTTGCTATTGAACATCACCATGCTATTCATGGGAAAATCCACTATTTCGACTGGGCCATTTTCAATAGCTTTTTGTTAGTCATAACCAGAGGGTAATTTCCATTGATGATATTCATCCCATCCCATCGCATCCGATGATTTATCTTTGCTGAGGTGCTATGGAATGATTTGCACCAACATCGTTTGGACGCCCAGGGGTCACCGGCTTTGCCGATTTAAAAAAAGGGTTTTTTTGGGCACCCCAAATTTGCAAAAACATGTACCACAAAATTGCCATTTCAATGGGACAACAAGATAATCAATGGGAATTTCAGGATCCTAACATAGGCCTTAAAAAAGTGAATGGTAGGTACCTCCAATTTTTATCGGTTCCTGTTGCCTGGCCATTGATATAAGAAGACTTATGGAATTCAACATTTTGAGACCACTAATAATCTATCAATTTCAAGACCCGCACATTGGCTGCTGTTTTTTTTTGTCACATTCTCACTAGCTGAAAAACTCTTCAATTTGGCTTGGAGCTCAGGGGGTGAAATGACCCACTGAAAAAAGTGGTGTGCTTTGCCACGTGGTACCTAGATTTCAGTATATCCTATCGCAGAATACGATATGAAACCATCTATACAAGTAGAAGGTAGAACAAGAATCATCCAACTTAGGACTTCCTCTCATTTTCCCATGCAACCGGTACAATAAATGGGCATTTATCATTTACATTCATGTACTCTCTGATTATTTAACATAGCTATGGAACATTGCCCATAGTTTCATAGATTATTTATGATGATTTACCTATTAAACACGATTCTTTTCACATATATCATTATTTATCACTGGTTATTTACCTATTAAACTTAAACATGATTATTTATGGTGATTCACCCTATCTGTGTGTTTTTTTAAACAACCAGAGGGTATTTGTCTCACATATCACTGATAAACATGGGCCATGTTTCAGAAATTTCAGCTGCCAACGCCAGTTGGGCGCCGTGATCGGGTTGCTGTTCTACGCAGAAGCCTGGCGTGGCATTTCACGACGTTGGTTGTTTTGGCGCAACGGCGACTGGCTGGATTTTTCAATGTCAAAAACTCTACGACAAATGGGATTCAATAGCAATAATGGATACTGTATGTGTGTGTATATTGTATATATATATATACATATGTATATAATATATACATATTGGGGATATTAACCAATAAGATGAATATGAGTATTTCTAGTGGTTTCACATGTCTGGTTTTTTGATGGGGATTCATGGGATATTCATGCGATTTCGTTTTTCTTTTTCGCAAGCCCATGTGGGGATGGAAGATTCAACCAAGTACCACCTGAGCCATTAAATATAGCCTGGTTGATGGGTTAATATACGGAACACCATAATAGGGAAACCTATCAACCAACCAGTATAATGAGATGGGATAGGGGTATTTTTAATAGCTCAGCTAGTTTGGTGTAAGCAGAAGGGTACCACGGTTTTGACTCATAGTACTTTTTAGTGGGCGAGCACCTATCCCCAAGTATTGACCATGGTCATTCTACGTCCAGGGGACCGGGTATATCTCATGATACACCCGAATTGGGAATGGCTTATTGTAGGGTTTCAATTATTTCAAACATTCAACACATAGGTCCCCTCTTAGATGATCCCAATCATATTTGGGATGCGCTAAGCAGCCAGAAGAATTTTCTCGGTAATTCAAACGCTGTAGGAACCTTCACTTTCAATAGTGTAACTCCTGCATTTGCCGATACGCAAAACATCATATTGTGGGATATTTTTCGGAATATCCTGGAACTAAACATAAAAAATCTGCATTTTGGGGTCTTAAATGGTATGGTCTGAATTTGTGCTTCCGCCTGATTCTGTGACATGTTACCCTCTGGTAAACTAACATAACTATGGAAAATCACCATTTTCAATGGGAAAACTCACTATGAATGGCCATTTTCAATAGCTTTTTGTTAGTTTACCGGAGGGTAATTCCAAGATGATCATCCCCAAATTGACCATCTCAGGAGCATCTTCCACCGGAGGTGCCAAAATCCCCGCGTAGCGAGGGCAGGGTTGCCGCGCAGCCCGCGGTATTTTCGATAGTTGTTCGTAACCCCCAAGAAGATTGGACAACAGGATATAAGCCTATAATTGCCCATTTCTATAGTATATAACTTCCAGAAGGATGGAACAGGCTAACATTGAGCACTAGTTATTACCACTAAAGTGTGCCAGGATTTTTCTTACCATATACCCAAAGAGATGGAACCGGTTAAAATTGTACCACTAATTTTCGCTAGGTTTTTTTTACTATAGAAAGACGATATAGAAGGTATATCTATGGATATGGTTGGAAGCAGCATTTATAGATATATCCATAGAATTAAATGGCTATCATTGGTATTTGGTGTCTATATATGCCATTTATATGCTATTTTTATGATAGCATTTAATGGATATGGTACATCTATCATTGGTATTTGCTATCCATGGCAATGACGCAGAATGATGCAGCGCTGCTGTTTTGGGACAACACGGATGCTCTGGGGCTGGAACATCCACCACAACCAATGGACGGGGAATTCTGTTCTTCACCAACCTTCTGTTTTTTTTTGGGAATGAACATCCAGAACAACAAAAGCGATTTTGGTGTGAACAGAAGTGCCAGTTTTTGTCTGGTAAACTAACATAACTATGGAAAATCACCATTTTTAATGGGAACAACTCAATATAAATGGTCATTTTCAATAGCTATGTTAGTTTACCAGAGGGTACATGATGGCAGGACATGTTGCAAATGTGTGTAGCTGCGTAGCTAAACAACAAGAATCACCTCGAAAAAAACCTGATGGATAGCGATTCCGGGATTTCAGCATCATGGTCACATAGGAATGACAGGCCAGTTAAAATTAGGTTACCCTCTGGTTATGACTAACATAGCCATGGTATAGATGGCTCATTTATAGATGATTTTCCCAGCTAGAAACCTCCATTTCTTGTAGGGATTTTCCATGGCTATGTTAAATACCCAGATGGTACCCGGAAAGAGCATGAGGCTAACGCCGCATTCTTGGATTTTCTGCGGCCATGCGTTGCCCGCAGCACTTCCGAACAGTTCCTAACGCTTCTTGCCCACGGTGAAAGCTTTGCTGCCCTCGCTGTGGTTTCTTGGGAAGATTAGTGCCCTGCTGCACCATGACTTGTTCTATTGAATATTTTTGAGCATGAGAAATCATAAGAAGTTCCCATCAGTTCCCTTTTTTTTGATTGTCTTCCACCGGTGGGGCTTCATCACAGTCGTCCGCAGCCCGCCGGCTCAACCAGGGCCGTCTTCCTCTTGCCATCAACTGAGACGCGCCCGCCATGGCTCCGGTGGGAGAAGCAGCAACCGCATGGGCGCAAGCCATGGAACATTTTGTGCCTTGATCTTGGGGATTCCAGTCCTTTTTTGACATGGAGAAGTTCACTTCTGAAATTTGAGATATGGATTGATATGGATTGATATTGGCTAATATTGGCTAATATATGGCTAATATATGGCTAATATTGGCTATTGCTCAATAAACAGCCACAGTGGTCACATTAAAAAACGCAAGCTCCAAACGTTGAAAAATCCTGTTGGCACGATGGCCTCCGAGGCGGGCAAGAAGCCGGATGAGGCCTTAAAGATTGGCACGGCTTTGCAAGCCAAGGCGTGATAGATAAGATATGATAAGATGACATTTTAGAAATTTCTGGAGATTTTCTCTGGAAAAAAGCTCACATCACTTGAAATGGTTGTTGAGATTTGTTGAGTACAGAAGTGCGGTGAATGCCGGGCAAATTGTCTGAAATGTTGCTGGAAAAAATATGTTGGGAAGCCTGTGGTTGTGGCTGTTGGAGGTCATGCAAGAGGTGATTCATCGGCGGACCAATATCAATGGATATTGTGAATAGCCTCAGCAGCTTTCGGAGCTTGGTCTGGGAAAAAAACCACATTTCTGAAGAAATGAGTTGAACAGAGCATCGCAGTTCGATTTTTTTGGGACACGTCGTCCCAGAAAGTTGGTTGTTTCTCCCATCAACTCTCCCATCAACGCCTTCAAAATTCAATCTATATACAGTAATTTCTTTTGAAACATGCTATCTTTCTTGGGAAATTCTTGATTTTTGGCGACAAAATCATGCTAAATTATCCTTTTTGTGAAACTCACGCGCACCAAAGCAATGTTTCGTTGCATGGAATCTAGGATTGATATGACTAGTTAAGATATCCTGACCCAGCACATTTATTTGTCTCAAATGCGAGATACCTCCATTTCCAGCGGTTAGGAAGTAGAAAATGATGCTTAGCCAGTGGATTTGGGGTCTACCGGTATACCATTTTTCAGACAAACACAGGAAGCGTGCGTTTTTCTTTCACTTTTATAATTTTTTCTCATAACTCGATTCCAATTATGCATAAGCATAGAATATCGCAAGATCATATAAGATTCTATAAGTTGCTTTATTGTGTATATATATAATTATATATAATATTCTAGTATAGTATCTACATCAGCCCACTGGATTCCAATATCCATTTTGAATCAACGACCAGCCCATGCCCTCGCCAGGGCAAAGAGAGCGGCGTGAAGATGACCGAGACCGGCGGCGCAGTGGTTTGCGCCGTGGCAAGTCTCTTCAAAGGCGCCTCAGGTGCGATGGGGAGATGGTGGGGGTTAGGATATACCGTTGATATATGGAGGTTTCATGAGGTTTCCATAGTTGGAACCGGGACTACCCCCATAGCTGGATGCTTTATTTCATGGTAAATCCTAAGAAAAATGGATGAGAACTAGCCCATATACCCCAGAGGAAATGGAGACAAGTCCATTGTGATGTTCAGGAGTTCATTGACTAATCAACGGGAATTTCAGGTTTTTTTAAAATGGAGGTACTGTACCATATGTCTGGCCATATTTTCTGGGGATATCCCCTTACATAGGCCTGAAAAATAGGCCTTAAAAAAATGGAATCGGTACCTCCAATAAAATCGGTTCCTGAAATGGACATTGATTTTTTAAATAAATCATCATATATCATCTATAAATGGAACATGTTCCATTGACTAATGATGAACTGAATCTTTCACGCGTTGATTTTGGGATTTGCCGAAAATGCGACCCTTCGTGGGTCCGAGGGTCCTACGGTCCAAGATTCCATGGTTTTCTTCCCAAAGATTGATTTGATGGGTGAAAAACAATGATCAGACCTCTAATATTGCGTGGCTGTTAGTCAAACTCGTGTCATATCCACATTCGCCCATGACTTGTTTCCATGTGATTTAGGCACTTGCATCAGCTAGATATCTTATATAAGTGTTGCCCCCGTCCACGCTCTGGTGATCCGGCAATGGAACGCCCCCCCCTTGCAGCTACCCTCCGGAAATTTCACCATAGCTATTGAACATTGCCATCTATAGACAATTTATAGCTATATTAACAAGGATGAATATGTCATATTTATAGGATTTACCCATGAAACTGGTGATTTTCTATAGCTACGTTAGTTTACCAGAGGCTAACTGAAGGATTTTGAAATGGAACATCCCCGAATCCTTATTTGAAGTTACCACACCACAAGCACGTTCTACAACTTTCCCATCTCATCACAAGATTGAACCATTCAATGGCTTGGTTTGCGGGATTTTTACGGGACACCTTGTTTTTTCTTTTACCTCCAATGTTTTTTTGGTCAAAATTCAAGGTTCGATTTCAAAATTCCGATGCTTTCCACAGCAATTCTTGGAAACATCCCAAACATCGAAAAAAAATGCCACGTAAAAGTAACACCAGTAACGCCTAGACACTCCAGAAAGACCATAGAAATGGATATTTCACCCCATGTTTTTCATATGTTCATCAACTTTAGCAGGCTATTGGTATGTGATCTTGAGCATCTTGGTATGTGAACATCTCCAGCTTTCCCATCACAAAATCATGAAAAAACCGTTCCAAGGATTCGTACAAATCCACTTAAAAGAACTGTAATATATCCGAATTCCACTTTAAAGTACTGCAATATATATATATATATATGTGTTATAATTTATGTATGTATATATATATATAATATTTCTATAGCCAAATCCACAAAATTTAATCTACAAAGTAAACATCTTCAAATCTCCAGCTTTTCGCATGACAGGTCCCGAGTTCGTAGACGCCCTGAAAGCGTTGAACGCCACCTGGAGCGAAGCCATTGCCCTGCTCTCCGGCCCTGCGACCGCCAGTGGTGTGAGCCCAGCATGGGCCAAAGCAGCCGAGGCCCAGCGAGTCCATGGCTATTTTTTGGACCAATTCCCAGTAAAAGATCGTATACATATGGGCTATATATATATATATATCCAAGATATCCAAGATATCCAAGGCCTAGTCAGGATGGGATATATTCATGGAATATTGACATTTGATATGTATGGGATATTGATGGAATATCTACCGTACTACTTCCCTATCTATCTGTCTGTCTGTCTATCTATTTATGTACATTGAACAAGAGATACAAAGGGTGAATTATACAACATGTCATAGAGTGTAAACCCTACACACAAGGGCCCTGTACATGTATGTATGATACGTAGTAAATGTTTGACTGTAAATGATGCTGAATGATTGTGAAGGATTGTTGATGATGGTGAACGGTAATCAGCATATCTTCGACAATTACTTAAATAAATATGGGCCGCAGTATATGTATATATATATATACAATTATATAAATTACATATTTACATATTATACTTGATTATCATAAGGTAATGGCAATTATTCCTCCCTCTCTCTCTCTATATATATACACATATTGCTTGAGAACAATGACAATTACCGCATAATTCCCCAATATATACGTTGTCCGTTTTCATCTATTGCCATAGATATGTAGGAGCTCTGGCGTGATGGCGAAGATTCTGCTTCATTTCAAGTTTATTTTGGCAGCCATCCATCTTGCTTCGACCAACATTGTAACATTGTGGAATGATTTACAATACTGTACCTTAGTACCAGTATAAACAAATCACTAGTACTATTTACATGGTAATGTTATATTCGTATTTTTTAACTGATATTTGAGTGATTTACAGTTACATCGCCATTATCATTTGTTCTCTCACCATGTCCATTTGTCATGCCACCATTTTAAATGACGTTTTTGTTATATATTTGTTCATTTGATGTTACACTCAATGGATTGGTTCAAGGGAAAATCTACAAGAAACCATAGATTTTCCCATTAAATATGGGGTTTTCCTGTAGAATTTCCCTTAAACCAATCCATTGACATATGGTTTCCTATGGTTTTCCTCTGGTTTTCCCATGGT
The DNA here is from genome assembly GCA_947184155.2 of Cladocopium goreaui. Lineage (NCBI taxonomy): Eukaryota > Dinophyceae > Suessiales > Symbiodiniaceae > Cladocopium > Cladocopium goreaui. The sequence goes on along the minus strand of CAMXCT020000668.1, from coordinate 1,079,209 downwards.
TGTCCCACTGCTGTTATTTTCAAATGGTGACTTCTCCATGGCCGTTCTTCACGACAAAGAAAAGTCCCCGGCAGGTGGCGAAAGCCGTAAGCAGCCGAGCCTCTGGGGATAAGGCGCTGAAGACAGACGCTTGGCGCGAATGAGGTCCGAAGCCTCCAGGAATCAATGAAAATGGCCATAGAAATAGTGGATTTTCCCATTAAACATGGTGATTTTCCATAGTTATGTTAAATTACCAGAGGATGAGGATATATATATACATAAGATGTATCTGGGTAAATTATAACGACCTCACTGCGACCGAGCCCTGCAAATCATGGTTAGTGAGGGAAATCATCCCCAAATGGCCGAACTATTCAGGTTAGTGAAATATTTATAATTTACCCAGAATCAATGATAGACATGGGAAATCAATGGATATCATCAATGACTGGTTGGTGGTTTGGAACATTTGGATTATTTTTCCATATATTGGGAATAAGGTGAACAAACTGACCAAGATTTTTCAGAGGGGTTCAACCACCAACCAGATAATTTCTAGTACAAATTGGTAATTTCATACATTTTCATACCATAAAGTTGGGTGATAGGGTATTCATTCATCATAGTTGCGAACTCAACTATCCTGGTGGATGGGGAAAAATTGAAGAAATCCTCCATAATTGAGTGAGTATCTTCCGCCCTCGGCAGTTTCTGACCATAATAAAGCGGTTGCTCCATAATAATTCCACTAGGTGATTATAAAGAATCAATTGGCGTTAGCCATAATCACTTCTTAGCCACAATGGCCGGCGGGAAGTGATTGCCAGTTGGATGAATCACCATCACAATCGGGACAATGGGTTTTTTAAGGATCATCATCCTGACTAGGCAAGCTACCGGTAAGCGTTTGAACAATTGTGACAGGTGATAGAAACTCATAGCAACAGGATCGAGGCCATCAAGCCATCAAAGTTCGCTGGGGGATCATCATGGCATGCCCGGATTCAATGTTGATGGGATTTGCTTAACAATGACATGCACATTGATACGAAGATGAATGTTGGTCATGATTGATGAATTAATTGCTCTTCAGTAAAATCGGATAGATATGGAATTGCCCAAGTAAAGAACCATCACTGTCTTAGCGAAGCTCATGGATTTCCATATCTATCTTTAATGTGATAGGGTATGTCCCAATGTTTCCTAGTGAAATCACTGTTTTCGTTGGTCATATTCATCAAATATCATAATATTTTCCCGGTATATAGACCCTTTGTAGTGGTTATATCCTTCATCGTAAATCCAAATATTATACGATCATTTTACTTATATGTCATTGTTATATATTGTTATTTTCATTGATCATTGGTTCTGTATGCACATACACACATATATATATATACATATGAATTATGATTATGTATGTATCCTAATATATTATATCACCATCTTTGTTTGTAAATACGCCATTTGTTACTTTATGGATCTTTATGGTATTGGTTTGAACTGTGCTTTCATCAATAAAACCCTGTTTAACGGATGTCCCAACGGATTCATTTTCATCAGGGCCTTGAATCCGAACCGACGCTGTGGTAATTTACTGATGCTGAAGGGCAATTGTCGCCATCCTATTGTCCGCTGCTAGCCATATGATGTGCAAAAAATCTTTTCGCGGAACATCTTCTTGACCAACCACCAACAAAAAACATTTTTTTATGACCCATTTTATGACCCTTACTGTTTTTTTTCCAATCCCCCAAAAAAAGGGAAAGCCTGTAGAGGGTACCACATCCACCAAGCATTTCCTGGGGAATTTCTTTCGGGCGGATTGTCAATGGCCATGCAACAGGAACCGATTGATTGGAGGTACCGATTCCATTTTTTTAAGGCCTATTTTTCAGGCCTAAATGTCAGGGAATATCCCTAGAAGATATGCCCAGACATATAGTACCTGGTTGGTGGTTTCAAACATTTTTTATTTTCCATAATATATGGGATCATCCTTCCCATTGACTAATATTTTTCAATATGGTTAAAACCACCAACCAGGTACAGTACCTCCATTTTAGGATCCTGAAGATCTCCCATTGAAAAAATGTCCCCGCCACTGAGGCATTAGATCTGGCCAAGGAGATCGGACTCGCTTGGACCGAGAAGTGCCGTCGTTATACCGGCCCCGGAACACTGGAGGGGTGGCGTGTTTTCTATCGTCCCCAGGAAACATGAATTTACCCTCTGGTTATGTCAAAATAGCTATTGAAAATGGCCCATTTATAGTGGATTTTCCCATTGAACATGGTGATTTTCCATAGTTATGTTAAATTACCAGAGGGTAATGGGATGGACAGGAGAGTTTTTGGATAACAGATAGGATAGGATTCTGGATAGTATCTACTAAAAAAAATCTGTTATTTACTATCCCCCATTACTTAAAATCACACAATATTATATATATATATGTATATTTACAACAAGAACAAATTTCCGGTTCCTGTATATGTCCTGTGGTAATGATATACTGTAAAATCATGTTTGTATATTTACCAGTGAGTGTATATATACTGTATATGTGAAAGTATAACATTATACATACATACCAAGAATCTCAAAGTACGCACAAAGATAGATAGAAGCACGCAAACTACTGGTTGGAATACACATTTTTATGGGTGATTTCCTATACATTACGCATGAAACAAGGAAATTCAGGATGGAAGCCGCCTCATGATCAATTCAGAAAGATAATCTGATAGGCCATAACCTTGACCAAGGTGAACTGGTGTTTGGCAAAATTGAAATTCGGAGGTTTGATAAATTCCACATTTTTTGATAAAATTGACAATCCCATTTTTTTGCAGTTGGCTTATGACTTTGTTAAGTAGGGCCAGTATGTTTTCTTCGTCTATATATTACATCTGAAATTGGCTGCGTGTACAAAAACCAAGCTATATTGCGGTCACTTAAATATACGTAATGTATTAATATTGACATTACCAGGACTCTCCATTAACCCATAAAACATAGTTAAATTTAGTTAGTACCTTTATCAATTTATGTGTGCAGACTGAGTGAAGGTGGTATCGTGGTATCTATGATTGTGAATACATGACAATATACATATCTAGATCTTACTATACATCTATATTCAATTCTGTACATCCACATGGAGGTTTCCTAAAATAGAGCTGCCCCCAAATCATCCATTTCAATTGGGTTTCTCATCATCAACCATCCATTTTTTGGGTACTCCACATTTAGAAACCTCCATATGATCTGTTTGTTTGGGGAATCATTCCCCATTGGTAAACACACAATTAGATATATCAGGTGCATTGGAAAAAAATGGAAAACATAGATTTACCCGGAACAACTTTTTTGTTTTCCATAAACCAGATATTTTCCATGAAATCGACCAGATATATTGGGAAACCCAGGTACCCCCAGGAACCCCCCGCAAGGTACACGCCTCTGAGCTTGGCGGACTTGGGCAGTGCGCAGCCAGAGGATGAAGCCGCCCTGAAGGCCGAGGGCAGCATGGACCATGTTGGGATTTGATGGGGTTTTAAGTGTGAAACATATGGGGTTATCCTTGATATATGTATATATATAGAGATATAGATAAATAAACAAGTAAATAGATAGATACACTGTATATGTAAGACATATATTTTTTCAGGTGGTTGGAACCTATTCTTTGTATTCTTTGGTAGTAACCGTCAGGAGATGATCATCCCTGAGCTAGGAATTTTCCAGATACCCTCTGGCTATTTAACATAGCCATGGTATAGATGGCCCATAGAAATAGATGGTTTACCTATTATATCAAAATGGTGATTTTCCACGGCGAACTGTTAGTCATAACCAGATGGTATTTGGATTTGCCAATAAGAATCATATTTGGATTTTCCAGATATTTAAGATCTTTTCCAGATATAATTTGATCTTTCCAAAATTTGGATGACAATGATGACAATTCCAAATTTAAGGATCGACACTTGACACTATGAAAAATCATCCGAAATTTGGAGGACACTTATTGGCTTTCCAGATGTTTTTCATGTTCCAAATCTTTCCCCAATCCTTTCCTCTCCCAGAATTGCCTTGGCAACGCAGAACGCAGGCGGCCGCCGCCGCACCGCAGAAGTTGACAGATCCCAAGCAGAAGGCTACAGCATTGGTGAAGGCCCTGCAGTCGGGATGTTGTCGGGAACTCCGCGGATTTGCAGGTGGACAAAAGGCCTGGTAAACATACACAAAACGATGGAAAGATCCACCATTTTATAGCTGGATAAATCGACTATTTAACGACCTTTCTAAATGGGCCATTTTCTATGTTGCAAACTGTGACAGTTTTTACCAGAGGCTAATTGCTGATATGTTTCATATGGGATGTTTACCCAGCAATTTCCATCGGATTTGATGGTCCGACTTTGTCTTACTGGTGCTAAACGTAGAGAATGAGGGAATGATCCACTGGCTAACTATTAAAAATCATCCCAGCAACCCCCAGCAACCCATCCATTCCCTACTAAGCACCAGTAACTTGTTGATATGAATCCCTCCCCCAAATTCGGACAAATATTTTGATGTTGTTGGACAATTTGGTTGGTTGATAGATGTTGACAGTAAAGCTCCTTTTTTGGACGATCCCGTTTGGACGTAGATTACTAAGTGACTCAAAAAGTCTCCGGGAGCAGTTTGCGTGCAGTGAAGATAGCAAGAAGGCATGTTCCCAAAGCAGTGGATATGATTTGGGTCAAACGTTTTTTTTTTAAAGCGCTCAAACGTTGGCAGTTCCGTAAAACTAGCCTCGCCTTGTGATCAAACATAGCAACATCCACGAAATTTCTCAACGATTTTCCCATGAATCGCAATGGGACAATCCACTAGAAACGGGGAATCGATGATCATTATTTTGCTTTGGTTCCTTAAGTGAAATCCAAGTTTTTATTGGATATTTATGACATATTCATACATATTCAAATATAATCATATATATATATATTCATTAAAATTCATTATGTATATATAATATGTATGGAATAATATGTATGGAATATGTATTACATACCTATGGAATAAAGTTCTTAAATAAACAACTCATGTAGACCCAGTGCGACAGAGTGACACAACGGGGCTGTTTCACGAGCTCCGTCGACCTGGGCGGCTCCTTCCAACACTGGACAAGATTACACAATCGTACACTATTCAACGTATGTATATATTATATATACATATGTAGTATGTATGTAGTATGTATATATATATATATATGTGTATACATACATGTACATAATATATATATATACATATATATATATAACATAGAATATATGTATACAAAATACAGATAGAACAAACACGTCATATCTTGCACAGTGGAACTTGTTTTTCTCCAGGCCGCCCTGGCGCAACTGGAGATGGAGAATCCACAGCTGGAGGAGCTGAGACAAAAATTTGACCATCACCAAAGGTGGCGTTTTTGCCACGAAAATTGGAATGGCTGGCTGATGTAAACATTGGGATTTATGATGGATTTATGATGTTTATATGATGTTTATCATCCATAGATTTCGATTTTTTCGCCGGTAATTTTTCACACTATTCTGAACAACTTGCCATTTAGTTCGTTGATGAAAAACTAAGAATGGTGATTTTCCAGGGCTATGTTAGCTTACCAGAGGGTACCATCAAAGAAATGGCTGATTTGTGATTTGTGAGGTCTACCATCTTTTAACGGAGGAGCTGATGTCTTACCAAAGAGCAATATGGGAAATATGTTTTTTATTTAATGATATTGTGATGGGGATATGAAGTATGATGGTTGATATGTAGTATGATTTTACCAACCATATATATCTTATATCTATTGTGATGGGGATTTAAGAATCAACCATACGGATATATAGTATGATATAGTTGATAAACGCGTGTTGGTTGATGATTTCATGCGGTTATCCTTTATCTATTGAGGATGATGGATGCATCCATGAAATTCCATGAAATGGGAAATCTGTTCTGAAGATTTTCTGAACAAGCCAGTATAAAAAGACGACAGTGGCTTTTGGAACATCGTTTTTTGTTTTGCACGCATCAACATACTACCAGTGTATGGTCAAATGATTGACTCAATTTGCATGAAAAGAAACACACATGCTGTCATCGTGTGCAAATGCTTAAATAGGCCTCAAATAGGCACTACAAAGTCGGCCCAAGCTGCCGAGACACAAGGTGTAACCGGTGTAACCCCATCTTTCGCCTCGCAGGATGCATTGAAAGACGCGAAGCAGGTGGGGATGCCACAGTGGTGAGGGCCAGGTGGGATGACTTGTGGAGGCTCTATTGAAGCTATACCCTCTGGTAAACTAACGTAGCTATGGAAAATCACCATTTTTAATGGGAAAACTCACTATAGATGGCAATTTTCAAAAGCTATGTTAAATTACCAGAGGGTAAATCTATGTCATTTTCTTGTAGCTGTCACCCAAATCTGAAGTGGCTTTAAAAAAATGATAGAGGCCCAAGGGCCGTTTTCAAATCAAGGCTTTTTTCAGCGACTGGTCAATGGTAGGTTACTGTATTTTGTAGCAACGGAGCATTCTCACCCATTTGATTGGATTGGTTTAAGGGAAATTTTACAGGAAACCATAGATTTTCCCATTAAATATGGGGCTTTCCTGTAAAATTTCCCTTAAACCAATCCATTGATCATTATCACTCATTTTGATTCCCATCCAGCTATGGTTGTTTGAGCCATTGTTTCCCATCACAAACAGATGGATTCACTGCGTGCTTGTTGGGTGAGAAAAATGTGGGGCTGACCAGAACAACTCAACAGCGAAGACGTCGAGCACGAGATTCAAGCCCCAAAAAACTCAAAGCTCGAGCTCGCAATTCATTTCAGAGATCCTTCAAGAATTTCAAGACTTCAACCACCCAGAAGGTAGAGGTCGGTCAGACTGTGTGTGTCCGGTGGCTTCTATTTCGGCAATGGCACCATAGAGCCGATCATTTTCAATAGTTGCTCTAGTTCTTGTTGGGTATGGGACTGTTCCCCAATGCTCCATGGTTCTGAACATTTACCAACATTTAGCCAAAACCGACCCAGTTCAGCTACATATTCTGGCACCATGGAGCATACTGGGTCTAAAATAGAGGTGTCCCAAATCATCCAAGTTATCCAAGTCAGGCAACTGTTTGATTGAAACGCATTGGTACCACGGGGTACCTTTCTGGGATCCACCACTAAGGGTACCCCGTAAGATGTCGGATTGCGCTCCATTGTTCCGAGGCCCTTTCCACCTTCAGAGAAGTGAACTCGCTGGAAGGCCACCGGATCAGCCAAAATTTTTGCCGCATGGAAGCGGTATGTAAAAAGGCCTAGAATTCTTGGATATGGCAATCAATTTCAGATGTTGGGGTAACATGGGGTAACCTGCACATGATGGTCACAAGTTTATGATTCCAGATTCTTTGTGAGACTAGTTTTTGGGTGGTACTGTATGAGCCCGTCAATTTGAAAAGTGAAAGTCACTTTCCCATTTCAACACGTTCTGTGACTTGGATGGAAACTGCAAAATGCAACTGCTGTTGTTTCGAATGTTGCCTTCAAACTTTGCACATGTTCGAACGTTTTGACTGTCAGATGGGACTTTGAATGCCTCTATGATGTCAGTCTGAAATGACAAATGCACTCACATGTGCCATGGCTGCCATGGTCAACAGATGGATTGTGCTCTCATATTGCGGGATGCTCATCAACCATCATCAATCCATTAATACTGATTGTGGCCGGATTCGCAATTCTGGGATGATCATAGACGTTTTATTCATCCCATGAAACCTGATGTCATGGCCATTTTTCCAGAACTCGACCTTAAATTTCCACCAGTGCCACGTTCATCCGCCATCCCCCAGCCATCCCCCAGCCTGGGTCCAGGTGAAGGTACCGCACTGCGCGCGGTGGCTCTGAGTGCCTTGGGACAGGATGCCTTTGGCTCCCTGCAGGCGGCGAATCAATCGCTGAAAACCTTCAAGGAGCGGTGCGAAATCTGCTGATTTCCTTTTTTTGGGGATCTGTTTTTTGCGGGATGATTGAGTTTATTTGTTGATCATTGTGATCATTGTGATTATTTGTTATTTGTTGATTATTTGTTGATTATTTGTTGATTATTTGTTGATTATTTGTTGATATTGTCGATCTTTTCGCATTGGTTTTGTACATGTCTTGTTGGATGCGATTCGTTTCGAGGGATTGTTGAAATGTTGCTTGACTGTGACTTGGATGTGAAGAGACTAGCAAGCGGACGTTTGATTTGAAACTGTCCTATGTGGGGATTGTTGGGATATTTTTGCCGGGGTTGTGGGTGAACTCCTGCCGATTTGGATTTTGAAAGGGTCCATTGTAGATGGGGTCGAGCTGAAGTCACAAGTCGTGCCCTCTAGGTACAAGTTGGTTTGTTGTGGAAAATGAACCCATCGAAATATCGTTTATAAGTGTTGTAATAGCCAAAAGTTCATGAAGTTCGTCAATAGTGACGCAAGTTTTTCGAATTAGTTGACACAACAGGGTACTGTATATATCAAACACGATCAAACCATCTAAGTGTTTTTTTCCGAGCTAAACTAGTTCCAGACCCACCATTTTTTTTCCAGCGAACGGCCTGCAGCCATCGCACAGGAGATCGGCCACGTCAAGGGGCAGGCTGCAGCAATCCATGCCATTGCCATGGCGCACATGGGCAAGGCGCCGGAGCTAGCGCCGCTAGGGACATCTTGGGACATCTTGGAACAGATGATGACACGATATGAGCTATGGTCACTACTCATGGTTAATAACCACTAATAGGGGCTGGTCATCCAATGGTTCATAGGGATTTATAATAACCATTTTTTAAGGATCCTTATTATGGATGGGATGACCATCAACCTTATTATAAGATTTACCATCTGGTTATGACTAACATAGCCATGGGAAATCCCTAAAATAAATATGGAGGTTTCTAGCTGGGAACATCATCTATTTCAATGGGCCATCTATACCATGGCTATGTTAGTCACAACCAGAGGGTAGTACCATTAAATAGGATTATGATGGTTATTATCCCATTTATATATATATATATATATACACATCTCCCTATGGTTGGTTCAACCTTTATAGCTACTGGAAAAACCACTATTTTTTGTGGGTAAAACCATGTCATAAACCACCCATTTTTGTTGGGAATGGTTTATATATACCACCTATAAAAATGGGTGATGACTGGGGGATCATGATTGTTTTAGCCACTTTTTTTGATCTTCTATGGGATGATCTTATTCATTCAGAAATTCTCGTTTTTTTTTCCAACAACATGTGGCAATGGGTCAAAACCTTGTACCCCTGTAGTTCACATCAAAATAGCTGGTAAATGGATGTTCATCCCCCTAAAAATGGTATTAATAGGTATTGATCCATAGCCATGTGATATTTTTATATATTTTTGGAACATGAACATGATTTATCCGAAAAATGTTTGGCGATTTTTAATGATTTTAATGGGGAACATGATGATCAACCATGTTTTTTTTTGGGTTTTCCAAGCTTTTCAGACACAGCTCAGCTCCAAAGTCGTTTCGGACACAGCTAGGCTTTCAGCATCTTCCAGCATCAATGTGGATCGACGTGGATTTTCCAGAAATCCTGCACCAGTTCGATTGGGATTTCTATGAAACACTATGGGTGTGTCTGAAAATAGTGTACCCCTAAACCCAATGGTTAATGATCATTATCCCTATTAAATGGCTATAATTGGGAATATACCCTATTTTCAGACAAACCACTATAAATAATGGGATTGAAATGGGATTCGCAACCATCTACCAACTGGTTTTTAGGATTTCGCAACCAACCACAGTATTATATAAAACTTGTAACTTTCATGAAACAATCATCCAACAGTAATTTTAGCTCGTTATAATCGATGTTGTACCCTCTGGTAATTTAACGTAGCTATTGAAAATGGCCATTAATAGTGGATTTTCCCATTAAAAATGGTGGATCTTTCCATAGCTACGTGAAATTACCAGAGGGTAACTTGAACTATGAGCACTTTCAATAGTCCCTTATCATCCAACCAGGCAACTAGGTACGGTGGGTTTCCGCGTCGCAGGACAGCACAGACGACTGCATCTTCCGTGGCGGAGAGGCCTTGAAACTGGCGCGACAGGTGGGTGACAGGACCGGCAAGGGATTGCAACGGAAACAAGGTGGAGTGAAGTTGGGCCTGGAAATCCATTGAATAACCATTTTTATAAATGAATATGGAATAATTCACTCAATAAATCACTATTAAATCTTAATTCCGTTAAATTGGAATACTTCACTAAATCATTGCAATGATTAGAAATCCTGGAATCCTGGAGCGTAGAGATCTTGGTTAGTATGAAATCAATTGATTCTATTGAATCAATTAGAGATCCTGGCCATTTTTAGTGATCATCAGTGATCATCTGATTTTCTGTATACAATTTATATACACAAACTTCAATGTGTGGAACTGGCCAGAATCAGCAGTTGGGTCCTTTAGTCCCAGCCAAACTCAGCTGTCCGCTGAGTTTGGCTGTGGCCGCACTGATGATCTCTCCAATGTACTGCTTTCGAAATAGATTCTTTCCAGTCCTAAGCCACCAGCTTGAGGCTTATCTTGTTGAATTCCAAAGGGTCATTCTGAATTCTCACTACAACTATCTAAAAGTGACCACACTAAAGAACTGTGGGATGGTCACTTTCCGATTTTTTGTGGCCTTGGGCCTTGGCAATTTCCGGAGGTTTTTTCTGTTTCAGCCCTCACTTTCGGAGGATGCGAGAGGTCGGCATTTTGACCACCCTGACGGAGGCCTTTGGAGGATGCGATTCTCTGGGGAAGTGGATCTATGTGGATGTTCATATGGATATGATAAGGATATCACATGAGATCATGGGATAATAATGATAATACAACTAGTGAAAACAAGCTTGATTTAAGCATATTTAACCAAGTTAACCATTAATTACTTTCTGATAGTGGTGGGTGTCTAACCATAAAATGATGGGGTGTCTGAACCAACCAACCCACTAAACAGGATGTCACTCTAGGAATTTACTGATTATTACTATTTAGGATATTTAGGTTCACCAGAAAATTGGATATCCCAATCAATCATGTTAAACCAACATGGCTGCGATGATGAGGTTCTTTAAAACTGCCTACAGTATTCGCAGCCATTTTGGTTTGTTCAGTGTTGGCGAAAACATCGAATTCTAGACACATCCACCATGCCTGGTTAGCCTTACCAAGTGACCCAAGAAGTAGAGGGAACAGGACTGCAGGACCCGGACCCTCCATTTCTTTGGCAAATCCATTGATTCTTTGCGGCAAAAGTCCCCCTTCAGTTTTCCCGAAAGCTGATACCCAAGATAGATGGTTCACAAGCTAGAACTGATTGTAACGTTGGTGGTTGTTGGTGGTTAAAACATGTTAAAACACCCTACCATGTCCATAAACTTACTTAAATGATTTCATGGCTTTTATATCATGAATGATACACCGATGATACCTCCGTCCATAGACTACGTTAAATGGAGGTATAATGCAATATCCGCATGAATATACAACGCGATATCCCCATATCCACCACATCAGATGCTCATTTAAATGGAGGTATATCTCTATTGTATCCCCATTCTACCTCCATATTCTCACAATCAATTCACAATATCTATTAAATCTGATGGTGAGTCTATACATTCTTTAGCAGGGATAAGGTTACTCACTATGAAATCCACATCTAAATCACCATACCCATTAAATCAAGGCATATCTAAATCACCATCTACCCTCTGGTAATTTGTTACATAGCTATTGAAAATTGCCATAGAAATAGTTGATTTTCCCATTAAAAATGGTGGATCTTTCCATAGCCATCTAAATCAGCCTTCCCTACACCGTTCCATCGTTCCGCCAGGCCTATTTGACGCAAGGCATCTTGGGTCGCGCCTTGTCCCACGCACAGGAAGCATTGGAGCTGGCAAGGAGACAACTGGGAGACAACTGGACCAAGACATGGCTTGATTTCACCGGGATTTTCACGAAAGCTAGCGTCAGCTAGCTGGAGTCTTCTTGCTTTAGCAAGTATTCAGGGGGCTGCTCAAGGACATCACGTGATTTTTCACGTGAAAGGGGGCCCCCCCCCACCCCACACCCCACCACCATCGCCATCACCATCATCATCATCATCATCATCATCACCATCATCATCATCATCATCATCAGTATCAGTATCAGCATCAGCATCATCATCATCATCATCATCATCATCATCATCATCATCATCATCATCATCACCATCAGCATCAGCATCAGCATCAGCATCATCATGTTCTTTTCCTCATCCTGATCATCCTCCTCCCGCTGGCATTGAAGATACGTCTTCCCTTCCTTCTTTCTCCTACCCCGCTAGCTTTCGTCATCCACCCCCGGCCTCAAGTTTTGAGGATTTTTTGATATTTGATGAATTTTCATCAGCAAAAAAAGGAAGATTTAAAATCTGAATGGGGATTTAATGAGCGGACAATCTGGATTTGACCAAACATGAGACAAGAACGAGATTTGACAAAGTACCTGGGATTCAACCCACAGTTTCTTTGGATCATGGGGAACGTCTGAACGTCATTGAAATGTTGCTGGAGTTGTGTCATTTTTTTGGTGGTTTCACAAATATGTTTGTTTTGTCCAGAGATGGAGGTGACCCCAAAATTGCAAGACAACAAATTGGGGAAATGATGAGACGCAAACCGCATTTAGATGCATTTAGCATTTAGCATGGGCACCCTAATTTTTAAGATTGAATTGGTCAAGTTTTGAACACGGGCTCAGGTTTTCAGGCATTCTGAGGTAGCCCAATGACTTGACTCGGGGTCATTTTTGAATATTTGGATTATTTAGCGACCTCGCTGGGCGATTTCAAGCCCACACGGTTGGGAAAATTCTTTCAACCATGGTCTGGTTGGTGGTTTGGAACATTTTTCATTTTTTCATCTATTGGAAATAGAGTGTGGGACGCTGTGGGTCCCCAGTTTTTACGTGATTTTTAGCTGCTTTTTACTATTTTTTTCTAGTTATTTATCACTGATTAAGTTTCTAGTCCTAGTCTCAAAGAAACATCATATTAAACAATACCAATGGAATCCCACAGGAACCAAATAGAAGTCCCATAGAAATATCATAGAACTACCATAGACATTCTCAAGACACCTCATGGAAATCCCATAGAATTCCCAAAGAAATCCTCTGAACATATCATAGAAGTACCATAGAAATCCTGTTTAAATCCCATAGGAACCCCATAGAAATATCATAGACATATCATGGAAAATCCCACAGAAATCCCCATAGAAATATCATAGATATAACATGGAAATAGCATAGGAACCACAAAGAAATCCCATAAGAATACCATAGATTTCCCTCAGACATCTCATAGGAATTCCATAGAAATATCATAGACATACCATAGAAATCCCATAAGAACCCAGTGGAAGTCCCATAAGAATACCATATGAGGCTGTAGCAGACAAGATGGCCCAGAGAGCCACCTAGAGCCACCAAGATAGCCAAGATAGCCCATCTAGGGGAGGGGAGGGGGTCAGAAAACAACCGATTTTTTTTTTTTTTCCCGGTTGTTTTCTGTGTGGCTCCTTCTTTCCTGTGAGATTTGGAAATTAGGTTATGGCCAGGTGTCCTTCAATCATTTTTTTTAGTAACATGATATATTCATTTGTACAAATTCCATATATGTAGCATTGTTTTACTGATTTTTTTTTCTTTATATTTATCTTTACCTCATCCATCCAGACATGTGTAAACGTGGGGACTGAGAGCGTCCCTTTCTGTGGAAATAATAATCCCAAGTGACTTTCATATTTTTCAGAGGGGTAGGTATACCACCAACCATGGTTAATTTTCCGGTCGTTTTTTCCCCAAAAAATGAGATGGTGGATTCCCCAAAACTGCTTGATGGAGCATTTGGATCCAAAAAAACCGGAGTGGATGTAACTGATCCTCATAGGGATATCACCAGCAAAAAAACTAGGGGATATAGCTATCACATATAATTTAGATATGTTATATAGCAGTTTTTTGCAGTTACACACACCGACACACACACACACCATGTGTATGAACATACTATATGTATATATATAGAGGTATGTATGAACACATATTATATATATATATGTGTGATCATACATATATATATATATGTATGTGTGTATGTATATGTATATGTGTATGTGTATTTGTATGTACATGTACATGTACATGTACATGTACATGTATATAATTACACAGACAATAAGTTTTCTATATATATCTCTCTCTCTCTGTCTCTCTCTATATCACAATAATTTTTATAATTTAAACGATGTACACCCAATATCAGTGATCATGCCGCAGCCACATCTTCCCAAGTGGCCAGGAGCCTGGGCGACAAGCTGCTTTTGGCCAAAGTCCTCTGCTTGGTGGCGAAAAGCTCAGCGGAGAATGCCAGCACACCGGGACAAGAGGCGCTACAGATGTACCAGGGCATGGGGCTCAAGGACAAGGCGAGAGCTGGAATGGTTGGGAGGGTTGGGATGCAAGATGGATGGTTAAGATGGATTTAGAATGATTTAGATGGATGGCGAAGAAAACATGTTGGGACGGTGTGGTTGGAATTTATTCCTTCGCTCATGCCGCTCTTGGAGTGGGTGTTGGTGAGTCACCTTATGGGTTGCTTGAATCCCCATGATGCAATGGTTGGGATGGTGGATGGATGATGGTTGGCAGGTTGTGGATGAGTGGAAGATTCTGGGGATAGGGACAGCAGGCAGTGGCCATGAAGGTGCTTGGATTTTGAAGCTATTTGAAGCTAGAAGGAACCGTGGTCTCACCGCAAAATGACATGCCCAAACAGCAACCCATTCACTAAGTCACTACGTAACCACCACATTCCTGAGCATTTCATGGGTGTATCTGAAAATAGGATACCCCCAAAATATGTTTATGATAATTTTCCCACGTAAAATTGCAGTTTTATGGTAGTAAATCGATGATCATCCCCACCAATGTGGTATTTCACAGAGTTTGACACATCCCTACAGTAACCCCAAAAAGAGATATGTTTAAACGAAAGTTACCACTATTTTTGGGACTTGACCAACTTTCGGTATCTTAACATGTGCTGTTTGTGGCTCCCAGGAGAGTGTGGCCTTGGATGCGATGGCTGGCGATGCCAACGCGCTGAAGGTCGGCCAAACCTTGGCGGACAAGTTTCGTCAGGCCGGTGACAAGAAGGAGACGGTTGGATGGGGTGGATGGGTTGGATGGGGTGGATCGGGCTGGTCAGAAGGGGGGTGAAGCTGACATTGTCAGATGGCTACGTATGGATCAATACCTATAAGTACCATGTTTAGTGGGATGAACATCCATAAATCCCAGCTATTTTGATGTGAACTAAAAAGGGGTACTATTGGTTTTGACACACTGCCAGATGTCGGTGATTTTTCTGGGATTTCATGGGATTTTTTTTGGGAAGTTTCTGAGATGACCTTCTGAAAGATCTAGACCATCCCAACTCCCGCACATGGAAATGCACTGGTTTTCTCAAACATGGCAATGGAAAATTACCGTATTTACCCGGCCTGGTAAACATACAAAAAACGATGGAAAGATCCACCATTTTAAATGGGAAAACTCACTATTTCGACTGGGCCATTTTCAATAGCTACGTTAAATTACCAGAGGGTATAGATGGTGTTCCCACTTAAAGCTCCATTTAGTTCGGGGATTTCCCAGCCACGTTTGATTTTCCGGATGGGTATGCAATCTGGTAGACCCAACGATAACTGGTTGGTGGTTTGGAACATGTTTTTTTTTTTAATTCCATTCAGTTGGGACTAATCATCCCAACTGACGCAGTCATATTTTTCAGAGGAGGTATACCACCAACCAGATACAATAATAATATAGTATTATATTAATGTATATCATCCGACCATTAAAAGCCACTAAATCTATCTAAATCTCAGAAAAGATGTCCATGTTCATCCTGTTCATCTCGGAAAAATCCCCATGGAATTTTCCATGTTTCAAACCCATGACATCCCATTGAAACCCATTGAAACCCATTGAAACCCATGAAAATCCCATGAATTTCCCATGAGTTACACCTGTACGTCTTGGTCAGACATATCTCGGATCGTTCGGTCGGATCTCGGGGATTCGAAATTGAGCTGGAAAAAACTGGGTGGGTGCCATCATTGGATGGTGACCCAACCTGGGAAAAACCATGGAAAAACTGGTTGCGAAGTGGAACATGGCCATTGACTTCGTGGATTTACCCATGAATAGCTTGGAAAAATGGTGATGTTCCAGTTCGTTTTTTGTATGTTTACCAGATGGCAATACAGTTGGAAAAAGGACTGTGGTCCTCCAGGTAATCCAGGTCTCCAGGAAAACTTGACCCTGCAGAATCTCCAGGAGGAAGCCGCCTGCATGTTCGTCTTGGCAAACATTCACAAGGCCGGGGACGAAATGTGGGGTGGACTACCACAGTCATACCCCCTGGTAATTTAACAGTTTGCTATTGAAAATGGCCATTTATAGTGGATTTTCCCATTAAAAATGGTGATTTTCTATAGTTACGTTAGTTTACCACAGTCATAATAGGGACTTAATATGATCTAATGGGATATTCACTGGGATATACCGGGGTTCCCCCACGAGAACCTCTATATAACCGTTACTAACCAACAATGGCTGATAGGATGGCTGATTTTGCACGTCATGTCCTTTCATGGCTATTGATGGCACGAGACATGCCTAAGAAAAGCTCGACCAAGTGGATGGTTAGTGAATGGCTCCATTGATGGCCATGGAATCAAGGTGAATACCCTCATGGAACAAGTCCATAGTGCCATAAATTAAGGCTATAATATGCTATAATAATCCTTCATATTCATTTCATCTTGAAAAGAAAACAGGTGTTGTATTGAACAGCCCTTCCAATTTCTGAGTAATTATCTTTCCAGAACACCAATCTTGACAAGGTTCCTCGATATTTCATTTTCCATTCAATCGCCATTTAAGAACTAGTTGCTCATCAAAAAAACTTTCACCATTTAACGCGACTAGTCTTAGATTCTGCGGAATGAACACTATGTTTAGCTCGGGAGAATAACGTGTTCCCGTTGATGGCAAGGATAGAGATTAAACCATCTTTTCCCAACAAGCTGCAGCTGCAGATTTGTGCAGAAGTATTTATCTATGTGGTCTACTGGCCTCAACCAGTTGGTTTTTGTCAGAAATGTGAATATGATGTCCTTTGCACCAAAGTACATTTCACATTTTAAGAACTCCTCAAAAAGAACGCCGTAGATGAAATTCATCAGCTGGGGGGCCACTCAATGACCAGTTGATTCAGAATTTTTCTGGCCAATCCCAAGCTTGATCCATCCCATCTCGCATTGCTACGTTTGATGACATTGGAGGGACTTTAGTACTAAATGGTTACTGTATACAAATAGCATGAATCACTATATATTCATTGAAACTATCCCCATAGAATCAGCATTTTTCTTGGATAAGTATAAAAATCACCATTTGTTGATGAGTGAGTAATGTTTGTCAAGCAACAAAAACCACATAGCACACAGATCTTGATGGTGGATCCTAGCCAGCTCTTCCCTTGGGAATCTTCACGGGATCACCCCATAGGTTGATCGATGTGATTTTTTGGGGCTTTGAAGAACCCCCTTGAACACGAGGTTTGTTTGATAGGTAAATGATGATGGTAAATGATGATGGTAAATGATGATGGTTTGTTTGATAGGTAAATGTTTGATGATGGTATACCAGTATCCGGCTCGATTTTTGCCAAAAGGACATGATTGTAATATGGGTATGGGTCAATACCTATAGATACATATTTTTAGTGAGTTATTCACATCCATAAATCCCAGCTATGACTTGGGGTGAACAAAAGGTACCAGGGTTTTGACCCATCCCCATTGGGTTTGTCTGAAAGTGTACCCCAAAAAACCCAATAGTTTTGCTGATCATTATCCCTACTTTTTATGGCTATTTCATTGGGGGTATACCCCATTTTCAGACATACCCTCTGGTGAACTAACATAGCAATGGAAAATCACCATTTTTAATGGGAAAACTCACTATAAATCACCATTTTTAATGGAAAATCACCATTATCAGCATTTTTGGTTGGATCCCATAAAAAAAGCAGCCGATCTTTCCCCATGGATCCCAACCGCCGTTTCAAACGAGGCTTCCCAGGAAACGGACCAAGCCCTGCGCGCTGCGCAAGGGGCCTTGGCCTCGTATAAGGCGCGGTGAACAGGAACAATGACGAAACATCACTCAAACAATGGAGGTTAGCTATGGAAAATGGATGAACATGGCACGTTTTAAGATGATTTGTGAATATCTACGATGATATATATTATATACCTATTAAACATGTTGCTTTTCGATAAAAGGAGGTCCCGAAGAATGGATTGTTTATGCTTAGAAACTCAATAGAGAAACGCATGATTTGGGGGTCCGCCCATTTTAGGAAACCTCTATATGGCCGTTTTTTTTTTTTTGACATGGTTTTAAATTGGTTTTAACATGTTTTAAACCAAATTATATAACAGCACCAGTTTGCAGTATATATGTACCCTCTGGTAATTTAACATAGCTATTGAACATGACCATTTATAGTGGATTTACCTACTATAGATGTTGATTTTCCATAGCTATGTTAAATGACCAGAGGGTATATGGTTTTGTTTGGTTGTGATGTTTTTTTCCCAGTTCTCTCCGGGTAACCACCAAAGATTTCCTTCCTTGCAGAAATGATCAGTTGGGGGATCCCAAAGTCGGGGGGATCCCCCAACGGAAAAGCTACAAAAAATGATGACTTCTTCTGGCAACTATACAGTAGATATATGTAGTTATCAATTCTCTATCTATCAATCTATCAATCTCTATATATGTACTGGTTGGTGGTTTGGAATATGGCTGGATTATGACTTTCCATTCAGAAAAGGGAATGGAAAAATCATCCCAACTGACGAAGTCCATCATTTTTCAGAGGGGCAGGTATACCACCAACCAGTCTTAGATGATGTGAGTTTCTGATTGACAACTGCATGATTTGCACTCAAGTTACTTTTTTTTTGAATCTTAATCATGTTAATGTTTTTCTTTCAACCTAGTAATCTCATGTAATCTCTGAAAGCTGAAAGCACAAAAAAAAACTTCAAAAAAAAATGCTCCGGAAAAATTACGGATATTTGGTACGTCCACATATGGTACGTCAGCACCTCATCAGTCAGCTTCGGGTTGAACGACCTCTCAAAATCTGGGGTGACGCCTCTCAACATAGGGATGCCACTTGGGGTGAGCTCCAGCCAATTTCTCGACATATCCAGCATTCTACATGTGTATATATACAGTATATATATTATATATATTAGGGCAAGGCTTGAGGTTCCCGGGAACATCGGGGAACCTTGAGTCTTGAGATACAATAATATATCCCTGATCATCTAATATACAGGTAGGGGGGTCTATTAACGTCCTTTGAACTGCGTTAGAGGAAAGATGTTGCTACGTTGAAGATGTTTAACATGTTGCTATGTTGAAGATGTTGCTAGGTTGAAGATGTTGTTACGTTGAAGATGTTAAAGATGTTGCCACATTGAAGATGTTGCTACCAACAGCTTCAAAACGGCCTTGTGGATGTGGAAGATGAGCAAAAGGGATCCGAGCATTTCGCCCATGGTTCTCTGGGGAACTGTTGACATTTCAGGTGATCCATAAAAACACTGAAATTCTATCAACACACATTTCTACGGGTTTCTATGAAAACAACATGAAATGATGAACTTGACAAAGCCAAAACTCGTTAAAACCGCGGACAACATACCCCAGGTATGTTATCCGCGTGTTGAAGTCGTTCAATGTATCATGTTCCATGAAAACCACAAAACACCGTAAAACACAGTTAAAAATGACGTTTCCAAATCTTTGTCCAGCTCCACTTCAATTGCGTTCCGGGGAACCTCAAGCCTTTACCCTATATATATATATATTTACAGCTTATGTATGTGCACGTATATACACATACGCACACATTGTTATACACACACATAATGTTTACATAGTCATATCTATATCTATGTCTACATGTACATATATACGTACGTACACATGCACAACATTCCCCATATCCATTTTGACACCCGTAGCGAAAACCCAGTGACATTGGGCGTTCTCGATCTGTGACCTGTGACCTGCCCGGATTCAACAGACCCCTCCATGGAAAAGAAGACCGTGGAAATTCAAACGTGGGTTTGTCTAATATACAATCTTTAAATTCGAATAGTTGTTTTAACAGGGAAAATACATGTATATATGCATATATATATATATGCATATATATATATATATGCATATGCATATATATATACGTATATATAATATATATACATTTGTAAATCCACATCGTAAATAGTTTATTTTTATCTTAGTATGTTGCAATTTTCTCTTCGGATTTGGGATGTTGAGAGCATTCTCTAACAGTGGTCGGGTTCAGGCCGCCAACGACCGGAAGGGCGAAGCGAAGACCTCTAAACTTTTGGCCCAGATCCGATTGGAGAAGGTGCGTGGAAGATGGCCATGGGAATCAACCAAGAATCAACCAAACATGAAAATATGAAATACGTAGAATACTATATCTATATATATAATTATATATATATATATCTATGTATATCTGTGTTTAAACGAGTTTTGGTGGCATCGGCATTGATATTTCTTTGGAACGAGTGCGTATTGGATATATTCCAAGATCACAGCCCCCAGTGAAAAAACAAACACAGGGTGTACTAGGACCAAACCTGAATTGAAAGGTTAGTGGATTCTCATGCCGAGACTTCAGGAAACAAGGAACATGCGGGAAACAACGGGTATGTCTCTATGTTGAATCCTTCCACGCCTACGGCCTTCTGTAGCATGCGCACTGAAATGGGTATGACGAACAGGGTCGCTGAAATGGGGGCACGGCGTCTACGTATCTCCGTAGAGACCGTGTGGAAAGCATGGCGGATTTGTTTATGTTTAAACCTTTCATTTGAAAGTGAACAATTGGGTTGCAGAACAAGACAATCTACTGTATCGCATTGGACCATTGAAACGCCAATCATTACTAATAAACGCAGACACCATTAGCAGATGGTTCAATTCACATGACACATGACATTGTTCCCATAAACATATGTCATCCGCTTCATTGCGGACTTTGATCTCACAAAATCACCTGACTCACACAGTTGCACTTGCTGAAATAAACGTGCTTGCTTGTCACTGGACGACAACGTGATGTCCACTGCAATTTTCGAGTTGTTATGTCACTCCTGTCACCATGTCAGACTAAACAGCATCTTGGATGTGATTGATCTTCAAGTACTGCGCTTGAGTGGTGAAGGATACATATTGAAACTCAGTGATTGCTCTGTGGTTTAGATCGTCCCAATGATTATCGTATTTGTTGATTGGATCCCATGGTATCCCCATATTTTATATCCACACAATATCTCCATGATGTCTCCCAACAGCATGACTGCTTTTGATCATTACCTCCATTATAACCATCGCACCATTGTATCCCACATTAATCCATTCTGTTTGATATATTTCATTATTGGTTGATGCATACAATGTATTGAGATATAATTATCCACTATTCCCTGAAAGTCAAATGAATCATTTTACCCACCATTAGTGATAATGCATAGTTAACCCGAGGGGTCAGTTGAGTCAGCAAGGCATTTTCTGGGATTGGTTGATCAATTCGAGTTACCATGAGTTACCCACCTGTAAATTTTCAGATGTGGAGAACCAACTATTTGTAGATCCTTTTCCGAGGAAACCAGCCAGGTTTTCCACATGATTTACCACATTTTACCACATTTTACCACATTTTACCACATTTTACCACATTTTACCATATCAAAAACCACATTTTACCACATTTACCACTGTAAATGTCTATGTCTCCACATGATTTTGTGCACCACATTTGACCACTGTCTCCATGGACCTTTGGTCCCCAGATTCGGCCCGGTTTCGGCACAGGAAGAGCCGGGTGAAGCTCTTCGCGCGGCCGAGCAGGTTGGGTCCTTGGTTCCAAATCTCTGGAACTTTGAAAGAAACTTGCGGTGCATAGAAACTGTTGGTTTTAGATGGTTTAACCATGTTTAACCATGTTTAACCATGTTTAACCATGTTTAGCCATGTTTAACCATGTTTAGCCATGTTTAACCATGTTTAACCATGTTTAACCATGTTTAGCCATGTTTAACCATGTTTAACCATGTTTAGCCATGTTTAGCCATGTTTAACCATGTTTAACCATGTTTAACCATGTTTAGCCATGTTTAACCATGTTTAACCATGTTTAGCCATGTTTAGCCATGTTTAACCATGTTTAACCATGTTTAACCATGTTTAACCATGTTTAACCATGTTTAACCATGTTTAACCATGTTCAACCATGTTTAACCATGTTTAACCACTCTGAAATGGGATATAAGTCTGGCTTTTCGGATCTTTTTGGGGTCTATCGAATAGACAATACCCGCATTTGGTGCCTGAAAAGAATAGATACATTAAATCATACTAAATCAACCTGTTATTTAATATAGGCCAACAGAATTTTGAGGGACAACGGCTAGGAATCTTGCAAGCAAAATAAAGGGTTTCACTCACCAAATGGAAATGTCAATTAATCACGTCTCACCAACGCACTAAAATGTGACCCCATGAGTTCTGCTTAGGATTCGCCCTTAAACCCATACATTATTGGGGGCGTCACCCAAATGGGGCCATCCGCTTGGGTCAGTATGTGCCACTTGAGAACCGTGGCGAAATTGCGATGGTTTGGCAAATGGTTTGAAACCATTTTGGTCGATTGCAATACCCAACTTTGGTGGTCAAAACTCAACGTTTCCTTTATTCAATCCACATTTTGATGGGTGACTCCGCAGTTTTGTGTGACACATTGTGAAACCTCCCATTCTTTTGTCAAATCCATTTTTTTTTGGGGGTATATTATCTATTTGAGTCAGATTCATTCAATTTCCCAAGGCCCAAAGTACCGTTTTCCCCATCAAATGACCAATGAATTGGATTGAATTGGATGATTTGCTGTTTCAAAGTGGTTTCGGACCCCCAAATTAGTTGGATAATGGATAGATCATACATATATCAGAATATCATGCATATATCATATAATATACGTATATTTATATGTATTCATATATCATATATACATCTATCTATCCAAGTGATTTCTTGTTGAGGCCCCCTCAAATCACTTTCCCCATAGACCTGGCCTAGCTGTGCCTCGAGGCTTTCAGCCTTTACCGCACCATGACCTTCCCCAGCCGCGAGAGTCGTGATGCTGAGATCCTATGTTTGAAGGCGAGATGGGCGTTTGTTTTTTTAAATAATGGAGTGATCCGCGAAGTATGTTGATACTAAGTAAACAAAGTAAACCATATGGGTGTCGGTATTTCAACCGTAATTGAAGCTCACTATCTATCTGTCTATCTGTCTATCTGTTGACGAAGTCATACTTTTCAGAGGGGTAGGCTCAACCACCAACCAGATATAGTCATCCTGGACTTGAAATACCCTGAGATTTTCAATCATATTCCCATTTTACTGAGGATTTTTTGACATGTCCATATTCTGCCTACTCCAGGATGACTCTATATATATAATCGCATCCCCCTAATATTAAACAGCCCCATTGTATGGTTTGAATTATGTGCTTTGATTCCCTACTAAGGGTGTTTATATTAGAATTATTAGGGGTAAGGGGTTAATTACAGTTGGTTAGTGAGAAACCACACCTCGATTGATATCCCTCTTTTAATCACCATGAACACAAGAATTTCCATGACTTTCCCATTCGAAAATAACTATACATACACATGTATATATATATATATCATATATATATATATATATTATATGTATATATATATATATATAATGCATATGTCTAGAATATATTTTATATACTCAAGCACAACTACCCCAAGTTTTTTTCCAACATCTTCACGGCAGGCCATGGTGGATGCCCAGGCGGCCATGGGTAGCCTGGATGAAGCCATGCGTTTGGCGACGGAGCAGCAACGGCGCTACAAGGGACTCAAGGCGAGAACGACGCGGCCCTTCACGCGCGGAGGGCGATGGGATGGGAGTCATGTAGGGATTTGATGATTTATAAGGGTTTATAAGGATTGATAGGGATTTAAGGGTTAGGGGATTTGTTTAGGGATTTATAAGGCTTTATAAGGGCTTTATAAGGGATAGGATGGGATTGGGATTAGATTTAATGTGGGATTTACTGTGGGATTTATCCAATGCCAAGCCAGCATCCCCAATGGATGATAGATGGGATTTCTGGTCGAATGGGAAATGATCGAGTGATCCATGGCTTGACTTGACTGATTTGAACCTGCTTTAGTACTAATAAATCAGATGGGAAGCTAGTATCAATCCTCGATTCGCCTATTAAAAAAACATAGTGAATATTAACCTATCCAACCACTATTTAATACCAGGACAGGAGACATGGTCCATATTTTGATTTTCTGAATTTTGAAGCGACATATCTTGGCCCAGGATGTTTCAGCCCCTGTCAGGAAAAGAAAGGCGAAGGAAGTGCGCTCCTGATGATCGTGTGGAAACTCAGACCGTCCAACATCTGAGGAGAGGTAACTACAGGAGAGGTAACATCCCACGTTGGTTGTTGCGTTCAGTTGAGATATGGCTGTGGATGAATTCTATGGTTTATGGTATAGTGACCGAGGGAAAGATAGAATGAGCGTTTGGAAAACCGCTATGATTTTTTTTTTGGCCAAATGCAAGGCAAAACCCCTCATTCTAAGTGAAGGCACCCGGTTTTTCCATTTATCACCACAGTTAGAATGACGTCGTTTTTGCGCTTTAGGCTCTGACTTTGCGGCATGTGTGGGGAACTCTGCATTTTGGCGACCACAGATAGAATGACGACCAAACAGATGCCGAAACCGTTACGCAGTCCCAATCCGTTAGATTCTTCCAGAAAAGTGTCGTTTAGTCCATGCCACCCATACCCTTCCGCCTAGGATGATTCATAAACACGACCATCATCATCACATCATCTAAATCACCTGATCTAATCACTTCGTCATTACTACCACCATCTGCAAGAGCCATGAACGACATCAGGGAGGGACTCCTGCGATCAGCACCACCAGGCCTGACTGGTTTTGGGCCTGCCCTCAAGCTTTACACCGAGAGAGAAGGGGAGAGACAGTTAGATATAGATATCGATGTAGATATGCATACACAGCATGTACATATTCATATTTATATACATACGCGCACACCTGTGATATTTTAGTGTGTGTATATAAATATAGTGATATTTGCATATAAGTAGAGGATCCGGTGCTCCTCTTTGACAAATATTTCCCTTTCAATTTCAAGCATGCTGCAGGCGCTGAACCTTGGGAACGCAGGGAGCTGGCTCCCCTGCCACCACCTGATGAACCTCCCCCGGAATCGGTGGAGACGAATTCACCGACGGCTGAGCCATCGGCAAGTTCAGTTGAACCTTCTGCGATGACAGCCCAGCCCGTCCCTACTCCAGATCTTCCCGCCGGGATCAAAGAGTTCAAGACCACGTGCCTTGGAATTGGTCATGGGTGAAAACTAAGTGGATCACTTCAGTTTAACTTTGGAAGATTATCCCGGTATGGGTTTTTCACTGGTGTAGGTGGGGAAACTGCTGAAATTTGTGAGGCTGAGTTAGAATGGGGTGCTTGATTCAGAAGCTTTGCTTCCCCCCTACCAAGCTTTGCCCGAGAGCCGCAGGTTTCAAGTGAAAATAGAGGGGAAGACGCGGATCTTCCCAATCAAGCTATACGGTGACAAGCTAGCCGCCCGAAAAGCAGCTGTCACGTTTCAGCAGCGGGTCACCCGCATGCTGACCCGATGTGAGGTCATGAAGGGTCAGGCACGGATCTGAGAACCCAAGTAAATACTTTGACCTTCAAGCCTTCCTTATTGTGCGAATTTGCATATACCCATATATACCCATCTATAATACTTCCCCATTGTTTGGGTACTTTTACCTTTTTTCATAGGGTACTTGGGGGTTTAGGTATTCTGGAACAGTCATTCTAACTCAGCTGGAGAAAAATGTTCAGCCCAGGGGATCTAACAGAATCGAACGTTCCTTCGAAAGAATCATATAAGTTGATGGTAGCTTGTAAGTTTCATGAAAGATATTGTGACGGAGTCAAAGCTAGAATGAGTCCCGGTTTTCCAAAAAAAAGGATTTGTGCACTTAGAATAAGGTGAAAAACAACCTCAGTTAGAATGAGGGGGGCCTTCCAACCTTCAAATCAAATCATAAATCCATCTTAAACCATCCAAAATCCAGTAAAAGGAAATAATTTCCAATGCAACGGGTCATCAAAACCACAAACTATATATATATATATGCATGAGTTGTCAAGGTTTATATTCTTTCTCTTTCTCTCTCTCTCTCTCTGAAACCTATCCCTTCCATCCCAGCCTGCACTCGTCACGCCCATAGGCGGTTGTGGTCATTTTCCCCGTTTTCCCGCCTTGTTTTGAAATTTCGATCCTCTAGTCCCTAAGTCCGCGTGGATTCATCAAAACAACGAAAATATGTATTTATATATATATAGATATAAATATCCAGAACTAAAAAGATTCCAACACCAATAGGATGGGGGTTCCTGTTTTGGAACTTTCAAGAGCCCCTGAAGCGGACAGAATTTGCACATGCTTTGAATTTAGCCTGAGGCCGCCAAACTATGGAACGTACTGGGGTGGCCCCGAGTTCGGGAAGTCCCAATGAAAAAATAGATTCACAGTTAGAATGACTGCCCTTAGCCGACATGCATGGACATTTACATAAATAAATAAATGAATATATATATATACCGTATATACACATAAGAAATCATGCTTTGTGATGAAACCAGAAGTTTTGATGGTTATCTTTAATGAAACTTACAAGCTACCATCAACTCATATGATTCTTTCGAAGGAGCGTTCGATTCTGTTAGATCCCCTGGGCTGAACATTTTTTTCCAGCTGAGTTAGAATGACTGTTCCAGAATACCTAAACCCCCACGTACCCTATGAAAAAAGGTAAAAGTACCCAAACAATGGGGAAGTATTATAGATGGGTATATATGGGTATATGCAAATTCGCACAATAAGGAAGGCTTGAAGGTCAAAGTATTTACTTGGGTTCTCAGATCCGTGCCTGACCCTTCATGACTTCACATCGGGTCAGCATGCGGGTGGCCCGCTGCTGAAACGTGACAGCTGCTTTTCGGGCGGCTAGCTTGTCACCGTATAGCTTGATTGGGAAGATCCGCGTCTTCCCCTCTATTTTCACTTGAAACCTGCGGCTCTCGGGCAAAGCTTGGTAGGGGGGAAGCAAAGCTTCTGAATCAAGCACCCCATTCTAACTCAGCCTCACAAATTTCAGCAGTTTCCCCACCACACCAGTGAAAAACCCATACCGGGATAATCTTCCAAAGTTAAACTGAAGTGATCCACTTAGTTTTCACCCATGACCAATTCCAAGGCACGTGGTCTTGAACTCTTTGATCCCGGTGGGAAGATCTGGAGTAGGGACGGGCTGGGCTGTCATCGCAGAAGGTTCAACTGAACTTGCCGATGGCTCAGCCGTCGGTGAATTCGTCTCCACCGATTCCGGGGGAGGTTCATCAGGTGGTGGCAGGGGAGCCAGCTCCCTGCGTTCCCAAGGTTCAGCGCCTGCAGCATGCTTGAAATTGAAAGGGAAATATTTGTCAAAGAGGAGCACCGGATCCTCTACTTATATGCAAATATCACTATATTTATATACACACACTAAAATATCACAGGTGTGCGCGTATGTATATAAATATGAATATGTACATGCTGTGTATGCATATCTACATCGATATCTATATCTAACTGTCTCTCCCCTTCTCTCTCGGTGTAAAGCTTGAGGGCAGGCCCAAAACCAGTCAGGCCTGGTGGTGCTGATAGCAGGAGTCCCTCCCTGATGTCGTCCATGGCTCTTGCAGATGGTGGTAGTAATGACGAAGTGATTAGATCAGGTGATTTAGATGATGTGATGATGATGGTCGTGTTTATGAATCATCCTAGGCGGAAGGGTATGGGTGGCATGGACTAAACGACACTTTTCTGGAAGAATCTAACGGATTGGGACTGCGTAACGGTTTCGGCATCTGTTTGGTCGTCATTCTATCTGTGGTCGCCAAAATGCAGAGTTCCCCACACATGCCGCAAAGTCAGAGCCTAAAGCGCAAAAACGAAACTGTGGTGATAAATGGAAAAACCGGGTGCCTTCACTTAGAATGAGGGGTTTTGCCTTGCATTTGGCCAAAAAAAATCATAGCGGTTTTCCAAACGCTCATTCTATCTTTCCCTCGGTCACTATAACCATCAAAACTTCTGGTTTCATCACAAAGCATGATTTCTTATGTGTATATACGGTATATATATATATATTTATGTAAATGTCCATGCATGTCGGCTAAGGGCAGTCATTCTAACTGTGAATCTATTTTTTCATTGGGACTTCCCGAACTCGGGGCCACCCCAGTACGTTCCATAGTTTGGCGGCCTCAGGCTAAATTGTCCGCTTCAGGGGCTCTTGAAAGTTCCAAAACAGGAACCCCCATCCTATTGGTGTTGGAATCTTTTTAGTTCTGGATATTTATATATATACGTATATATATATAAATACATATTTTCGTTGTTTTGATGAATCCACGCGGACTTAGGGACTAGAGGATCGAAATTTCAAAACAAGGCGGGAAAACGGGGAAAATGACCACAACCGCCTATGGGCGTGACGAGTGCAGGCTGGGATGGAAGGGATAGGTTTCAGAGAGAGAGAGAGAGAGAGAAAGAGAAAAAATATAAACCTTGACAACTCACGCATATATATATATAGTTTGTGGTTTTGATGACCCGTTGCATTGGAAATTATTTCCTTTTACTGGATTTTGGATGGTTTAAGATGGATTTATGATTTGATTTGAAGGTTGGAAGGCCCCCCTCATTCTAACTGAGGGTGTTTTTCACCTCATTCTAAGTGCACGAATCCTTTTTTTGGAAAACCGGGACTCATTCTAACTTTGACTCCGTCACAATAGATATAACATGATATAGCTATAGCTAATGGATGTTAATGGGGGCTTTATGAACCAACTTATAACTGGGGGGCACCATCCTGTATGGTCATGGCCCCATGAGGAGACAGCCCAATTTTGATACTGGTGGTTTGTTCAGGATTTTCTGAATGTTCATCTCTGGGAATTGAAAATGAACTGATGTTTTTTTTTTAACCCTCTGCTAATTTAACATAACTATGGAAAATCACCATTTTTCATGGGGAAATCCACTATAAATGGCCATTTTCAATAGCTATGTAACAAATTACCAGAGGGTAGGTGGTTCAACCATGTTCAACCACCAAGCAGTACTTGGAGACCATGACTTGGAGAGACCATCGAGGCCAAACTACACCAGCTACGGGGCGAGACCGAAGACGCTCTCAATGCCTTGGTGCAGAGCCCTGCGCTCTTCCTGGCCGTAGGTGTGACCGGACCTGGGGACCTGGGGTAGGGCCGGGTTCTGGGCTTCGGTAAGGGGGTGAAGGGGGTGAAGGGGTTGGGAAGTGCCGTGTTGTTTTTTTCAAAAGGTGGGAATTTGGGACCAAAAATCTGGTGATGGGAGTTGGCAAATGATGGAGTCATTTTTTGTGGTTAGCAATAAGTTTCTATGCCTCAGAAGTGGTTCCTTTTCATGGGATGAACATCAATACCCTTTGGTAAACTAACATAGCTATAGAAAATTACAATTTTTAATGGGTAAATCCACTATAAATGGCCATTTTCAATAGCTATGTTAAATTACCAGAGGGTAATTTCTTCCGGATTTTCTTTGTCATTTCTCTGTGGATGCATCTCTTGAGATCTTCAGCTGCACCAGATTTTTGCACGAGATTTCAGGGGCCCCAAACGGCAGGAAAATCACTCCGGTTGGATGAGTTTACTGGAAACCCTTTTTAGGGTGGTACCCCGCCAGTTATAATGAGTTGATTTATAACCCCAATCGACATCAATTCACTATAATTATATATAATTCACTGTATATATACATATACATATAGAATCATATAGATAACCCCCATAAACCCTGGTTAGTTGGAGTTCCCAACTTAGCTACCTTGGCCGCTTGGCTGCTTCGCCAGGCGATCGTCGTGGTGAAGGTGAAGCATGGCAGATGATCGCCAAGATTCACCTGAGCCGAGGCGCCGCCGGGGTTCCACGCCCCGAAGCCTGGAGACGGAACTGACCGGCTCGCCGTTGGCGAGTTGATGTACGGAAATGGTGAGAAATGGTAAGTTGCAACTTGATGATTTTTCATAAAGACTATAAAATTGAATGGGAATAGAAAACCACTGGGGAAATAATGGACAAAATGATGGTTACTTCTAAACTGCGGGCTCCAAGTTATTGTCAAACAGGGAAACCTTGTCACCTCATGATGGGCAGGTGACGCACAGCAAGCCCAGCGGTCGGCAGAGGAATGCGCGCTGGCCTACAGGCGCTGTATCTGTCCCACTTTTTGCGGGCAATGGGTTGACTATTATAGGGAATATATATATATATATATGTAATTATATATACATGGATATATCCTACCGGATATATTGGGGAATATTGGGGATATCCATGAACTGCTAAATCCCATTCTTTTTTCCAACATTTGTTAAGCTATATTCCCAGGATCATCCCACGAATCGTAAGTGGTGAGTTTTTTAGTGAGTCCCCGTATATCGTGGGTTATCCATGGTTATCGGTTGCGAACCAGTTACGATTCGTAGGATGATGCGAACCTGAGTACACGCAATGTTTACCAGTTAAACAAAGACCCATTTTTATCAGAAAATAACCACTAATCACCAACAAGAATACCAATCATTATTACTAATTTTATCTATGTTACAACTTCTTCGAAATAATTACCAATCATCTGACAATAATCTGACATTGATTCCATGGGTTTTTTTCCCAGGAAGCTGGGCGACAAGAAGGGCCGCGCCGAATCAGCACAGCTGGTGGCGGACGTGCACTTCGCACTGGCCTCGATGGGGTTGGGCAACCCGCAGGAGGCCTTGAAGGCGTCGCAGGAAGCCGTTCAGCTGTACCAGGAGCTGGAGATGGGGTGGAAGGGCTGGTTCTTTTTGGGGATGTGCTATCTATCTCTATGTAAATATATATATATACATAGTTATACATACTGTCTCTCTGTATATATATATATACATATACATATATGTGTAATTGTATAGTTATATTATATGGATTATAATGACCTCACATCGTGAGATCACTGGAATGATGTTTCAGAAGAAGGGAAATCATCCCCAAATGGCCGCAAGTTTCAGATACAATTCAGGTTAGTGAATTGTGGTAATTCAGCCATATATATATATATGATATATATATATATATGATATATATATATATATGATATATATATATATATATAATATATTTATATATACACATATCACATATTATATATTATATATGTATGGGGGATGGAGTTGGACTGAAATCGACTGATTGCATCTTGAAACAACATTAATCTTCAACGTTGCGGCATGGATCTCACGGACACCATGGACACTATGCATCACCAACTGGGTCCCACGGACACATTTCCCATGGCTGCCGACAGGAGTTGGGAGAGAAACAACAGGCAGCCATTTCTCTTCACATTTTGGCCAATGTCACTGGTCATTGGCGAATGTCCAGCTTGGAAAATCGAAAAGGGTCAGAAATGGTAAGAATACATCTGTGTGGCAGACATATATACAAGATATATATATATATAGAGATTATTATATATTATATATAGTATATTATATATATATTATTATACTATATATGTTATATTATATTATATTATATTATATTATATTATATTCTATTCTATTATATTATATTATATTATATTATATTATATTATATGTATGTTGTACATGACATGATACTGTATCTACAATTGTCACAACATGCATCTTCGTAAAATGTTTGGGATGACCGATAGGATCTTCTACGTCTTGCTTCATCCATTCATTTTATCACTATTTGGGGTGTACCCCCTGATTTATTAGGGTCAAATTAAGATTCATCTGGGGTTGACATTCATCATTATTGAGCATTATCAACCATAAACAACTCCATCAATATCAGTTCAATATCAGTTACTGTTAATATCAATTAACATAGACCCTGAAAATGACCAATTTATAGTGGAAACTAGTCTTCCAGCCCCTATCTGGCAGGGTCTATGTGAATTTACTGGAGGGTAATAATATGTAATAATCATTAACATTGTTTTATTAAGATCGTTAAACCAACCCACTTAATGATATTCAATGACGTTTCCATGGGATATTCATGGTCATGCGATTGAGCTGGAATTTCATGCCATGAAGGTGGTTAAACATGGCTAGTTTCTAGTAATTCTAGCAATTTTCATCCCATTTTTCAAACCTACTGGGATGGTAAAACCGTGTAGATCCCATGAATCTCTGACTTTGGGTGACCATGGCGCGGCCACCGTGGCGCGGCCACCGGGTGTTTCGGGGTCCCCTTAGGCGAATTTGATGAACCGCAACTTCGAGGATGCCTTGAAAGCGGCGCAGGACTCGTCTCGCAGAGTCCGTGGTTGACACCGGATGGTGAGGGGGATCACATTTCCAATACCTCATAGGATCCATGGTGCTGCTATATATGGTAACATTTACCATCAATATACCCCAAAATGTTAGCATATATACCATACATGGATCCTATGGGGTATACCATTGACACGCCATTTCGATGAATATCTTGGAAATATCCCATTCAAATCCCATTAACATCCCACTAAAGTCCCATTAAATTCCCATTAAAAACCCATTAGATTCCCCTTAATCCCATTAATCTCCCAATTTGTGTTGCTTTGAATCCTCCAAAACGACCGTTGCAACCCTTTTTCGAATGGCCCGTGCACGGGGCATTGTCCGAGGACGCAGAGACGGCCTTCCGTGCCCTGCGAGACACCGTGGGCGAGGTCAGAGCGTGGGACGTCGGACGTTTTTTTTAAATATAGCCATGGAAGCCATGGCCCATTTACCCTCTGGTAATGACTAACATAGCTATTGAAATCACCATTTTTAATGGGAAAATCCACTATTAACGGTCATTTTCAATAGCTACGTTAAATTACCAGAGGGTATAGATGGTTTACCTATGGTGATTTTCCATGGCTATGTTAAATAACCAAATGGTAAATCTTTACTTGGGTTGAATTAAAAAAACAGATTATTGGGAGAGGAATGAGCAAGGTAACTTGGGTTTAATCTTTACTTGGGTTAACTTTGCTTGAACAAGGTAAAGAATGATTATTGGGGGATTTATTGGGGACATCAATGATTATAGGGATGATTATTAGATGGTTATATAATATGGTTATGTGTGGTTGTACTATCCAATATAATATAATGTAGCTAAAACAATAATAAATCATCTCCCAAATCACCATAAATAGGTGGTATAAACCATTCCCAAATGGGTAGTTTATTGCTGTTTTACCAACATTATATTGGTTAAAGTACCTATAAAGGTTAAATCAACCATAGGGAGATGTATATATATATATGTATATACAAATAATTATATTTAAATGGGATAATAACAATCATAATCCTATTATGGTACTATATTGTATTGTACTATGAAACACATTATAGGTTAAAGTACCAGTACATTAATCCCATATGAATCGATATACAATGGGATATACTATGGTTTTTTGGAATGTATAGCTTAGTTGGAAAACAACCATATATATATATATATGTATATAATATATATATGTATTGTGGGACAACAACCATTTAATAGGATAACTATACTGATGTAGACCCAATATAGTGGTGGGATTAGTTGCAACATAATAATGGGATTATAAGCATTCAATGGGAACATATTATAGTGATATAATCAACACAAGAGATTAATGGGATGCTAATTGCCCCCTGGTTATCAAACATGGCTGGGAAATCCCCGAACTAAATGGAGGTTTCGTTCGCTGGGAAAATCATCAAACTAACAGGATTTACAGTTGTCGCTCTTCTTAGATACACTGATCTGAAACCCAAGTGCAACTACATTCCTCTGAGACTCTGTCTGGCTCTTCACCCGCTAGGAACTTGTAAGCTTGAGGTACAATCGCAAGCAATCTGACATGCATGTCATTCTGGTTATGTTGGTTCACTCGAAATCAACATGGGAAATTCCTTAGCAGCGTATTAAGCACTATCATGTTTAGATCCCAGCTGTCTGGTGCGTTTAGGCGGGCTCTCTGATGCTTCAGTCGGGTGCTCACGTGGGCAACCGCGACTTCGAGGAAGCCAAGAGATGTGCCAAGGAGAACCCGCTGGGTGGACAGGTTTTGGGGTACCATTTTTTTTGGAAGTTGTTGGTAGGGATAGATCTTCCAATGTATAAAATATCGTTCAAAAAAAGAATGTCCCCATGTGATCTATGTCTTTGATGTATGTGCTGAACTTAACAAAAAAATATCGCCAAAGATCACCATCCCCCCTTCTTTTTAATTTTTTTTTACATTTTAGGGGGGCAAGGTTGACGATCCACTGAACCATTTGGGTCATTTGGGTTATTTGGGCCCTGGATGCAACCACCCGATTGAGACAATCTCCGGCAGAAGATGGGCAACTTTTTTGAATGCGAATCCCATCCCGACCCATCCTGATAAATCCTCTATATATATAGATATAGATATAGAAAGGAATAGAGAATACTTTCTCTATATTCCTGATAATTTGGAATACTTTCTTTTCGCAAATTGGCTCGCCACGCGCCAAAGGAGTCTCGGGATATGTTCAAGTCCGCGGGAGACTACCAGGCCGGGAGTTTGATGTCGTGGTTTTCAACCAGCTCAATTGGCGAATGGGATGAAAGGAGCGACTGGTTTGCACACTAGTGGCTCTCAGGTTAGCCACAGGCATACTCCTGAGGTTTTGATTTTCTACCTTGATGATTCTGTGTGGGTTATGCTATCCAATTTCCATATAGGGGTTTAAATAAGCTGATCTTACTACATTCATCCATTTGTTTGAGATGATCAATTGGACAGGAAAGGGATGTTAGAGGTTATTTCCTCCATGGCAATGGCGCCCCCTTCATTTTACCCTCTGGTAATTTAACAAAAAGCTATTGAAAATGGCCCATTTATAGTTGATTTACCCATTAAGAACGGTGATTTTCCATAGCAAAATGTTAGTTTACCAGAGGGTACATTGATGCTATGGCTTCTTTCAAGACTACATTGATGATGGGCCGCAGGATTTGTCACGATGATTCCGTGCATCGGTTGTGGCGACCTGTAGCCTTTTTTTTTTGTGTTCGACAATCGGGTACTCCATTCCGACAAACAACAACTATTAACATCTATTATAACTATTATCCATATGTTTCTTTCCGAAAGTGCTATTTTTGGGGCTGAATCCGAATTTGATGGTATTTTCCCGACTAGACTTTTTTGTTCCATTCAAATCACCATTCTATTTTGGCAAATACATCACCATTAAATCACCGTTAAATCACCATTACAAAACACATCAAAATCTCAGAGCCACGGAGCCCATGGATCCCCAGAATCATCCCATGTCGTGCCGCCAGGGAGAGGATTCCATCGAAGATTTCATGGATCACGTGGAGGGCTATGAGAAAGGCGCCCTGTGAGCAGTGTAGGGAACGGTTCCCACACCTTAGCAGTGTTCAAAGCCCCTGTTTGATTAATGTAAAGGAATAGTAAACCATCCCGAATTTGCCCTTTTTGTGGGTAGTATAAACCATCAACAGGATAACCATTAGATAACCTTACCGGGTTGCCCTCTGGTAATGACTAACAGTTTGCTATTTTGAACATGACCATTTAATAGTGGATTTACCCATTGATCGCATGGTGATTTTCCATAGCAAAATGTTAGTTTACCAGAGGGTATACGCTGAGAATCCAATCTGGTGATACATCGATTGTAGCGACGTTAGGCTCCGTCGACAGGTCGACAGAGCCTGGACGACTTCCGCGGCTTCTCCATGCGTCGCACGGATCCCATGGTCAGCAAGGGACAGACGCGACGGGAACGCGCGCCCAGGCGGGGTCAAGGACCATGGATAGAATCTTAAGATTATATAAGATTGTATAAGATTATATAGGATTATATTAGATTATGTTGGATTATGTTAGATTATTATCGACTTCATACTTCAATAATTATACTTCATACATTTTATGATTATCAAATTATCATAAATTATCATGCACGACTATGTGTTACTGAATATGTATGATTCGATGTGATGTGAGGGGATGTGTTTGTACTATCCCCGTTGGTACTATGCAAATGTTTTCCTGTAGGTTTGCCCTCCCAAAACATTTTTGAAATTATTTTTTTTGATTATTTTTGTAAGTATCATGACGGTAGAGGATTTGGAAAAAAATTAGGTTGATTTGATCATCTTAATTATAGAAAGAAAACTACTAGTATATACAAGAGGGATGAGAGATGTGGATTTTATTTTAAGAATCAACCAAAAGAAACCCTGAGGGGGGGAGAGTTGGAGGATAGGAAAAAAATTGAACATGTTGTTTATTATGTTTTGCCACTTGGTTACCTCAGGGTACAGGATAAAATTTGTGAATTCATGAGTTCATAATAATTATGATACTTTTTCCATGAGGATGGATATTGAAATCAACCCTGGTAGCACCTGCATTGAAGGAAAACTTTTTTGAGAAAGTGGGACAACATACAACATCATATAACAAAATTCATTTCACCAAACACCATAGCCAAAACAAGCCAAAAAGTATGTAGGCCAGATTGTGTTGTATGATCAATGTTTTGTGGTTCCTTATTTCGTTGTGTTTTATAATTAAAAAAAACTCACAGAATTTCAGATTTTTTCATCGGTGCCAAGGTCATGCCTTGGTCTCTATGAAAATGACTGTGCCCCCAGTGCATTTTTGAAGGAAAACATTTCCCAAACTCAATTGGTTATAGCCCAGGGAAAGCACAGGTTACAAACATTGATCTAAAATGCTCGTTTTTTACTGGGCTTCAAAGAGTAAAAGCAGGGTCCCAATTTTTTCCACCTGTGCCTGGGGTTTCCATGAGGATGGATATTGAAATCAACCCTGGTAGCACCTGCATTGAAGGAAAACTTTTTTGAGAAAGTGGGACAACATACAACATCATATAACAAAATTCATTTCACCAAACACCATAGCCAAAACAAGCCAAAAAGTATGTAGGCCAGATTGTGTTGTATGATCAATGTTTGTGGTTCACTTATTTCTTTCAAGTTGGCCTTGTTAAAATGTTTTTTATAAAAAAAAAACTCACAGAATCTCAGATTTTTTCCCCATCGGTGCCAAGGTCATGCCTTGGTCTCTATGAAAATGACTGTGCCCCCAGTGCATTTTTGAAGGAAAACATTTCCCAAACTCAATTGGTTATAGCCCAGGGAAAGCACAGGTTACAAACATTGATCTAAAATGCTCGTTTTTTACTGGGCTTCAAAAAGTAAAAGCAGGGTCCCAATTTTTTTCCAACTGTGCCTGGGGTTTCCATGAGGATGGATATTGAAATCAACCCTGGTAGCACCGGCATTGAAGGAAAACTTTTTTGAGAAAGTGGGACAACATACAACATCATGTAACAAAATTCATTTCACCAAACACCATAGCCAAAACAAGCCAAAAAGTATGTAGGCCAGATTGTGTTGTATGATCAATGTTTGTGGTTCACTTATTTCTTTCAAGTTGACCTTGTTAAAATGTTTTTTATTAAAAAAAACTCACAGAATTTTAATTTTTTCCCATCGGTGCCAAGGTCATGCCTTGGTCTCTATGAAAATGACTGTGCCCCCAGTGCATTTTTGAAGGAAAACATTTCCCAAACTCAATTGGTTATAGCCCAGGGAAAGCACAGGTTACAAACATTGATCTAAAATGCTCGTTTTTTACTGGGCTTCAAAAAGTAAAAGCAGGGTCCCAATTTTTTTCCAACTGTGCCTGGGGTTTCCATGAGGATGGATATTGAAATCAACCCTGGTAGCACCTGCATTGAAGGAAAACTTTTTTGAGAAAGTGGGACAACATACAACATCATGTAACAAAATTCATTTCACCAAACACCATAGCCAAAACAAGCCAAAAAGTATGTAGGCCAGATTGTGTTGTATGATCAATGTTTTGTGGTTCACTTATTTCTTTCAAGTTGACCTTGTTAAAATGTTTTTTATTAAAAAAAAACTCACAGAATTTCATATTTTTTCCCATCGGTGCCAAGGTCATGCCTTGGTCTCTACGAAAATGACTGTGCCCCCAGTGCATTTTTGAAGGAAAACATTTCCCAAACTCAATTGGTTATAGCCCAGGGAAAGCACAGGTTACAAACATTGATCTAAAATGCTCGTTTTTTACTGGGCTTCAAAAAGTAAAAGCAGGGTCCCAATTTTTTTCCAACTGTGCCTGGGGTTTCCATGAGGATGGATATTGAAATCAACCCTGGTAGCACCGGCATTGAAGGAAAACTTTTTTGAGAAAGTGGGACAACATACAACATCATATAACAAAATTCATTTCACCAAACACCATAGCCAAAACAAGCCAAAAAGTATGTAGGCCAGATTGTGTTGTATTTGTGGTGCACTTATTTCTTTCAAGTTGACCTTGTTAAAATGGTTTGTGTTCCCAGCGGTGCCAGGTCATGACTGTGCCCCCAGTGCATTTTTGAAGGAAAACATTTCCCAAACTCAATTGGTTATAGCCCAGGGAAAGCACAGGTTACAAACATTGATCTAAAATGCTCGTTTTTTACTGGGCTTCAAAAAGTAAAAGCAGGGTCCCAATTTTTTTCCAACTGTGCCTGGGGTTTCCATGAGGATGGATATTGAAATCAACCCTGGTAGCACCGGCATTGAAGGAAAACTTTTTTGAGAAAGTGGGACAACATACAACATCATATAACAAAATTCATTTCACCAAACACCATAGCCAAAACAAGCCAAAAAGTATGTAGGCCAGATTGTGTTGTATGATCAATGTTTTGTGGTTCACTTATTTTCGAATTGATGTGGGGCCAGAGGAAACCGTACAACGAATTCCTCACGCATGTTTGTACAGAATGCCAAAAACCAGAGATGAAAACCTGAGAGAAAAAAAACCTTTGGAGCTTGAGCATCTTGAGCCGATTGATGCCGATTGCAGTTTTGGATGTTTTGGAAGATTTTGAAAGCCGAGCATGTTGAACATGTTGATTTTAAAAGATTTGAGAGAGGAGGGGGGGGGTTGAAGGATAGGAAAAAAATGTTTGAACATAATTCAACATATGTAGCCACTCTGGCAAAAGAATCATATATGTTCAAACCTTAGGGGACAGCAAAAAAATGTTGAGCTTGCTGGACCCTGGTTGAAGTTATGTTACCAAAAGATTTTCCAACAGTGGACCTTGGAGACTTTGGAGAATATTTTCCAAAATGAGGGTTTCAGAAATTATTTCCTAAGTACAAACCTTTCTGGGTGGTACAAACGAGGATTTTGTACTCATTGAGAGGTTTTGCTCCATAGATCAGGATGATCCCACTTGAAGATCATGCTGCGTTGCCGGTGACATTGGGTGACATTGGGTGTATGTCTGGAATTTGACCGAGAAGTCTGAAAGGCGATTTCCTGGGTCCCAAATTTTCACATCATTTCAAGCAAATGATGATCAACCATGGGATTTTTGGGCACACTACCCTCTGGTAATGACTAACATAGCTATTGAACATGACCATAGAAATAGTGGATTTACCCATTGATAGCATGGTGATTTTCCATAGCAAAATGTTAGTTTACCAGGCCGGGTATTTTCTACTTCACAGAAAGCCGCATCTCTTTTTTTCCCCTCTGCTCAACTCCTGGGACACTGTTTTACCAGCAGGAAGCCCAGACAGATGTCTAACATCTCCGACATCGAACTCATCAAGATGGATTCCTCCAAGGAGGGAAAGGTGGGAAAGTTCAGCGGCAGATTCAGTTGTCGTTTTTTTGGGCAGAACTAGCTAACTAGCTACATGGTATCGGGAAAAACATGGATGTCCATGGGAAATGTCCAAATCCGAACTATACTGGTTGGTGGTTTCAAACATTTTTTATTTTCCATATGGGAATGTCATCATCCCA
Source organism: Cladocopium goreaui (assembly GCA_947184155.2). Classification (NCBI taxonomy): domain Eukaryota; class Dinophyceae; order Suessiales; family Symbiodiniaceae; genus Cladocopium; species Cladocopium goreaui. The sequence goes on along the minus strand of CAMXCT020000668.1, from coordinate 1,038,719 downwards.
ACTGACGAACTCATATTTTTCAGAGGGGTAGGTATACCACCAACCAGTATAACATCTCCTGGTGTTGGACGTTCCGTTACGAGCTTTTTCTCTTAATGGCGATGAGACTTAAAAGTTCCGGCAGCACTTTCTGAAATGAGATGAGAATCCCTGACTTTCTATGAAAACCATTCAGAGAATGACTGGATTTTTCCACTTCCGCGCTAGTTTCCAGAAAGGACATGACCATAACTCAAAATCGGCTTGATGACAACACATTTTCACTGTTTAAGCCATTTCAAGTGATGTTTCACCAAAACCCATTTGCTGATCTTTGCTGCATATATTCGCCGCAGGTCACCTTGGCCTTCTTTGATGGCTTTGAGAGTCGAGCAGCAGGCCCCTGAGGACGTATATAACATTTGCTTCGATATAGATCATCTACATTCATATACTGCATGGGATTAGATTGTGTATTATAGCACTACCAAAAGGATAGAAACATAATGTATCAGAAATGACTACTATTTTAGCAGGATGTTACTTTTCTATATCTTCTTGGGCGTTGCTTAATATTTACATAGTCAAGTTTCAGGATTGCACGTCATCCACGCTTCCACTAGCTTGTGCGCCTCCATATAGCTCCGGTTCCTCTGCTTGAACACTAAAGTGGCTAATGAACTACTTCATCATGCTAAGTGGCTATTTCCCGGGTTACCCTCTGGTAATTTAACATAGCTATTGAAAATGGTCATTTATAGTGGATTTACCCATTAAAAATGGTGATTTTCCATAGCAACATGTTAGTTTACCAGAGGATACCAGTTTGAAATGGATTCCAACTCAAGTAACTCACCAGTAAGCCAATTCTTATCGATTTGGATTGTAACTGCAGCTACTAATCACTTTTAACTTATCACATGTTATAACTGGGATGATCCACTGATAATCCAGAAAGTATTGTTTACTCTACAAAGATTATTTTTCCCGTCCCATTATATATAT